>OU342737.1:19036068-19335986 GCA_910589765.1 Avena atlantica | reverse complement strand
CCAAGGGGCCCCTCCAAACCTACCTGCCCCGAGCCCCCTCCTCTCTGTCCCTACCTGGCAGCCCCCTCTCCCTCGCCTGCCTCGCCGATCACGTGGAGGAGAGGACAAGGTGGCACCGAGGCCACCTTTACCGTCTACCCCTCCCCCACGCAAGCCCCCACCTGCCCGTCCTTATCTTCGGCCTTCACCCCCCTCTCTGCCTCGCCTTAACCCCCCCCCAGAGAACCTACCTCGCCTCCCCTCCTTCCTTCTTCCTTCCCCGACGGATCTCCCTCTCCACCGTGGCCAAAACCCTAGTTGCCTCGGCCTGCTGCGATCTGCGCGCCTGCTAATCCCCGTGACCCACAGAGGCGCCGGCGAGATCCCCTGCACCTCCCCAGGCGGCTTGTACCAGAGGAGATAGCTGGGAAGCCACCGAGCACCGCCGCCGTCGCCATGGCCGGAGGGATCTGACGCTTCTCGCCACGAGCCCGTCGGCAGATCCGTACCTCCCCGAGCCTCGCCAACCGCGTCGTCGAGCTGCTGGTGAGCTCCGCTTCTCCCCAGACAAGAGCATCTCCCCTCTCGCGCGCCGTAGCTCCGCCGCTTCGCCGAGCGCTCTGCGTGCGTGCCGCGCGTCGCGCCGACCGACAGCAGCCGCTGCAGCAGTGAGATCCGGCGCTGTTCAACGCCCCGCCCCGCGCGCTGTAGGCCTCCGCTGGCGACGCCACCTGTAGGTAATCTGTAGCCCGTGTCGCCCTCTCCACTTTTGGTTTTTGAAGCACCCCGTTTCACCCAGTGGTTCGCTCGCCAACGTCGACCAAACGCCGGCAGATCGCAGTCGCCGGCAGAGCGGCGCGCCGCTGCCGTTCCGACAGGATTTGACTTTTTGCGCTTAGGTCCTCGAAGTTTCTCCCGCCTAAACCCGCACTCCCTCGGCCCCATACGTCTGTCTCTGTGCAGTTTTGCAAAGAGGTGCCCGTTGTTTTGATCTAGCAACCCGCGGTCCCTCCCGCTGCGCCGCGTGGCCGTCTCGCGTCCACTCGCTGGCGTGTGGGCCTGCTAGCCCACCGGCCCCAACTGTCTGTGTCCTGGGCTAGCCAGAGCCACGGTGGCAGAAGTTTGGCTGCGCGCGTGGGCCCTCTGTCGCCTGGCCCATCTGTCTGCGGCTGGAGCTAGCTGTAGATGGGTGTAAAAAGTTGCTGCCTTGTCTGTTTATTTCAAATCTAATTCAATTAATTCAAAATCCAATTCAAATCAGATTTTAAATAACTTTTCAATCATAAATCCAAATAATGCAAATGATATATGTTTTTGAATCAGAAAAATGTAAGGATTTCAAATATGCCATTCAAATTGCCTTTTGCACATTTAAAATTCCAAGTTGAATCAAATTACAACAAATGCCACTAGAACTTAAATAATTAATAACTTTTGATTTATAATTCCAAATTTAACAAATGATATGTCTAAAATGATCAGCTCGACGAGACCTTTCTGTCTATGCTATCCTTGACTTCAATTGCAGCATGCATCATATAAAAATATAGGAAACAGCAACTATTATGACAACAAAATGTGGCCCAACCTTAATAAAATGCCTTATTCTTGCATACCACACCTCACTTATGCCATGCTACTTTTTGCCATGCAACTTGTGCATCATTCATCATGGCATGATTGTTTGCTTGTCGCATTTTATTCCTATGGTTGTGCACTTTATTTATGTTGGCCCTTGCTTGTTTGGTTCTTCTTTCGAATAGACGCTGAGCAGGGGATATATCAAGAGAACCAGGAGCACTACCCAGATCCGTCTCTCGCTTCAACTGAGTTGCCAGGCAAGCACTACCACATGCTGCATACATACAGTACCTATTGCCTCTATCTTATTCTTGCATCATTGAGTCGCGATTGCATTAAATTGAATCCCAAGTATTGCATAGCCTTTACTTTGAACCCCACCAAGCTTGTTCCTCCATCCCATGAGCCATTACTACAGGAGTTGTTTGAGCCATGCGAGTCGTAGAACAGCATGTGTAGGGTATGTGAGAGTCTGATGGATAACGAGGTACCTAAACAACTTAACCTGAGTAGTAATGGGATAACTAATGAAAGTGGCACCGGTGAGCAACATCTGCTATTTGGTTTTTCCTGCTCACTTGTGTCCCGTAAGACCCCGAGTACTTGATTCCTGTTCCTTGATTTATCGCGCTATCCACATCCGGGAGGTATATGGGACCCCCCTGAGCCAGAGCTTGATTTCGTCTTATTTCTTGGGGCCACAAACTAGTTTGAGGTTTTGTTTACTATCCTGTACTTATGCCATGCTACTGCTTTAATTAAATTGTGCGACAGATAGCACACTGTACTGTTTAGGAATTGTGACCCGTTTACGCGGTATCGACAAGCCCAGTTTTGGGTTCCCAGTCGCTTACAGCCGGCCCCACAAACCTCGGGTCCGTCTCGAAGTCAGCTAACTTTGTTGCGGGTGTACTCCAAGGGGTGGCCCCCTGAAATATTTCTGAATCCTGTGATTGCTTTGTCGTGAAGGCCTCGTTGGGTTTTGATTTGGTTTTTCCGAGGTTGATCGAGCGTGTGTTGCTATTGGTGCACCCCGGCCGGGTAAAACTTTCTGAAAGCCGTGTCCGCGGTTATGGACGACTTGGAGCACAGTTTCTTGATCATAGACAAGCATAACTAAAGTACCGCTTTAATCTGACTAAGTAATTTGACTAGTAAATAGTGCAACACTCATGGAATGGTTAATAAAATTGCCAACAGATGGGGGGTTGTTCGTCCGCTTCCTCGTTGGTAAGCGAGGAGGAGGATGGATCTGATGAAATTACTGTCATAACTGTTGTCCTTAATTCACGGACATCCGTCTATCATTGGTTAGGCGGATGGTTAGCGTTTATCTGTAGAACTGCTAGGGTTTATCTTTCGCTGCAATTGCGTCACCCCAGGTTGTGTCCCCTTTAGAGGCATTAAGACTTGCTGAGTACCCTTAGGGTCTCACACGATAAATTATTGGTTCAGATGAACAGGTACCCTCGCAGGACGGATACTGGGTTGAAGAGGCTGATGATGTGGGCAACGATCGTTCGGTGTAGAGATTCCGGGCACGGGGATCCGTGAGATCTGTGGGCGGGATGTGCTTATTTCTATGGCATCTTATGCCGATTTGCTTCTTATCCGTACTCGGACTTTGTTTTGCCGCTTCCGCCTGATACTCTGATGTGTGTTGTATGAGGAATTATCCTAAAATATTATATCTATCTAGGTCATTTGAATTTTGCCGTATGGCGTTGCTATATTTCCTTTCTTTTTAGATGGAATGGCTCTGATGTACTCTTGTATGGCGGCTTGCATACATACCCACTTGTGTATGTAGTTGATCCCTTCGCCTGCCGATTACGCCGCCCGTACAGGTCCCGATGGATTGGAAGTGGTTGGGACGGCCGAAAGGTCTACCCGTGAGTGGCTTTTAGGGCCCCACCGTACTATTTCAACCACTACCGTCCATCCAGGCTTGTATCTAGGAGCGTAATTCACCGAGGTAGTTACAGAGGTTATATCAATGGGCAGCCTGTCCGCAAGATGTTGGTTGACACCGGAGCGGCAGTCAATATAATGCCATACTCCATGCTACGGCGTTTGGGACGCTCCACTGCAGATCTGATCAAAACCAACGTCACGTTAAGCGACTTCAACGGCCAAACTTCAGAGACGCAAGGCGTTCTGAATGTGGACCTGACCGTGGGCAGAAAAACCATCCCTACGTCATTCTTCATCGTTGACAGCAAAAGCACCTACGTTGTCTTGCTGGGGAGGGATTGGATTCACGCCAACTGCTGCATTCCATCCATGATGCACCAGTGCCTGATACAGTGGGATGGAGATGAAGTGGAGGTCATTCATGCAGATGATTCGATCGGGATCTCCATAGCTGGCATGAACATCTGGGAGGCAGGAGACCAAGAGCCGATCTCTGGAGTCAGTCTAGACGGCTGTGAGCGCATTGAAGCTACAAAAAACAGGGTGAGGCTGGTCTTATCCACTGGCCTGACAGAGTAGCAAAGTCCACGATCGTACGTGGTATGGCCGATCCATGCGATCGGCCACAAAACATAAAAAGCAGTAGTCTTACGACAAACAGGTCATGCAGTCGTAGTAGGGAGATTCCCTGCCATTGTAGAGCACAAATAAGTTGTTAACCTACCTTGACTGATGCAATCAAAAAGGGGGCCGATTCCGGCAATCGGCCCAAATTATCTTTGTTATCCTCACCAACTGTTTGCCCCGTGTTTAGCATCGATTTAACAGGTGACGGAAAGCTAGGGTATGGGTTTACCTCCGCTGATGAGCTAGAGGAAATTGACATCGGTCCCGGGGATAAGCCGTGACCGACATTTATCAGCAAGAAGTTAGATCCGAATCTGCGGGGTCTGATGATAGCTTTATTGAAAGAATATCCAGATTGCTTTGCCTGGGACTATACAGAAATGCCCGGGTTAGACAGGAGCATCATTGAGCACCGACTCCCGCTTAAAAAAGGATTTCGGCCATTCCAGCAGCGAGCACGACAGATGAAGGCCGAAATTCTGGAAGAAGTCAAGAAAGAGATCGAGAAAATGTTGACAGCTAAGTTAATCAGGCCATGCAGGTATGCTGAGTGGATTTCTAGTATCGTACCTGTAGCGAAAAAAGATGGCCGCTGGCGTGTTGCCATAGATTTTCGGGATCTCAACAAAGCCACTCCAAAGGATGAGTATCCGATGCCGGTGGCAGAGACATTAATCAACGCAGCTGCTGGTCATAAGGTCTTGAGCTTCATGGATGGCAATGCCGGTTACAACCAAATTTTTATGGCTCCGGAAGATATACACAAGACTGCATTCAGAGTCCCAGGTTCGGTGGGGTTGTTTGAATACGTAGTCATGACGTTTGGACTGAAGAATGCCGACGCCACGTACCAGAGAGCCATGAATTACATTTTCCATGATCTGATCGGCAAGCTGGTGGAAATTTATATCGATGACGTGGTGGTCAAGTCTGCTTCAGTAGAAGGACACTTGGGCGATCTGCAATGCGTCCTGGACCGAACAAGAAAATTCGGCCTACGGATGAATCCAAAGAAGTGTGCCTTCGGCGTAACGGCCGGTCAGTTCTTGGGTTTCTTGGTCCATGAACGCGGAATTGAGATCGGCCTGAAAAGTCAGGAGGCAGTGCGAACAATGAAGCCACCTACCACGAAGAAAGAACTGCAGTCTCTCATCGGCAAGATCAACTTCGTCAGAAGATTCATCTCCAATCTGTCAGGAAGAATAGAGCCGTTCATGGGACTGGTGAAAATTAAATCTGATGAGGAGTTCCGCTGGGGGACAGAACAACAACGAGCCTTCGACGAGATCAAAGAATATTTAACGAAGCCGCCAGTGTTGGTTCCACCCCAGCCAGATAGGCCGTTCTACATTTACTTGTCAGTAGCTGACACGTCCATCGCCTCGGTGGTGGTGCAGGTTTATGACGGTTTGGAGCGAGTTGTGTTTTACATCAGCAGAAGGATGCTGGATGCAGAGACAAGGTATCCTGAGATTGATAAGTTGTGCCTCTGCCTGTTTTTCACCTGCACCAAGCTGCGCCACATCTTGCTCTCAGCGGAGATTATCATTATATGCAAATCAGATGTCATAAAACATATGTTGTCGGCTCCTATGTTGAAAGGCCGACTCGGCAAATGGATGTTTGCATTATCGGAATTTGACATCCAACCCGCGAAAGCGGTTAAGGGTCAGGTGTTGGCCGATCTTATTGCTGAAAGAATCAACACCGATATAGCAGCGCTGTCGATACGAACGTGGGCTATGTTTTTCGATGGATCGGTTTGTGATGATGGTTGCAGCATCGGCATTCTACTCGTGTCGCCCCGGGGGGCAACATATTCCTTCTCCATCAGGCTATCTACCCCTTGCACCAACAACGTCGCTGAGTATGAGGCGATACGCAAGGGAATGGAGTTGCTCATCGAAGCTAGAGCAGAAGCAGTGGAAATTTTCGGAGACTCCAAATTAGTGATTTCCCAACTCACGGAGGAATACAAGTGCGAGAGCGAGTCTCTCTTCCCATTATGGTTGCAATGCCGTGAGCTGATGGCACAGTTCCGGTACATAAACTTGAACTGGATCCCACGATCGCAGAATATCGAGGCGAATGATCTCGCACAAATGGCTTCAGGCTACAAGGACGTAGCAGAGGGAGCTGATGTTCAGGTACAGTTCCTGGAGGCGGACGACTCGAGAGCCGATATCTTCAATTACTTGAAAGATTCGGCTCGGGGGGCACCTAAACGGATAAGGTACAAGGCCATGAAGTATGTGCTGATTGGGGACGACATGTTCTACAGGACTCTGGAAGGGTTACTGCTCAAATGTCTGGGGCCAACCGAGGCCAATCGGCTCCTACACGAGGTACACGAAGGCGCCTGTGTAACTCACCAATCGGCTCACAAGATGAAATGGTTGATCAGGCGATCAGGGTTTTATTGGCCCACCATGCTTGAGGACTGTTTTAAGTACTACAAAGGGTGTCAAGCATGTCAGAAATTTGGAAAAATTCAGATGGTACCCGCGTCAGCAATGAACCCCATCATCAAGTCGTGGCCATTCCGAGGTTGGGGCATGGATATGATCGGCAAGATCAATCCTCCATCAAGCAAAGGCCACATGTGGATTTTGTCCATTATGGATTATTTCACTAAATGGGTGGAAGCCGTCCCTATGAAGTCAGTGAACTCGAAGGATGTTATCGATTTTGTGAAAGAACATGTCATTCATAGATTCGGGATTCCCCAGACTATCACGACCGATGGAGGTTCGGTCTTCATTTCCCACGAGTTTAGAAAGTTCTGTGAGGACACGGGAAGTAAGCTGATCCGATCATCCCCATACTATGCTCAAGCAAATGGGCAAGCTGAAGCGTCCAACCAGAGCCTTATCAAGCTGATCAAGAGGAAAGTCGATGAGCACCCTAGGCGTTGGCACGCGGTTTTGTCAGAGGCTTTATGGGCTTATCGCATGTCATGTCATGGAGCAATAAAAACCTCGCCATACCATCTAGTCTATGGACAAGAAGCCATATTGCCCTGGGAAATTACGGCTGGATCGAGACGTGTCACTTTTCAGAACGATCTAACAACTGAAGAATATGCGGCCCTGATGAGTGACAGTGTTGAGGATTTGACTGAGCTTAGGCTGTGGTCGCTTGAGAAAATCAAAGAGAACAAGGCCAAGGTAGCTCGTGCATATAACAAGAAGGTGAGACCAAAGGAGTTCCACGTTGGCGATCTCGTGTGGGAAGCTGTATTGCCATTGGGAACTAAGGATGCAGCATACGGTAAATGGTCTCCAAATTGGCACGGGCCATACAGGGTCGATCAAGTTTTAAGGGGGAACGCGTACATGCTGGAGGAGCTGGATGGCGTGAAATTCCCAGTGGCTGTCAACGGTCAGCATCTCAAGAAATATTTCCCAAGCATGTGGGATGATGGACAGTGAAATATGGGGGCCGATACATGAAATCGGCCAATAAAAAATATTTCCCAAGCATGTGGGATGATGGACAGTGAAATATGGGGGCCGATACATGAAATCGGCCAATAAAAACAAATACAGCCGATGCACAGCCATCGACTCTAGAGGTTCAAACTGTTACAAGCAGGTGTCAGTTTACATGAATAAGCTAATGAAGGAATGCCTTGAAGGCGTGGAGGGCGTCAGCACGGACACGATCCACCTCAGCGATCTCGGATTTGTCATCTTCGTCCTTGCCCATCACCAGCTGCTTGTTCAGGGCACGTATTTCCGCCAGATTAGTCTTCAGTTGAGCTTTGAGGCCTTCCGCTTCGTCTTGGGAGCGGGCGATGAATGCTTCCTTGTCACGAATGAGCTGTTTGGTCGCCCGGACCTTCTCTTCAAGATCTCCCAGTTCCTTTTTCAAGGATGCAAGCTCGGCGGTGCTGACAGAGGTGTCAGTTTTGGCATCCAGAGACGCCTTTTTCTCGTTGAGCTGCTGACATTTGTCTGCAATATTGGCCTTCAGTGGGAGTTGGGCGCGGCGCAGATTAATCCTCTCACGAGCAAACTTCACCCTTGACCCGTAGAAAGACAGAGTTACAACTGGCCAAAGCTTCACCTGCAGTGCTACTGGGAGTTGGTCCTTGATTTCGGCAAGAACACTCTTCACCTCTTCAGAACCCTCGATCAACTTCTCGATCGGGGAGGACAGCAAGGCTTTGAGATGCTGGAATTGTGGTAGTACAGCCTTTGCTCGTGGTTCATCGTTGGCGACAGAGAGAGTTGGTTCGATGGATTCAGGGTCGAACGTCAGCAGGTCTGAGATATCACAACCCTGGCAGGCCAAAATGGCGTCAGTATGCGTCCAACATGGAAGGATGAACCGAACGAAACGGACATACCTCTCCCAAGATCAAGGGGATAGCAGATGACGAGACAACCGACTCGTGTGTTGTTACTGGGGGTTTGGCCAAAGTGGTCACCGTTTCATCTACACCTTCAGGGATTACTAGATCCAGCCCCGCGATAGGCATCGGCACTTCCCCGGCTTTTCCACTAGAAGTGCCAGTCGTCTGCATGGAAGGTGCTTAGCCGATGTAAATAAGTGATGAATCGGCAGATATAAAAAGTAATTGGTAAGAGCATCGAGGGTGATGACTTTCGAAACCTCCTGGCTCAACGAAGAAGTTTGCAGCCCCTTGCGAGCCCTCTTGGGGCTCCAAGCTGGCCCCGCCTCGACTGATGCTCGGGGGGCAGTAGGTGCAGGAACCGGCCTTTTCCTGGAAGCCGATGGTGGCAAGTCTGGCTGGCTCGGTGTGGTGGTCCTTTCAGAGTCTGTTGGGCCCGACTCTCCTCGATTGGATTGTGCGTCCCCGCTGGAGGTGTCTTCGATGGAACCCTGTAAGAAATGGGGAGGTACTTGTCCAAGGCCAAATTGCCGAGCCACTACGACTGGCTGGTAGAATTCGTATCCAGGCTTGATTATTCTATTGGATGTGCTCATGCCAACTGGAAGAAAGCAGGGACGGATCACAGTGGAAAATAGGTTCCGAGTGCTGGTGTCATCGGCAAAGTTGTCTAGCCTGAAGGAGATTGGATTTTCAAAATGTTCCGATTCTTCCGTGTAAGGAAAGAAGATAGGATTGTCCAGGCCTTGGAAGAAAATGCTGAACCATTTGGATGCTTCCTGAGGGATCAGTTTGCTACCTGGTAGTCTGTACAGAGCTTGGCCATAGCTGGTGCATCGGATCTGCTTCCCTTTGGCATTTGGAAAGGTGCAACTCGCCAAAAGGGGGAAGTTTGGGACATGGTTTTGAAAATACAGTTGAGACCATAGCTGAATGAACCACCAAGGACCTCCTGTTTTTACTGCTATGCCGGAGAATAGTTTGACAGACATCAACTGGAGATATCGATAGACTTCTCCAAGGAACAGTTTGCCGATACCAAGTTGAGTGCCTCTGGCAAGTTCGTAGGCCAAGGAGATATAATTCTTGGTTGGAGCAAGGGAAGGGCCACAGAATATGAAATGTTCCAGCCAGAAGTTGAGGAAAGCCGTGTGTTCTTTCTCTGTGACAGGACCTTTAGTTTTCATGTGGCTTTGAAGATAGGCACCCCAGCTCGTGCAGTCTGTTTTAGAAGAGAGCTTGTAGGGGACCTTTGTCAGATTAAAAGCAGAAGGGCTGGGTGATGTAACATCCAGACCAGTAATCATCACCACGTCTAACAAAGTTGGTGTCATGGGGCCGTGACCGAACATGAAGCAGTTCAGAGCATCGGACCAGAAATAGCCGATGGTTTTTAGAAGATTTTCATGTTTCTCAAGGGGAGACAATGACAAATACAAGGCATCGGCTATTCCCGTGGTTTCCCATTGGGATTGATAAGTTTTGGCTACCCTGCTATACCAAGAAACCCAATGTTCAGGAGGATTAGGCCAGGCTCGCAAGCAGTCGGCCCAGGAATTCAAATCTAGGTTTTGGCTTACGAAGGGGATTCTGTTTGCCTCGCAAGAGATCAGATGGGCAGGACTGGATTCTGTACGGGGGCCAAGACAGAGAGAATTTGGGAGAGAAGGATGCGGCAGCAGGATGTCTGAAACCTAAAAAATTTAACGGTGGAATAAAGCATTAATTCAGGTGTTTGCTATTAATTCTAGCACCATGTTCAGACTACGAGGAGCAGGCGTACCTTCAGACCAGAGACCGCTGTGTTGATATTGGACGATTCCGCCATCTAGTTTGCCGGCGGAGATGGATCTATGCGATTGGGGATCGAGGGTTTTTGTCGCTGTAAGCTCGGTCTATGCGGTGAGGAAATTGGAGATCTGGTTTAGCCTTTTTGAAGAGGGTCGCAGGCTACCGTTTGTAGTTGGAGAGTGGCCGCTCAGATTTATCTAAATATGCGACCAAATTTGACCTTGTCAACGTTTGTGGGGAAAGTCGATGTGTTACCATCGGCTCGTTGGGCTTTGACTTGGTTGACCATATGAGCGTAGTATGGTGAAAGCCGATACATTGCTATCGTCTTCTGGAACGTTGACCTATTTTGACTATCGGCAAAATCAAATTAGGGGAAGCAATCTTTGTTGATTCAAAAGATGATTGTTTACAATGGAGCCGATTGCTTACAAAAGGAAATCTACTACTAGTACTACTACTACTAGTTCCTAATCTAGAGGCCGGTGTCGTCGCCGCTGTCTTCGCCGTCGTCGTACTCGCTGTCATCAGCGCTGCTGCCGGCGTAGTCTTCGTCGCTGCTGCTGAAGTGATCAGCGAGGGCCTCCTCGTCCTCGTCGTCGTCTTCGGTGTCCTCGCTGGACCCGGCGCGGAAGCGCTTCACCGGCGGGTATTCGTCAGAGGAGGTGTCCTCCTCCGCTTCCTCCTCCTCGTCGGAGGATTCGACGCCGTCCCAGGATACGGCGTCGTCGGTGCTCTCCGCCTCCAGTTCCCCGTCGACAAGGAACTGGAGGCCCTCCTCGCCATCGGTCAGGGACTCATCGTCCTCGGACCAGGCGGCGAAGTCCCAGTCCCTCTCGTCCCACCATTGTGGGGCAAGAGCATCGTACGCCGCCATTAGCGGGTGCTCCGGCGTCGGCTCCCGGTCGCTCATTGCGTTGGAGGCTTGGGAGGAAAGGCCGGATGATTTGGAGGAAGAAGAGGCGGCCATGGCGGAGAAAGAGGGTTTTTTGGCTAATGGAGGAAGATGGGGTTGCAAACTGCTCAGATGAATTTAAAATAAGGGGAATAGTGGGAGGTGGTTCAATGCTATAGCGGTTTCCCAGAATGTGGTGCCAAAATTGTCAAATCATGCACTGCGGAGAAGTTGAGAAGACAAGACATCATGATGAGGGGGCGGCGTGACGATTCTGCTCTGCAACGCATTCTGGCAACGCGTAACCCGATACAAAAAAAAAGAGGAAAAAAACAGAGTGGTTTTGGAATTATTATTGCCAAAACCAGGGGGGCATGTGTTATCGCCACATTTTGGCCAAAGGAGGAGATGGGCTGTAATCAAGATGGGCTTGGAGGATACGTATACGCAATATTTTGCTGGATCAGCCTTGTGCGTGGATTTGGGCTAAATTGCCCGTGTATTTGTATATTATAGTAGGTTACGTTTCGGTTTAGGTAAGAGATAGAGTTGTTAGGGTTATTCCAAAGATAGAAAGTCTCCGGACTATAAATATGTACCTAAGGTTATTGAGAAAGGAGGACGATCACGTTCACAAAAAACACAATCTCGGCGCATCGCCACCCCTTGTTTCTAGGGTTTTTCTCGGGTAAGTGTCATGCTGCCTAGATCGCATCTTGCGATCTAGGCAGTATATGCTTATGCGTTATTTAGTGTTACTCGTGCTGAAGCCTTGTTGATGGCGAGTAATACTGTTATCATAGATCTGTTTGGGCTAGCATCGGTACTTATTTGTTATGATTGTTTAGTTATGCTGCCTTTATTTATCTCGCTGCCTTTGCACCTTTTCTTGGGTGTAAGGGTAGCACCTTGCTTGATCTTTATTCCGTCGATTTGATCTGTTATAGTTATGCCTTGTTCTCCAAGGTTTAGTTTGATATCCACATGGTCAGGCCTTGCAAACGGGTTGAACGATCCAGTAGTATGTAAGGATATGGTTTGCCAATTCGAGAGGAGTTGTTCCGGGAATTGACTTTACGTCGGTTGTTAGGCCTTCTCTAGGGTTAGTTTTCTATCATCTTTTGTATCTACCAGGCTCAATTACGCGTAGGATGTTCCAATTATGTGGTGAAAACGTTAAACTGTCGTAGATCGATTTAACTTGTATTGATGAAGCAAAACCCCATGTTATCATAGATCTAATGCAGAACCATGGGATAATCGGCTCTAGGAGCCGATCCATAGGGAAACCTGGGAGCCGGTCGCGGCTCGAATTTTACGTATGTTTGTTTGCCATGCAGGAAACCAATCGAAGCAACCCATCACCTTCCTGACCAGGTATAGGTCAGGTGGCACGCCCTTGCACCAGCCAGGACGTGTGCCGGAGTTTTGCGGGCCGTTGCCCGAGGGACCAGGGCCCACCAGCAGTTCTGGGAGCCTCCCGGCTCTTCGTGTTGCTCGTCGCTGCTCGCCGGTGGGTTTTGACAGGCAACAGTACGACAATGTTGGAGTCACCGTAGATGACCAGGCGCGTTGCGCCGCATATTTTTGCCATCTTCATGCCATGGATGAGGGCTTCGTATTCGGCCTCGTTGTTGGAGGCTCTGAATTTCATCCGAAGAACGTACTTCATCTTGTCACCTTGCGGGGAGGTCAGTATGACTCCTGCCCCTGCTCCTGCTTCGTGTTTGGAGCCGTCAAAATGCATTGTCCAGGACTGTTGCATATCTGGGGTGTTAGGCAGCTGCAGCTCCATCCAGTGTACCAGGAAGTCTGGAAGGACTTGAGATTTGATTGCGTGTCGCTTCTCGTAGATGATGTCCAGGAGTGATAGTTCAATCCCCCACAGGGCCACGCGTCCTGTGGCCTCTGGGTTATTCAGGATGCTGTTTAGGGGTGCCTCGCTGACGACCATCACCTGATGCTCCTGGAAGTAGTGGCTCAATCGTTGAGCCGTCATGAACACACCGTAGGCCAGCTTCTGGTAGTGCGGGTACCGCTGTTTTGTTGGAGTAAGTACCTCGCTGAGGTAGTAAATTGGGCGCTGGACCCCGTGGGTCTTGCCTTCTTCGGGTCGTTCGACCACGAGTACGGTGCTGACCACCTGGTGTGTGGCTGCTATGTACAGCAGCAGGGGCTCGCGCTCTTTTGGCGTGACCAAAACAGGCGAGGCGGAGAGGAGCCGCTTGAGGCTTTCGAATGCGTCGTTGGCTTCTGGTGTCCATTCGAACTTGTCTGCCTTGCGCAACAGTTGGTAGAATGGTAGGGCCTTCTCGCCCATGCGGCTGATGAACCTGCTTAGCGCCGCTACTCGCCCTGCGAGCTGCTGAACGCCCTTGAGGTTTTTCGGCTTCTCCATTGTCATGATAGCTTTGATTTTCTTCGGGTTTGCTTCGATCCCTCGTTGAGAGATGAAGTACCCGAGCAGCTGACCCGAGGGGACGCCGAAGGCGCACTTTTCTGTATTGAGCTTGATCCTGTAGCGATCAAGGTTGTCGAACGTCTCGCGGAGATCGTCGATAAGTGTTCTTGCCTCCTTGGTTTTTATGACTATGTCGTCGACATAGACTTGGACGTTGCGACCGATCTGGTCCTTGAGGCAGGCCTGCATGCATCGCTGGTACGTGGCACCTGTGTTCTTTAGCCCGAAGGGCATTGTGTTGTAGCAGAATACTCCGAACGGTGTGATGAACACCGTTTTCTCTTGATCTTCGATCTTGAGTCGAATCTGGTTATAGCCTGAGTAGGCGTCGAGGAAGGAGAGCTTCTCACAACCTGCAGTCGAATCGATGATCTGGTCGATCCAAGGTAGAGGGAAGTGGTCCTTTGGGCAGTGTTTATTTAGTGACGTGAAGTCC
The DNA here is from genome assembly GCA_910589765.1 of Avena atlantica. Classification (NCBI taxonomy): domain Eukaryota; kingdom Viridiplantae; phylum Streptophyta; class Magnoliopsida; order Poales; family Poaceae; genus Avena; species Avena atlantica. The sequence goes on along the minus strand of OU342737.1, from coordinate 19,321,945 downwards.
ACGCACATCCGCAGGATGTCCGTGTCCTTCTTCGGGACCATCATCGTATTTGCCAGCCACTCGCTTTCCTTAATTTCCCGGATGAAGTCTGCTGCGAGTAATCTGTTGATCTCCTTGCCGATAGCTTCGGCTCGTGGCTCCGACAGTCTTCGGATGGACTGCTTGACTGGCTTGGTGTCTGGGAAGACATTGAGTGCGTGCTCGGCGAATTCCCTGGGAACTCCTGGCATGTCCGCAGGACACCAGGCGAATATTTCCCAGCGCTCACGGAGGAATTCGACGAGCGCGCCTTCCTATGATGTGCTGATGACGTTGGCGATCAGCGCCGTCTTGGAGGCGTCTGTCGGATGTACCTGCACTTTATTGGTGTTGATGGTGGAGTCGAAGGACATGTCGGGTGCGTTCTGCCTTGTGACTGGGGGTAGCCCGTTGTCCGTCACCTCGCGGAGCCTTACGAGCTCGTCTTGCATGCCGAAGGACTGGGAGATTTTGTTAAAATCCCTGTCGCATTGGTCCGATCGGGTGAAGCTCCCGTGGACTGTGATGACGCCCCTTTGTCCTGGCATCTTGAGTAGTAGGTATGCGTAGTGTGGGACGGCCAGGAACCTTGCGAATGCTACACGTCCCAGGATGGCATGGTATTGCGACGGCCAGTCCACCACTTCGAATTCTAGGCGCTCCTGCCGAAAGTTGTCTGGCTTCCCGAAGATGACGTCGAGCCCTATTTTGCCCAGGGGGAAGATGCCCTTCCCTGGGACAATGTCGTGGAACGTTGTGTCTGATTGTTCCAGGCTGCATTGCGGGATCCGCATAGCTGCTAGAGTGCTTGCGAACATTAGGTTGATGCCGGTGCCGCCGTCCATGAAGACGCGACTCATCTCGAAGCCTCCGATCTGCGCCTCCAGCACCAGGGCAGCATGACCTGGGCGAGGGATCTGGCAAGGGTGATCCGCGCGAGTGAATGTGATGCAGGACCCCGATCCGCTGAGGTACTCAGGGATTGCAGGCGGAGTTGCCACAGCCAAGTTGATTTGTCGGGTGATTTTCTTCTGCACCCTGTTTGTTGGGCGTCCCTTCTGGATCATGTTTAGTGCTCCCTTTGGTGGGGGATATGGGACCCCGGTGTTGTTTTGCGCTGGTGCGACTGGTTGGTTTTGGCCTCCGATAGGCGGTGGTGGAGGAGCTCCGTGTGCTATTTCACCTGGTGCAGGTGCGTTTCCGAACGCAGGAATTGGAGCTTGTTGCCTTATCTTCATCATGCCTTCGCTGAGTTTCTGGAACTCGCGACAGTCCTTGAGCATGTGCCTGGCTTTCTTTTTGCCATCCTGTTTGTCGATGTAGAAGTGGATGGTGCATGGACCCGAAAGTTTGTCGAATGCTGAGGGTCCGTTGTCGCGGTCGCGGCGTTGCCACGACTGCGTTGGTCGTCCGTTGTCGCGGAAGTTTCCGCTGCGGTATCCTCCGCTGTTGCGACTGTTGTCGTTGCGGCGGTCGGCGTAGCCGGCCGCGACCATGTCGGGTCCGTCGCGGTCCTCGTAGACGCGCGATCTCCTCTTGCTGCGGCGTTCGCATCTTCGGCCGTAGTCGTCCTCTTCATCTGATTGCGGTCGCTGGATGCAATCTTCGCCGTCTGCCCAACTGTTGGAGATTTCCATGAGGTGGTCGAGTGTCTTGGGCTTTACACGCCCAAGTTCCTCCTTGAAGTCTTGGCGCTTGACGCCGTCCCTGAAGGCGTCGATGGCCCTCTCTTCGGAGATGTGTGCTGCGGAGTTTTTGGTCGTAGACCAGCGTAGTATGTACGAGCGAATAGATTCACCCGTTCTTTGAGTGCAGGCTCGCAATTCTTCGATTGAGGCGGGCCTCTTGCTGGTGCCTTTGAAGTTTCAGATTAAGCTGTAAGCGAGCTCCTCCCAGCTTCGGATGGATCCTGATGATAGGCTGCTAAGCCAGACCCGCGCTGCGCCTGTTATCTGCAGCCGAAGGCATTGCATGGCGGTTTCTTTGTTGCCTCCATGAAGCTTGACGGATGACAGATGGTCACTGAGCCAGGATTTTGGATCTTGCGTGCCGTTGAACTTCGGAGTATCGGAAGGAAGCTTGAAGTTGCGTGGCATCTGTGTTCGTCGAACAGATCTGCTGAAGCATCGGGCTCCGTAGAGTTCTCCTTCGTCTTCATCCATCTCAGATTCAGACGAGCATGCGCGTTTGGCGCGTGCTTTGTCGATCTTGCGCTGTGTAAGCTTGTCTCTGGCGTCGTAGTCGCGTTTGTGGCGGTTGGAGCTCTTTTTCCTTCGAGGAAGATCGTGCTCCTCTTCCTCTTCGGATGAGGGTGTGGGGCTCCGGTCGCGCCTGGCCGGAGCTTTCTTCTTCGGCTCCGCAGGAGCATCTCGTGGAGCGCAGCTCCGATTAGTCCTAGTCCGGTGAGTGCGGACTTATGCATGGCCCTTTTCGGGTCCCCCTCCGGAGGTGGGTGAGCCGCGAGATACGCAGTGGCTGCCATGATCGCAGCTTGTGGCATCTTCGGGATGATGTTGCCGTCAACATCCATATCCATGAACGATGTATGGAGAGTTTGTTGGAGATATGCCCTAGAGGCAATAATAAATGTAGTTATTATTATATCTTTGTGTTTATGATAAATGTTTACATTCATGCTATAATAGTATTAACAAGGAAACATTAATACTTGTGTGATTTGTAAACTTAATTTGAAGTCCCTAGTATAGCCTCTATACTTCACTAGCTTGTTGGTTGATAAATGATTGTGGTTTCCCTGTCATGAACATTGAGATGTTATCAACAACAAGATCATATCGTTAGGAGAATGATATGGTGGACATACTCCTATAGATAAGCGTAGCATAAAGATCAAGTCATTTCAATAGTTCAATTGCTATATGCTTTCTGATACATAGTAACCTAATTCCTTCGACCATGAGATCATGCATATCACCTTTACCGGATGGATGCTTTGATGACATCAAACACCACACCATAACTGGGTGGTTATAAAGGTGGCATTGAGTCTTTGGAAAGTATTGGTTGAGACACATGGATCAAGAGTGGGATTTGTCCATCCACATGATGGATAGATATACTCTGGGCCCTCTCGGTGGAATGTCATCCAATTAGCTTGCAAGCATGTGACTTGGTCACAAGGGATCACATATCACGGGAACGAGAAAAGAGTACTTATCGGTAACGAGGTTGAACTAGGTATGCAGAGATACCGACGATCAAAACCTCGGATAAGTAACATATCGTGAGACAAAGGGAAATTGGTATCGTATGTAAGTGGTTCATTCGATCGCAAAGTAATCGTAGAAATATGTGGGAGCCATATGAATTTCCAGATTCCTCTATTGGTTATTGTTCGGAGAAGTGTCTCGATCATGTCCGCATAATTCACGAACCGTAGGGAGACACACTTAAGGATTCGACGTTGTTTGAGTAGTTATGGTATTATGAGAAAGAGACCGAATGTTGTTCGGAGTCTCGGATGGGATCCGGGATATCACGAGGTGATCCGGAATGGTCCGGAGAATAAGATTCATATAAGGAAAGTCCCGTTTCGGAGTTGCGGAATGATTCCGGTGATTTCATCGGGAATGTTTTAGAAGGTTCCGGAATGTCCGGCACTCCGGGGGGGGAGGGTACATGAATGTGTTATATCAAAGTTGGTATGATTGCATCATGTACTAAGTGTCATCGCTGTCCGAAATAAAGGGTTTATTCAAATCCTAGTTTGAAAAGTCAAACGGCTAGTTTGAAAACTCAAACTGCCAGTTTTCGGAAAGAGGAGAAGGAGGATTGGTGGAGGCCGACTTGGGGGAGGAGTCCCCTTGGCCGGCGCACCACCCAAGGCCGACTTGGGGAGGGACTCCTCCCCTTGGCCGCCGGCCCCTCCCATCTATATAAGGAGGGGCAGGGCTCCCCTCCTAGGACACACAAGTTCCTATCTTCTACCTCCGGTTTAGAGCCGTTTCGGTTTAGAGCTTCTAATTGCTTTAGCCTTCTAATTGGTTTAGAGCCTTCTAATTGGTGTGTATAATTACTATACCACTAATAGCCTCTCTCATACTCCACCATACTCGCACCGGCTTAAGGCGAAGCCCTGCGGGATTTCCCCTCTACTTCCGGTACCACGCCGTTGTGCTGCCGGAATCGCGAGGAGAGTGCTACAACCTCCGCTGCCTGCTGGAACAAGGGAGAGGAAGGTCTTCGTCGAGTACCGAACGTGTGACCGACTGCGGGAGCGCTGCCGGAACGCAGCGCCGGAAGGATCGTCTACACGATCTTGAGATCGGGAAGAGTACGACTACATCACCCACGAGAATCCGCTCTCGTTAAACGCTTTGGAATCTTCGAGGGTAAGTTATTCCATCGACTCGTTGCTACAATCTAGTAGATAGATCTTGGCTTGTTTGTTTGTATGCGATAGAAAAATTTTGTTTTCCATGCTACGAACCCCTACAGTGGTATCAGAGCCGTGTCTATATGTAGATCTGTTGCACGAGTAGAACACAATGGTCATTGTGGGCGTTGATGCTTTTATTGTCGATTGCTTCTTGTGTACTTTGCATCTTGCGGTATGTTGGGATGAAGCGGCCCGGGCTAACCTTACATGACATCGTTCATGAGACTTGCTCCACGCTTGACATGCAACTTGTATTGCATAAGTGGCTTTGCGGGTGCCTGTTTCTCCTAGCATAGTTAAGATCCAATTTACAACGGGTGATTAACAATATTAGTATCAATGTTGTGGTTATTGTTCGTAAGTTAGAACGACACTTATTGAAAGCCCCAAACCACGTAAAATATGCAAAGAAAGTAGAGGCGTCTAACTTTGTTTTGCAGGGGTGTGCAGTGATGTGATATGGCCATGATTGTGATTATATTTGATGTATGCAATGTTCCTTATTGTAAGTCGGCAACCGGCAGGAGCCATATGTGTGGCATCCCGCAAAACCACTACTAGAAAATCGCGTTGTTTTTGTGCATTGCATCATCATGACCGCATGCTTATGTCATCATGCCACATTACATTTGAGCATCGTCATCATCTTGCAATTGATTGCATAAAACTATTTTTGAAAACCTGGTTTTGTTTTCTAAACGCCCCGTCTTTTATTCAAACGCAAACCCGGATCGCCGGAATATTTTATTTTGATTAAATGTGTTTTGCAAACGGTCCGTTTAAATAAATAAATTATTTGCATTATTTTTAGTGGGGCAGTCGAACGGGCCGAATGACCCGAACGACCACCCCGGAATTATAATCGGGCCACCTAAAACAGCCCCTCTAAATCCTAAAGCTACCAACAAACAAACCCACACCCCTTTGGCCACATCACCCGGACCAATCCCGGAACGCCACCTCACCCTCTCTCCCCCTCTACCCAATCCTAAACTGCCACCTAGACCTACCCTCACGCACCCAAACAAAACCAACACACCCACTCACCCACCCCCACCCTGCCAGCACACACACAACCACGCACGCACGCACGCAACACCGACGCGCCCAACCCCCCACGCCTGGCCCCACCCCGTCCCCACCTCTGCCCTGTTTCTCTTCTTCCTCATCCCTCCCAGCCCCGACAACCCCCTACCCGACGCGACCCCCACCTCCCTCGGGCCCTTCCCTCCGGCGCCCACCTCCGCCTCTCTTCCCCCAGGCCCTGCGCGCCCCGCTGCGCCTCCACCCCGCCCCGCGCGCTCCTCCGTCTGCCAGCCGACCGCGCCCCTCCGCCGCCTGGGCCGCGCCTCGCCTCGTCCTCCCCGAGTCCGGCCGGCCGCACCCCGCCCTCCGCGTCCTCGGCGTCGGCAGCCAGAGCCGCCGTCAGCCGCGCCCGCGCTGCCCCGAGCTCCACCGCCGCTCCGGGCGCGCTCACCTCGCCTCCGGCTCCGCAGCGCCGCCCTCCGGCGAGCCCGCACCCTCCGCCCCAGGCCCGCTCGCCCTGCCGCCCTCCGCTCGCGCCAACCGCCGCGGCACGCCGCCTTGCCGCCGGACACCTCCGCCATCGCTGCCCTCACCGACCCCAGCCCGCGCGCCGTCCATCGCCGCCTGGCGCTTCCCCTCCCCGAAGCTGCGTTGGCCCCGGCCTCCACGCGTTCCCCACCTCCCCGCGGGCCCGCCTCACCGCCGTCGCCCGGCGCCGGTGGTCCCCGCAGCCGCCTCTGCCTCGAGCTCACCCAGGTGCCACCGCTCTGCGGCCGCCCGTGCGCGACCCTGTGGCGCAAGCCTCCCTGCCGCCCTCTGTCAGCGACGTGGCCCCGCCTTGAAGGACCCCACACCAACCTCGCCGTTGTTCCGTCGTGGTTGGCGGATAAGTGGTGTTGCCCCTGACGACAAGATCGGCAGTGACCCAGATAATCCCGATGTTCTGAGGCGCTGATCCAGGCAGGCCATCGATAGTTGAGGCGAGAACCCCAAGTTCGACACCGACAAGATCCTCCTCGACCTTTGAGCGGGCACCAAGTTCTCCTCTCGGGCCGTCAAGTTCTCCGTCACCGGACCCTCGAGGCCTTCCACACGAAGCGGCGATGCATGATTTGGAGAAGGCCGACACGATCCAAGATCCCCGACTCGAAGATCCCCGGAACGCCAAGACCGCCACCGATACGACAAGACCCTTTCCCGCACCGATGCCGACGACGTCGCCGCCAAGTACTTCCCCCCAGACGCCGAGAACCCGGATGCGACAAGATCTGCCCCGTTGTTCGAGAACGTTCCCGCCGAGACGAACTCGTCGAACCCTAGACCCTGAGACCGACCCCGAACCCCGGAACCCCAAGACCGTCGAACCCTAATGTGTGAACCCCTTCCCGAAAACCCTATTTTATAACATAATACAACTTGTCGCATAATCATTGTCTTGCATGCATCCTTGTCTGTGGTTTGGGGGCCCTACGCCGATTCACCTAATAATTAAATATGGGGCCCATATGCGGGCAAATCTAGTCTCATATCGGCCTCATTTAAACTTGTGTAGCGAACCGGTGCTATCTTTTGCCATGTTCAAACAACATTTAAAATGCGGGGTAGCTAGACAACATGAACCACCTAATTAATTTTCGGGACCCCGGTTCCACTTAATATGACCTAATTGCATTGCATCTTTGCCATGCCATACATCACACATGCATCATGCCGATCTTCTGCCGTTGTATTAAATATTGCATCCGGTGTTTCTTCTAGCGTTTTGCTTCTTCGCGGATAAGGCCGTTGAGTTGATGTGAGCTTCGTCCCGTTCTTCGGATGAACCTTCGGCAATGTTTTCAGGCGAGCATCTTCCCCCTTTCTACCTATCTTACTTTTATAGTCTTTATTCCCTCCTGTTGATCTATTGCTATCTGTGTTGCGATGCTCTAGATTTCGTACCCGTGATATCCCTTGCAGCCTTATATCGCCTTGGACACGTCCCATTACCTGTTGTTTGGTAGATAGTTGGACTTGCGCGTCGTAGTCGCTTGCTCAAGTGTTGTAGCGTGTTGTCAAATGCCTCAGTTGTTGCTGTATTGCCGCATGTTGATGTTGGAGATGATCTTAGTTTTACTTATCGTTCACTTTAATTCCTGTTTAACAACTAAAATTGAAGTAAGCAGAGGCATCGGTGGGTGATAGATAATATTTGGTTTCTGAACGCCCACTTGTGTCCCGTAGGACCCCGAGTACTTGATACCTGTTCCTTGATTTATCGCGCTATCCACATATGGGGAGTATGGGCCCCCCTTAGCCAGAGCTTGATTCCGTCTTATTTCTTGGGGCCACAAACTAGTTTGAGGTTTTATTTACGATCCTGTACTTATGCCATGCTACTTATGTATTTACGATTGTGCGAGGAGCACACTGTACTGTTTAGGATCGGGACACGATTCCGCGGTGTCGACAAGCCCAGCCACACTTTCGGGTTCCCAGTCGTTCACAGCCGTATACCCAAACCTTGAGTCCGCCTCGGAGCTTGCTTACTTCGTTGCGGGTAGACTCCAAGGGGTGGCCCCCTGAAATATTTCTGAATCCTGTGATTGCTCTGTCGTGAAGACCTCGTTGGGTTTTGATTTGGTTTTTCCGAGGTTGATCGTGTGTGTGTTGCTATTTGTGCACCCCGGCCGGGTTAAAACTTTCTGAAAGCCGTGTCCGCGGTTATGGACGACTTGGAGCACAGTATCTCGACCATAGACAAGCATAACTAAAGTTTATCGCTATAAATTTGACTTTATAATGACTAGTAATCAGCTTCACTATAATGGAATGGCTAATTAATACTGCCCACAATTGCTTGTTTGGAGTGTCGCTTGCGACCATTATACTTGACTAGTAAGTATTGCAACTACAACGGAATGGCTAAATAAAAGTACCAACAACTGCTGGGTTTTGGGTCATCTCATGCTATCTGTATCTGATTAGTAATTGTTGCAACTATAACGGTATGGTTAACTAAAAATGGCCCACTGCTTATTTTATCAGGATGATTATCTATACCTGACTAGTAATTGCTACAACGATAACCGAATAAATAAAACTGCCAACTGAGTGAGTTCCTCGGTTGACTTCCTCGATCGGTGTCGAGGGGGAAATGCCAGGATGGGTTTGATTGGTGGTAGTACCAGGTTGGTTCCGAATAGGTCTTTCATCCCCCTCTCTGATTGCCGCCAGTTGTATCGAGTCTCTATAGGTTGTTCAGTGCATGCTGCCGCTGCCGCTCAGTCCACCATACCTATGTAGGCGAGGACCGCCGAATTCTAGTCTCGCTGTGTACTGGCCTCAGTACTGACGCTCCTCTTTTTCCTTTGCCCCTTGTCGGCACCCCTTTTGTTTAAGCAGGTTTTGAGATCGACGTCGTTAGCAGGGTTACCCTTCCGGCTTGGCCTGGGCAGGGTTATGGACGCCATTGGTTATTCTTCAGGGCTCTTAGCCCCATTTGCATCTTGTCCGTAGCTGGACGCTATATCGTTTTCCAGGATATTCGGATCTTTGTATATTATATCTGTATTCTTGACTCTTTGAGTCGCTGTTATATATATATCTGTTCTGTGGGTCCCATCGAGGACTGTTGTGTAATGTTATTACTTCGTTTTCCACCCGCACGAAAGTGCCTGGTGGGCACCTTTGAATCGTTTCTATGCGGGTTTGGCGGGTTTCGCTAAAACTTGCATAGGTCCGATTCTGAGGGTGTTACAATATGGTTGTCTTTAATTTATGTTAAGACCCGCGTGTCTATTCAAAGTAGTTGTAATAGTTGAATCTGGTGGACAACAAACATGGAGAGGCGTCATTGACCTTGATGCAATGCCGGTGATGATGGAGATCATGTTCGTGCTTGAAGATGGAGATCGGAAGCACAAAGAAGAAAGGCCATATCATATCACATATATATATTGAATTGCATGTGATGTTAATCCTTTATGCATCTTGTATTGCTTAGTAGACGACGGTAGCATTATAAGATGATCCCTCATGCACATGAATTTCAAGTCATAAAGTGTTCACCCTTAGTTAGCACCGTTGCTAAAGCTTGTTGTTTCGAAGCACCACGTGATGATCGGGTGTGTTAGATTCTGCAAGTGTATACAATGTGAGCAAGCCAGATTTGCTCATGCGGAAACTAAGGTTTGATCTTGACGAGCCTAGCATGTACAGACATGGTCTCGGAACACGGATCACCGAAAGGTAAAGCATGAATCATATAGTAGATATGAAGAACATGATGATTGTTCGCCATTGAAACTATATCAACTCTCGTGATGATCGGTGTTGATGTAGTGGATTTGGTTCGTGTGATCACTAAAACAATGTGAGGGATATTGTTTTGAGTGGGAGTTCACCTAGTTTAATTACATTAATTAATTTGAACTCAATTTGTCATAAACTTAGTCTAAACTATTGCAAATATGTTGTAGATCAATGGCAGCCCCTACCATCAATTTTAATGCGTTCCTAGAGAAAGAAAAGTTGAAAAACAATGGAAGCAACTTCGCGGATTGGTTCCGCAATTTGAGGATTGTCCTCACAGCTGGTAATTTGACCTATGTGCTGGATGCACCGCTGGGTGACCCACCTGCAGCTGATGCTCCCGATGAAGTAAAGAATGTTTACCTCGCTCGGAAGAATCAGTACTCCATAGTTCAGTGTGCTATCTTGTATGGTTTGGAATCGGAGCTTCAGAAAAGGTTTGAGGATTCAGACCCATATGATATTGTCGAGGATCTCAAATTGATTTTTGAGACTCATGCGGCAATTGAAAGCTATGAGGCTTCTGAAAAGTTCTTTAACTGCAAGATGGAAGAGGGCAGCTCCGTCAGTGAGCATGTGCTTAAGATGTCTGGGCACGCAAACAAACTTCAAAGCTTGGGTATAGTGATTCCTAATGCTTTGGGGATTTACCGTGTCCTCCAATCACTACCACCAAGTTACAAGAACTTTGTGATGAACTACAACATGCAGAACATGAACAAGACGTTGCCAGAACTCTTTGCCATGTTGAAATCTGCAGAAGTGGAGATCAAGAAAGAGCACCAAGTGTTGTTGGTCAATAAGACCACCAAATTCAAGAAAGGCAAGTCTAAGCTAAAGGGACACTTCAAGAAGGGTGGTAAGAAAGTTACCACGCCGACGAAGAAGACCAAGGCTGGACCCAAGCCTGATACTGAGTGCTTTTTCTGCAAGGGAGAAGGTCACTGGAAGCGGAATTGCCCAAAGTACTTGGCGGATTTGAAGAACGGCAACATCAAGAAGAAAGGTATATCTGATATACATGTTATTGATGTGTATCTCACTAGTACTCGTAGTAGTGCCTGGGTATTTGATACTGGTTCGGTTGCTCATATTTGTAACTCGAAACAGGTGCTGCAGAATAAACGGAAGCTAGCGAAGAACGAGGTGACGATGCGCGTGGGAAACGGATCAAAGGTTGATGTGATCGCGGTCGGCACGCTACCCCTTCATCTACCATCGGGATTAGTTTTATACTTAAATAATTGTTATTTGGTGCCTGCGTTGAGCATGAACATTATATCGGGATCTTGTTTATTGCGAGACGGTTACTTGTTTAAATCCGAGAATAATGGTTGTTCGATTTATATGAGTAATATGTTTTATGCACATGCACCTTTGATAGATGGTCTATTCTTATTGAATCTCGATAGTGGAAATACACATATCAACAACATTGAGGCTAAACGTTTGAAATCAAGCGATAATTCGACCTATATGTGGCACTGTCGTCTTGGTCACATTGGAGTGAAACGTATGAAGAAACTCCATTCCGATGGACTTCTTGAATCACTTGATTTTGAATCACTTGAAAGATGCGAAGCATGTCTGATGGGTAAAATGACTAAGACTCCATTTTCTGGTATGATGGAGCGAGCTACGGACTTATTGGAAATCATACATACCGATGTGTGTGGTCCAATGAGTGTAGCATCGCGCGGTGGTTATCGTTATGTTCTTACCTTCACGGATGACTTGAGTAGATATGGGTATATCTATTTCATGAAACATAAGTCCGAAACTTTCGAGAAGTTTAAGGAGTTTCAAAGTGAGGTAGAGAATCAACTTAACAAGAAGATTAAATTTCTATGTTCTGATCGTGGAGGTGAATATCTAAGTTACGAGTTTGGCGAGCATTTGAAGAAATGCGGAATACTTTCACAATTGACACCGCCGGGAACACCACAGCGTAATGGTGTGTCCGAACGTCGTAATCGAACTCTCTTAGATATGGTTCGTTCTATGATGTCACTTACAGATTTACCGCTATCATTTTGGGGTTATGCATTAGAAATAGCCGCATTCACTTTAAATAGGGCACCATCTAAATCCGTTGAAACGACACCGTATGAATTATGGTTTGGGAAGAAACCTAAATTGTCGTTCCTTAAAGTTTGGGGATGCGAAGCCTATGTAAAGAAGTTACAGCCGGACAAGCTTGAACCCAAAGCGGAAAAATGCGTCTTCATAGGATACCCGAAGGAAACTATTGGGTATACCTTCTATCATAGATCCGAAGGCAAAATCTTCGTTGCCAAGAATGGATCCTTTCTAGAGAAGGAATTTCTCTCGAAAGAAGTGACTGGAAGGAAAGTAGAACTCGACGAGGTTGTCGAACCTTCTCTCGAAATTGCGAGTAGCGCAGCACCGTAAGAAGTTCCTGTGGTGCCTGCACCAATAAGAGAGGAAGCTAATGATGGTGATCATGAAACTTCGGTTGAAGTTGCTACAGAGCCTCGGAGGTCAACGAGAACTCGTACCACTCCAGATTGGTATGATTCCGTTATGAATGTCATGTTGGTGGACAACACCGATGACCCCGAGACATATGAGGAAGCGATGATGAGCCCAGATTCCAATAAATGGCAAGAAGCCATGAAATCCGAGATTGGATCCATGTACGAAAACCAAGTATGGACTTTGGTGGACTTACCGGATGGCCGGAAGGCTGTCGAGAACAAATGGATTTTCAAGAAGAAAACAAATGCTGATGGTAACGTTACTGTCTATAAAGCTCGACTTGTCGCAAAAGGGTTTCGACAAATTCAAGGAGTTGACTACGATGAGACTTTCTCACCAGTAGCGAAGCTAAAGTCTGTGAGGATTATGTTAGCAATCGCTGCATATTATGATTATGAGATATGGCAGATGGATGTCAAAACAGCATTCCTCAATGGAGACATTGATGAAGAGTTGTATATGATGCAACCCAAAGGTTTTGTCGATCCTAAAGATGCTAACAAGGTATGCAAACTTCAACGGTCCATCTATGGATTGAAGCAAGCATCCCGAAGTTGGAATCAACGTTTTGATAAGGTGATCAAAAGTTTTGGTTTTATACAAACTTATGGAGAAGCTTGTATTTACAAGAAAGTGAGTGGGAGCTCTGTAGCATTCTTAATACTATATGTGGATGACATATTGTTGATTGGGAATGATGTAGACCTTCTTAATAGTGTCAAGGAATATTTGAATAATAGTTTTTCAATGAAGGATCTTGGCGAAGCAGCTTACATATTAGGCATAAAGATTTATAGAGATAGATCGAAACGCCGAATATCATTGTCACAGAGTACATATTTGGACAAAGTTCTAAAGAGGTTTGGAATGGAAGAAAGCAAGAAAGGGTTCTTGCCCATGTTGCCCAATACGACCTTGAGTAAAACTCAAAGTCCGACATCGGCAGAAGATAGAGAAAGGATGAGTAAGACTCCCTATGCCTCAGCCATAGGATCTCTAATGTATGCCATGCTATGTACTAGACCCGACATTGCATATGCTGTTAGTTTAACTAGCAGATATCAAAGTGATCCAGGAGTGGATCATTGGACAGCGGTCAAAAACATCCTTAAGTACTTGAGAAGAACTAAGGATATGGTTCTTTCTTATGGAGGTGATGAACAGCTCGTTGTTAATGGTTACATCGATGCTAGTTGGAACACCGATCCGGATGATTCTAAATCACAATCCGGATACGTATTTATTTTGAATGGTGCAGCAGTTAGCTGGAGGAGTGCAAAGCAAAGCGTTGTGGCGAGATCTTCAACTGAATCGGAATACATGGCTGCTTCGGAGGCTTCACAAGAAGCGATATGGATGAAAGAGTTCATTACAGAGCTGGGTGTGGTTCCTAGTGCGCTGGACCCAATGTCTATCTACTGTGATAACATGGGCGCCATAGCCAATGCGCAAGAACCAAGGTCACACAAGAAGCTGAAGCATATCAAGCTACGTTTTCACGCTATTCGAGAACATATCCAGGATGGGGATATAAAGATTTGCAAAGTACACACAGATCTGAATGTGGCGGATCCGTTGACTAAAACTCTCCCGAGGGCAAAACATGACCAACACCAAACTGCCATGGGTGTTCGGTATATTACCATGTAATCTAGATTAGATGACTCTAGTGCAAGTGGGAGACTGTTGGAGATATGCCCTAGAGGCAATAATAAATGTAGTTATTATTATATCTTTGTGTTTATGATAAATGTTTACATTCATGCTATAATAGTATTAACAAGGAAACATTGATACTTGTGTGATTTGTAAACTTAATTTGAAGTCCCTAGTATAGCCTCTATACTTCACTAGCTTGTTGGTTGATAAATGATTGTGGTTTCCCTATCATGAACATTGAGATGTTATCAACAACAAGATCATATCGTTAGGAGAATGATATGGTGGACATACTCCTATAGATAAGCGTAGCATAAAGATCAAGTCATTTCAATAGTTCAATTGCTATATGCTTTCTGATACATAGTAACCTAATTCCTTCGACCATGAGATCATGCATATCACCTTTACCGAATGGATGCTTTGATGACATCAAACACCACACCGTAACTGGGTGGCTATAAAGGTGGCATTGAGTGTTCGGAAAGTATTGGTTGAGACACATGGATCAAGAGTGGGATTTGTCCATCCATATGACGGATAGATATACTCTGGGCCCTCTCGGTGGAATGTCATCCAATTAGCTTGCAAGCATGTGACTGGATCACAAGGGATCACATATCACGGGAACGAGAAAAGAGTACTTATCGGTAACGAGGTTGAACTAGGTATGCAGAGATACCGACGATCATAACCTCGGATAAGTAAACTATCGTGAGACAAAGGGAAATTGGTATCGTATGTAAGTGGTTCATTCGATCGCAAAGTAATCGTAGAAATATGTGGGAGCCATATGAATTTCCAGATTCCTCTATTGGTTATTGTTCGGAGAAGTGTCTCGATCATGTCCGCATAATTCACGAACCGTAGGGAGACACACTTAAGGATTCGACGTTGTTTGAGTAGTTATGGTATTATGAGAAAGAGACCGAATGTTGTTCGGAGTCTCGGATGGGATCCGGGATATCACGAGGTGATCCGGAATGGTCCGGAGAATAAGATTCATATAAGGAAAGTCCCGTTTCGGAGTTGCGGAATGATTCCGGTGATTTCATCGGGAATGTTCTAGAAGGTTCCGGAATGTCCGGCACTCCGGGGGGGAGGGTACATGAATGTGTTATATCAAAGTTGGTATGATTGCATCATGTACTAAGTGTCATCGCTGTCCTAAATAAAGGGTTTATTCAAATCCTAGTTTGAAAAGTCAAACGGCTAGTTTGAAAAGTCAAACTGCCAGTTTTCGGAAAGAGGAGAAGGAGGATTGGTGGAGGCCGACTTGGGGGAGGAGTCCCCTTGGCCGGCGCGCCACCCAAGGCCGACTTGGGGAGGGACTCCTCCCCTTGGCCGCCGGCCCCTCCCATCTATATAAGGAGGGGCAGGGCTCCCCTCCTAGGACACACAAGTTCCTATCTTCTACCTCCGGTTTAGAGCCGTTTCGGTTTAGAGCTTCTAATTGCTTTAGCCTTCGGTTTAGAGACTTCTAATTGGTTTAGAGCCTTCTAATTGGTGTGTCTAATTACTAGACCACTAATAGCCTCTCTCATACTCCACCATACTCGCACCGGCTTAAGGCGAAGCCCTGCGGGATTTCCCCTCTACTTCCGGTACCACGCCGTTGTGCTGCCGGAATCGCGAGGAGCGTGCTACAACCTCCGCTTCCTGCTGGAACAAGGGAGAGGAAGGTCTTCGTCGAGTACCGAACGTGTGACCGACTGCAGGAGCGCTGCCGGAACGCAGCGCCGGAAGGATCGTCTACACGATCTTGAGATCGGGAAGAGTACGACTACATCACCCACGAGAATCCGCTGTCGTTAAACGCTTTGGAATCTTCGAGGGTAAGTTATTCCATCGACTCGTTGCTACAATCTAGTAGATAGATCTTGGCTTGTTTGTTTGTATGCGATAGAAAAATTTTGTTTTCCATGCTACGAACCCCTACAGTGTTCGGGTCACGTTACGCCGCTCCTTGGGGTCCATGTTTTCCACCCGAGAGCGGTGCTTGTTTCCCTGATTTCTGTTTGTGCTAGAGCCGGGTTCCATGGCGGAGAGCGCAGCTCGTCGCGCACTGGACTCAGAGGCTGCTTGCTTGCGTTTGTCGAGCGTCTTCTGCATCTCGACTTGTTTCTTGTGCTCCTCGATGAGGAGGTAGTGGTATGCCCTCAGCAGATCACGTGGGGAGTCCAGAGGTAGGACTATTTCGCCCGCGACGGCGCGGGCGTGCTTCGACCCATCCTTCTTTGCTAAGTTGGATGAGGTGGCCGCCGTTTTCCCCGTTATCGCCGTTTCCGCCGTTTTCGCCGTTTCTGTCCTGCGGGTTGGGGTTGGGCGGCGGGTTAGGCGTTTCCTCGTCAGTTTGGATGACTGCGGCGCACAGATAGCGCCTGAAGATTGGTTGGCTGCTGCCGCAGCTTTCGGATTTGGAACCGTAGGTCCCTTCATCCGAAGGTGGATCGCACAGATCGGAGTTGCAGCTGCTGCTGCTGTAGAACTCATCTGTTGATGGTGACGTGCGTAGCACGGGGTGTGGAGCCCACGAAGCGGGCCTGATTGACGGCACGGGAACCCGCTCAGGGAGGCGGAGGGTGCCAGTTTGTCCCACCTGGAAGCAGAAGCTCCCGAACAAAATTTCGAGTCCGTCGCCTATGGGCTCGAAATCCTTCATGGTGGCCGGCGAGTGAGCGGTGAAGTCGAAATCACCAAAGAGGAGGTGATTTTCCGTCGCCGCGGAGTTGTAGATCGATCGGGTCGGAACCGTCACGACCGCACAATCAGCAGCCCCAGTTCCCACAGACGGCGCCAATTGACGAGGTTTAATCTCGTCAATGCCCATTGTTATGGACTTGGGTTTTGGAGAAGATGGGGATGCTGGAGATCGTGCCACGGTTAACAGACAAGCAACCAGGGGACACGAGATTTACCCAGGTTCAGGCCCCCGGAGGGAAAACCCTACTCCTGCTTGTCTGCTCTTTGATTACGGCGGAACCGAAGGTTACAGGGTGCGCAGATTCGATCTGGCGTGGATGCGTGTGCGAAAGTATGAGTCGAGTTTGTTGGGTTTCGTAGCATGGAAAACAAAAATTTTCTATCGCATACAAACAAACAAGCCAAGATCTATCTACTAGATTGTAGCAACGAGTCGATGGAATAACTTACCCTCGAAGATTCCAAAGTGTTTAACGAGAGCGGATTCTCGTGGGTGATGTAGTCGTACTCTTCCCGATCTCAAGATCGCGTAGACGATCCTTCCGGCGCTGCGTTCCGGCAGCGCTCCCGCAGTCGGTCACACGTTCGATACTCGACGAAGACCTTCCTCTCCCTTGTTCCAGCAGGCAGCGGAGGTTGTAGCACTCTCCTCGCGATTCCGGCAGCACAACGGCATGGTACCGGAAGTAGAGGGGAGATCCCGCAGGGCTTCGCCTTAAGCCGGAGCGAGTATGGTGGAGTATGAGAGAGAACTATTAGTGGTCTAGGGTTTAGACACACCAATTAGAAGGCTCTAATCCGAAGGCTAGGGCAATTAGAAGCTCTAAACCAAAACAGCTCTAAACCGGAGTCTAGGGCTAGGATTTAGATTAGAGGCTAGGAAACTTGTGTGTCTAGAGGAGGAGGCCCTGCCCCTCCTTTTATGGGTGGAGGGGGCCGGCCAAGGGGAGGAGAGTCCCTCCCCAAGTCGGCCTTGGTTGGCGCGCCGGCTTGGAGGGACTCCTCCCCCAAGTCGGTTCCAACCACCTCTTGCTTGTTTCCCACAGTTTCTTGTTTTAGCCGTTTGACTTTCAAACTGGACATTTGACTTTTCTGTTTTAGGATTCAATTTAATCCTTTATTTGGAACAGCAAGAACACTTAGTACATGATGCAATCATTCCAATATGCAATGCCGCATTCATGTACCCCTTCCCCCCCGGAGTGCCGGACATTCCGGAACCTTCTAGAACATTCCCGATGAAAACACCGGAATCATTTCCGAACTCCGAAACGGGACTTTCCTTATATGAATCTTATTCTCCGGACCATTCCGGATCACCTCGTGATATCCCGGATCCCATCCGAGACTCCGAACAACATTCGGTCTCTTTCTCATAATACCATAACTACTCAAACAACGTCGAATCCTTAAGTGTGTCTCCCTACGGTTCGTGAATTATGCGGACATGATCGAGACACTTCTCCGAACAATAACCAATAGAGGAATCTGGAAATTCATATGGCTCCCACATATTTCTACGATTACTTTGCGATCGAATGAACCACTTACATACGATACCAATTTCCCTTTGTCTCACGATAGTTTACTCATCCGAGTTTATGATCGTCGGTATCTCTGCATACCTAGTTCAACCTCGTTACCGATAAGTACTCTTTTCTCGTTCCCGTGATATGTGATCCCTTGTGAGCCAGTCACATGCTTGCAAGCTAATTGGATGACATTCCACCGAGAGGGCCCAGAGTATATCTATCCGTCATATGGATGGACAAATCCCACTCTTGATCCTTGTGTCTCAACCAATACTTTCCGAACACTCAATGCCACCTTTATAGCCACCCAGTTACGGTGTGGTGTTTGATGTCATCAAAGCATCCATCCGGTAAAGGTGATATGCATGATCTCATGGTCGAAGGAATTAGGTTACTATGTATCAGAAAGCATATAGCAATTGAACTATTGAAATGACTTGATCTTTATGCTACGCTTATCTATAGGAGTATGTCCACCATATCATTCTCCTAACGATATGATCTTGTTGTTGATAACATCTCAATGTTCATGATAGGGAAACCACAATCATTAATCAACCAACAAGCTAGTGAAGTATAGAGGCTATACTAGGGACTTCAAATTAAGTTTACAAATCACACAAGTATCAATGTTTCCTTGTTAATACTATTATAGCATGAATGTAAAGATTTATCATAAACACAAAGATATAATAATAACTACATTTATTATTGCCTCTAGGGCATATCTCCAACAGTCTCCCACTTGCACTAGAGTCATCTAATCTAGATTACATGGTAATATACCGAACACCCATGGCAGTTTGGTGTTGGTCATGTTTTGCCCTCGGGAGAGGTTTAGTCAACGGATCTGCCACATTCAGATCTATGTGTACTTTGCAAATCTTTATATCCCCATCCTGGATATGTTCTCGAATAGCGTGGAAACGTAGCTTGATGTGCTTCAGCTTCTTGTGTGACCTTGGTTCTTGCGCATTGGCTATGGCGCCCATGTTATCACAGTAGATAGACATTGGGTCCAGCGCACTAGGAACCACACCCAGCTCTGTAATGAACTCTTTCATCCATATCGCTTCTTGTGAAGCCTCCGAAGCAGCCATGTATTCCGATTCAGTTGAAGATCTCGCCACAACGCTTTGCTTTGCACTCCTCCAGCTAACTGCTGCACCATTCAAAATAAATACGTATCCGGATTGTGATTTAGAATCATCCGGATCGGTGTTCCAACTAGCATCGGTGTAACCATTAACAACGAGTTGTTCATCACCTCCATAAGAAAGAACCATATCCTTAGTTCTTCTCAAGTACTTAAGGATGTTTTTGACCGCTGTCCAATGATCTACTCCTGGATCACTTTGATATCTGCTAGTTAAACTAACAGCATATGCAATGTCGGGTCTAGTACATAGCATGGCATACATTAGAGATCCTATGGCTGAGGCATAGGGTGTCTTACTCATCCTTTCTCTATCTTCTGCCGATGTCGGACTTTGAGTTTTACTCAAGGTCGTATTGGGCAACATGGGCAAGAACCCTTTCTTGCTTTCTTCCATTCCAAACCTCTTTAGAACTTTGTCCAAATATGTACTCTGTGACAATGATATTTGGCGTTTCGATCTATCTCTATAAATCTTTATGCCTAATATGTAAGCTGCTTCGCCAAGATCCTTCATTGAAAAACGATTATTCAAATATTCTTTGACACTATTAAGAAGGTCTACATCATTCCCAATCAATAATATGTCATCCACATATAGTATTAAGAATGCTACAGAGCTCCCACTCACTTTCTTGTAAATACAAGCTTCTCCATAAGTTTGTATAAAACCAAAACTTTTGATTACCTTATCAAAACGTTGATTCCAACTTTGGGATGCTTGCTTCAATCCATAGATGGACCGTTGAAGTTTGCATACCTTATTAGCATCTTTAGGATCGACAAAACCTTTGGGTTGCATCATATACAACTCTTCATCAATATCTCCATTGAGGAATGTTGTTTTGACATCCATCTGCCATATCTCATAATCATAATATGCAGCGATTGCTAACATAATCCTAACAGACTTTAGCTTCGCTACTGGTGAGAAAGTCTCATCGTAGTCAACTCCTTGAATTTGTCGAAACCCTTTTGCGACAAGTCGAGCTTTATAGACAGTAACATTACCATCAGCATCTGTTTTCTTCTTGAAGATCCATTTGTTCTCGACAGCCTTCCGACCATCTGGTAAGTCCACCAAAGTCCATACTTGGTTTTCGTACATGGATCCAATCTCGGATTTCATGGCTTCTTGCCATTTATTGGAATCTGGGCTCATCATCGCTTCCTCATATGTCTCAGGGTCATCGGTGTTGTCCATCAACATGACACTCATAACGGGATCATACCAATCTGGAGTGGTACGAGTTCTCGTTGACCTCCGAGGCTCTGTAGCAACTTCAACCGAAGTTTCATGATCATCATCATTAGCTTCCTCTCTAATTGGTGCAGGCACCACAGGAACTTCTTCCGGTGCTGCGCTACTCGCAATTTCGAGAGAAGGTTCGACAACCTCGTCGAGTTCTACTTTCCTTCCAGTCACTTCTTTCGAGAGAAATTCCTTCTCTAGAAAGGATCCATTCTTGGCAACAAAGATTTTGCCTTCGGATCTATGATAGAAGGTATACCCAATAGTTTCCTTCGGGTATCCTATGAAGACGCATTTTTCCGCTTTGGGTTCAAGCTTGTCCGACTGTAACTTCTTTACATAGGCTTCGCATCCCCAAACTTTAAGGAACGACAATTTAGGTTTCTTTCCAAACCATAATTCATACGGTGTCGTTTCAACATATTTAGATGGTGCCCTATTTAAAGTGAATGCGGCTGTTTCTAATGCATAACCCCAAAATGATAGCGGTAAATCTGTAAGTGACATCATAGAACGAACCATATCTAAGAGAGTTCGATTACGACGTTCAGACACACCATTACGCTTTGGTGTTCCCGGCGGTGTCAATTGTGAAAGTATTCCGCATTTCTTCAAATGCTCGCCAAACTCGTAACTTAGATATTCACCTCCACGATCAGAACGTAGAAATTTAATCTTCTTGTTACGTTGATTCTCTACCTCACTTTGAAACTCCTTAAACTTCTCGAAAGTTTCGGACTTATGTTTCATGAAATAGATATACCCATATCTACTCAAGTCATCCGTGAAGGTAAGAACATAACGATAACCACCGCGCGATGCTACACTCATTGGACCACACACATCGGTATGTATGATTTCCAATAAGTTCGTAGCTCGCTCCATCATACCAGAAAATGGAGTCTTAGTCATTTTACCCATCAGACATGCTTCGCATCTTTCAAGTGATTCAAAATCAAGTGATTCAAGAAGTCCATCGGAATGGAGTTTCTTCATACGTTTCACTCCAATGTGACCAAGACGACAGTGCCACATATAGGTCGAATTATCGCTTGATTTCAAACGTTTAGCCTCAATGTTGTTGATATGTGTATTTCCACTATCGAGATTCAATAAGAATAGACCATCTATCAAAGGTGCATGTGCATAAAACATATTACTCATATAAATCGAACAACCATTATTCTCGGATTTAAACAAGTAACCGTCTCGCAATAAACAAGATCCCGATATAATGTTCATGCTCAACGCAGGCACCAAATAACAATTATTTAAGTATAAAACTAATCCCGATGGTAGATGAAGGGGTAGCGTGCCGACCGCGATCACATCAACCTTTGATCCGTTTCCCACGCGCATCGTCACCTCGTTCTTCGCTAGCTTTCGTTTATTCTGCAGCACCTGTTTCGAGTTACAAATATGAGCACCCGAACCAGTATCAAATACCCAGGCACTACTACGAGTACTAGTGAGATACACATCAATAACATGTATATCAGATATACCTTTCTTCTTGATGTTGCCGTTCTTCAAATCCGCCAAGTACTTTGGGCAATTCCGCTTCCAGTGACCTTCTCCCTTGTAGTAAAAGCACTCAGTATCAGGCTTAGGTCCAGCCTTGGTCTTCTTCGTCGGCGTGGTAACTTTCTTACCAACCTTCTTGAAGTGTCCCTTTTGCTTAGACTTGCCTTTCTTGAATTTGGTGGTCTTATTGACCAACAACACTTGGTGCTCTTTCTTGATCTCCACTTCTGCAGATTTCAACATGGCAAAGAGTTCTGGCAACGTCTTATTCATGTTCTGCATGTTGTAGTTCATCCCAAAGTTCTTGTAACTTGGTGGTAGTGATTGGAGGACACAGTAAATCCCCAAAGCATTAGGAATCACTATACCCAAGCTTTGAAGTTTGTTTGCGTGCCCAGACATCTTAAGCACATGCTCATTGACGGAGCTGCCCTCTTCCATCTTGCAGTTAAAGAACTTTTCAGAAGCCTCATAGCTTTCAATTGCCGCATGAGTCTCAAAAATCAATTTGAGATCCTCGACAATATCATATGGGTCTGAATCCTCAAACCTTTTCTGAAGCTCCGATTCCAAACCATACAAGATAGCACACTGAACTATGGAGTACTGATTCTTCCGAGCGAGGTAAACATTCTTTACTTCATCGGGAGAATCATCTGCAGGTGGGTCACCCAGCGGTGCATCCAGCACATAGGTCAAATTACCAGCTGTGAGGACAATCCTCAAATTGCGGAACCAATCCGCGAAGTTGCTTATATTGTTTTTCAACTTTTCTTTCTCTAGGAACGCATTAAAATTGATGGTAGGGGCTGCCATTGATCTACAACATATTTGCAATAGTTTAGACTAAGTTTATGACAAATTGAGTTCAAATTAATTAATAAATTTAATCTAGGTGAACTCCCACTCAAAACAATATCCCTCACATTGTTTTAGTGATCACACGAACCAAATCCACTACATCAACACCGATCATCACGAGAGTTGATATAGTTTCTATGGCGAACAATCGTCATGTTCATCATATCTACTATATGATTCATGCTTTACCTTTCGGTGATCCGTGTACCGAGACCATGTCTGTACATGCTAGGCTCGTCAAGATCAAACCTTAGTTTCCGCATGAGCAAATTTGGCTTGCTCACGTTGTATACACTTGCGGAATCTAACACACTCGATCATCACGTGGTGCTTCGAAACAACAATCTTTAGCAACGGTGCTAACTAAGGGTGAACACTTTATGACTTGAAATTCATGTGCATGAGGGATCATCTTATAATGCTACCGTCGTCTACTAAGCAATACAAGATGCATAAAGGATTAACATCACATGCAATTCAATATATATGTGATATGATATGGCCTTTCTTCTTTGTGCTTCCAATCTCCATCTTCAAGCAAGAACATGATCTCCATCATCACCGGCATTGCATCAAGGTCAATGACGCCTCTCCATGGTTGTCGTCCACCGGATTCAACTATTACAACTACTTTGAATAGACACGCGGGTCTTAACATAAATTAAAGACAACCATATGGCTCCTGCCGGTTGCCAACTTACAATAAGGAACATTGCATACATAAAATATAATCACAATCATGGCCATATCACATCACTGCACACCCCTGCAAAACAAAGTTAGACGCCTCTACTTTCTTTGCATATTTTACGTGGTTTGGGGCTTTCAATAAGTGTCGTTCTAACTTACGAACAAGAACCACAACATTGATACTAGTATTGTTAATCACCCGTTGTAAATTGGATCTTAACTATGCTAGGAGAAACAGGCACCCGCAAAGCCACTTATGCAATACAAGTTGCATGTCAAGCGTGGAGCAAGTCTCATGAACGATGTCATGTAAGGTTAGCCCGGGCCGCTTCATCCCAACATACCGCAAGATGCAAAGTACACAAGAAGCAATCGACAATAAAAGCATCAACGCCCACAATGACCATTGTGTTCTACTCGTGCAACAGATCTACATATAGACACGGCTCTGATACCACTGTTGGGTTTCGTAGCATGGAAAACAAAAAATTTCTATCGCATACAAACAAACAAGCCAAGATCTATCTACTAGATTGTAGCAACGAGTCGATGGAATAACTTACCCTCGAAGATTCCAAAGTGTTTAACGAGAGCGGATTCTCGTGGGTGATGTAGTCGTACTCTTCCCGATCTCAAGATCGCGTAGACGATCCTTCCGGCGCTGCGTTCCGGCAGCGCTCCCGCAGTCGGTCACACGTTCGGTACTCGACGAAGACCTTCCTCTCCCTTGTTCCAGCAGGCAGCGGAGGTTGTAGCACTCTCCTCGCGATTCCGGCAGCACAACGGCGTGGTACCGGAAGTAGAGGGGAGATCCCGCAGGGCTTCGCCTTAAGCCGGAGCGAGTATGGTGGAGTATGAGAGAGAACTATTAGTGGTCTAGGGTTTAGACACACCAATTAGAAGGCTCTAATCCGAAGGCTAGGGTAATTAGAAGCTCTAAACCAAAACAGCTCTAAACCGGAGTCTAGGGCTAGGATTTAGATTAGAGGCTAGGAAACTTGTGTGTCTAGAGGAGGAGGCCCTGCCCCTCCTTTTATGGGTGGAGGGGGCCGGCCAAGGGGAGGGGAGTCCCTCCCCAAGTCGGCCTTGGTTGGCGCGCCGGCTTGGAGGGACTCCTCCCCCAAGTCGGTTCCAACCACCTCTTGCTTGTTTCCCACAGTTTCTTGTTTTAGCCGTTTGACTTTCAAACTGGACATTTGACTTTTCTGTTTTAGGATTCAATTTAATCCTTTATTTGGAACAGCAAGAACACTTAGTACATGATGCAATCATTCCAATATGCAATGACACATTCATGTACCCCTTCCCCCCCGGAGTGCCGGACATTTCGGAACCTTCTAGAACATTCCCGATGAAAACACCGGAATCATTTACGAACTCCGAAACGGGACTTTCCTTATATGAATCTTATTCTCCGGACCATTCCGGATCACCTCGTGATATCCCGGATCCCATCCGAGACTCCGAACAACATTCGGTCTCTTTCTCATAATACCATAACTACTCAAACAACGTCGAATCCTTAAGTGTGTCTCCCTACGGTTCGTGAATTATGCGGACATGATCGAGACACTTCTCCGAACAATAACCAATAGAGGAATCTGGAAATTCATATGGCTCCCACATATTTCTACGATTACTTTGCGATTGAATGAATCACTTACATACGATACCAATTTCCCTTTGTCTCACGATAGTTTACTTATCCGAGGTTATGATCGTCGGTATCTCTGCATACCTAGTTCAACCTTGTTACCGATAAGTACTCTTTTCTCGTTCACGTGATATGTGATCCCTTGTGATCCAGTCACATGCTTGCAAGCTAATTGGATGACATTCCACCGAGAGGGCCCAGAGTATATCTATCCGTCATATGGATGGACAAATCCCACTCTTGATCCATGTGTCTCAACCAATACTTTCCGAACACTCAATGCCACCTTTATAGCCACCCATTTACGGTGTGGTGTTTGATGTCATCAAAGCATCCATCCGGTAAAGGTGATATGCATGATCTCATGGTCGAAGGAATTAGGTTACTATGTATCAGAAAGCATATAGCAATTGAACTATTGAAATGACTTGATCTTTATGCTACGCTTATCTATAGGAGTATGTCCACCATATCATTCTCCTAACGATATGATCTTGTTGTTGATAATATCTCAATGTTCATGATAGGGAAACCACAATCATTAATCAACCAATAAGCTAGTGAAGTATAGAGGCTATACTAGGGACTTCAAATTAAGTTTACAAATCACACAAGTATCAATGTTTCCTTGTTAATACTATTATAGCATGAATGTAAAGATTTATCATAAACACAAAGATATAATAATAACTACATTTATTATTACCTCTAGGGCATATCTCCAACAGAGTTGCCCTAGGACGTGCCCTCCTGGCCTTTATATAGACTTAGGCAGGTCCCGGGCGTAGTCCTAGTCGATTACAAGTTCTAGGGTTTTACCCCTTCGAATTTCCTATCTACGCTAGTCTTGCTCTCTAAGGATCCGAAGGCGTCATGGGCCTTGGCCACCCGAAAATCTTTATGGGCCAGCATATATCTGCTGTGGGACTTCCTTGGGCTGGACCAGGTATACTGAAGTTACGTACCCGTAGGGTATAACCATGTCAACTGAACTTAAGGGAAAAAGGGGCAGGAAAACGTCTCAACCCGATGGGCTGATTTCACCCAGACGAGCAAGCAAAGAGGAGCAAACCCGGGTGGGTCGAGGCGCCACCCGGCAGCCTATCTAGCGCCCAGCCATCAGCAATAGCGCCTAGAGGCCCGGGTGGATCTCAATGCCCCGGCGGACCAGCGCCCATGCGACGGAGGGGGGCGACCCCGGGTGGGTCGGTGCCACTCGTCCGCGGCCCGTTGGCCAGCGCCCGGGTGGGCTCCTACCGACGTGGCTCGGGAGGGCCGGACCCTCTCCCCCCCGGCGGCTCGTTAGCCATGGCACCTGCGTGTAGGCCGGCTAAGGCGGCCGTTATAGGCTGCCTAATAAGAAAGTTGACTTTATAAATCTTAATTTAAATATTATTTATAATATATTAATTTATAATTAATTTATAATTAATATATAATAAATATATATTTAAATTTTCATTTTTCTGAAACTCCTTTCTGTCTTTTTCCTTCTTACTTTTTTCGAATAACTTCGGATCTCCCCATAACAATTCTGGTTTCTCTCTCTTTTGGGATTCCTTCTTACAGGTAGATCTCGACGCGTCGTAATGCCCTTAAGCTTGCGTCCCTAGGTTCGAGAGTGTCATAGACATAATCTCTATCAATGATCAACAACGGGACCGAGATGCCCATAATGACCCCTATAAACTCACGATTCTCTATCATTTTAAACCTGAAACAATATGTGTTACTCCCTCTGTTTTTTATTACTTTGCATTCTAGGAATTTTTAAAGTCAAACTTTCTCAACTTTGACCAAAAATATAGGAAAATATATAAACATTTATTATTCCAAATGCATATATTATGGAAATAAAACTTACGAAGATTTCAATACTATAAGTTTTATATCATAAATACTTTTATTATTTGCTAAATATTTGGTCAAACTTTAAAAACTTTGACTTTGACTAAACCCAGAATGCGATCTAATTGTGAACGGAAGGAGTATGTTCCTTTTGTCTCTACAATACTTGCATTGTCTGAGATTTGATCAGCGATATCTCCATGTCGGGTTCGATCTCGTTACGGACAATGCCACTATAAACTCGTACCTATAAGGTGATATCTGCGTGACCTAGTCACATGTTGCGTAACATTTACATACAACTTATCCGAGTGGATCCAGAGTATCTTCCATCATACGGATGTACAAATCTCGCTCTTGACTTATACGACTCAACATGCCCCTCCGAGTACCTGATCATTCCTTTATAATCACTATTTCACGGAGTGACGTTTGATGCTCTCTAAGCACTCTCAGATAACATTGATTAAATATGGTTTCACGGTCTGAGAAACAAGTATGTTTCTGACAATTACAACTATAAACTTTGTGATATGTTCATGTTGCAACAATCATCTGCGGAACAGTGTCCACTATCTCATTCTCTAATAAGATAACTCCATTGTCAATTAGGTGCCGAATAACCAACATAATCAGTAAACTCTTGATCATCCATTGACCAATGAACTAGTTAAAAAAGTAAAAATAGACTACTGGGGACTTGGGTTTGTTTACATATCCCAACTATATCAATATGTCCTATTGATATAGTTATAGTATGATATAAAATTATTATGAACTAATAGAATGTGTTTAATAATCCTCAAAAAAATGTATTTAATAAACTCTTTTTTTATTTGCCTCTAGGGCACATTTTCTTCATTCGCCGTGCCGGATTCATCATCAATGAACTCGATCCGGCAATAACAATGCTTCAAAATACAAATAACCGATTTTTTGATTTTTAATGTTTCCTCTGTTCCAACATATTGTAAACCGTTTTCATACGAACGCACGAGCGCACTTGGAGGGATTCTAAGCATTTGCTACAAATGCTGCATTCATGTTGCATACGTGCGGTGACGTTTTCTCAAAGACTTGGTGTAGCAAGCAGAGATTTTTTTTTAGGGGACAATGAGAGATTTTGATGAACCATAGTAGCCTTGCTACTTCATATTTTTATAATTTGTGGTATAAAAGATGTTCATGTAGACGAGAATTGTACAGAAGTGCAAAAGAAAAACGAGCAGAGATTCGCTGTATACACGCATTTTTCTTTACTATAATGGTGTTTTCGAATTCCTGCGAATCTTTTTTTTGTACGGTTTTTGACTTTTGATACGCCAGAGATTAATGCTGAGGTAGGCCGGGCCGAGTTTTCGTATTTTAGTAACCTGATGGTGGGCCGGGGCCCGATTTTCCTGATAGCTCTTCTACTTATATTCCTCACCTCCTTCCGTTCCCGTAACCCCATCTCTTCCACCTCGCGCCGCCACCACCACAAACCCTGAAACCCTAGCCTCCTCTCGCCCTATCCGCCGGAAGAGAGCAGCCATGGCGAAGTACGATCTGACGGCGCGCTTGATAGCGCAGATGGACTGCCATCTGGCGCTCCCGATGCTGGAGTACCTCCAAGAGCGCAAGGTCTACCCCGACGAGCAGATCCTGGAGGGCAAGATCTCCCTCCTCAGCGGCACCAACATGGTGGACTACGCCATGGACATCCACAAGTCGCTCCACGGCACCGAGGACGTCCCCGCCGACATGGTCGCCCGCCGCTCCGAGGTCGTCGAGAGGCTGAGGAGCCTGCAAGAGGCAGTCGGGCCCATCGTCGCGTTCCTCTCCAACCCGCAGCTCGTGCAGGAGCTCAGGGCCGACAAGCAGTACAACATCCACATACTCCAGGAGCGCCACCGGATCGGGCCGGAGCAGATCGAGGCCCTGTACCAGTACGCCAAGTTTCAGTTTGAGTGCGGCATGTACTCGGAGGCTGCTGATTTCCTGTCCCAGTACCGTGCTCTGTGCACGGACAGCGAGAGAAGCTTGAGCGCTCTGTGGGGAAAGCTGGCAGCGGAGATACTGATGCAGAATTGGGATGTTGCGCAGGAGGAGCTTAATCGGTTGAAGGAGATTATCGATTCAAACAAGTTCTCGTCGCCGATAAGTCAGCTCCACAGCAGGATATGGCTGATGCACTGGAGCCTCTTCATCTTCTTCAATCATGAGAATGGGAAGAATGGGATCATCGATCTCTTCTTCCAGGAAAGGTACCTGAATGCTATCCAGACAAACGCCCCACACCTCCTGAGGTACCTTGCTGCAGCGGTTGTTGTGAACAAGAGGAGAAGGAACATGCTTAAAGAGTTGATCAAAGTCATCCAGCAGGAGCAGCAGAGCTACAAGGATCCCATAATTGAATTGCTGGAATGCCTGTATGTGAAGTATGACTTTGATGGTGCACAGCAGAAACTCATTGAGTGTGAGCAGGTTATTCTGAATGATCCTTTCCTGGGAAAGCGCATTGAGGAGGGTAATTTCATCCGCGTTCCTCTGAGAGATGAGTTCCTTGAAAATGCTCGCCTGTTCATCTTTGAGAACTACTGCCGTATTCATCGGTGCATCGATATTGGCATGCTTGCGGAGAAGATGAACATGACCTACGATGAAGCTGAACCTTGGATAATGAACTTGATCAAGAGTTCGCAACTGGATGCCAAGATCGATTCGGTGACCGGGACTCTCGTCATGGCGACCAACCATGTTAATGTCCATGAGAAGATCATCGAGAGCATGAAGAACCTTAACGCGAGGACTTACATGCTAGCAAAGAGCCTCGTGGATCCAGGTCACGCAGCAGCAGCTTAGTAGGATGCTAGGTGAGAGAAACTGCAAGAATAACTTCAGAGATTAGTTGTTTCGCAGTGGCTTCCTTCGTACCTGAATCATATGCAGATGGTGATTTGTAGTTTGCTAAAGCTATTGCTTACGTTTTTAAGGTTTTGTACTCGGATTTCTATTACTAAGTTAATCGTTCTATATCTAGCTAGCACTGAACAGAAAATTAGTACATTTCCTTGTTGCCGTGTCATTGTCGCTGTCCGCATGTTTACTGTACTCTGTTGTCTCGATCAACCTCAAGTTGGTTCAGGCATTGCTAGGTAGTTCCAGCGTTTTCTTGGCCAGATATGTCTTCAGGCATGCTGATGGTGATATGCAGTTTGCTAAAGCTATTTGCTAGCGTTTTTAAAGTTTTGTACTCGGGTTTCTGTTACTAAGTTAATCATTTGATATCTTGCTAGCACTGAACAGAAAAATTAGTAAATTTCCTTGCTGTTGTGTCATTGTTCGCATGTTTACTATACTCTGTTGTCTCGATCTACCTCAAGTTGGTCCAGGCATTGCTAGGTAGTTCCAGGGTATTCCCGGGCAGATATGCATGCTGATGGTGTGCCCTTGTTGTCAAGGCCAATGAGGGTAAGATTAAATTTGAAGGATTTATCCAGTAGGGCGGTCTTCAGAATTATTTAATTCTGTATTAGACTTATGTTTCCAGCGCCATGAATGTGAAAGATGAACTCATGATCCGTGATTCTAACATTGTTTCAGGGGACAATTTTGCCCCATTCGTAGCTCCGCTGTACTCTGCAACTATTATCATCTACTTCTGCTATATGGCAGCTTCGCCTCCTGTGGAACATTAACCTGTAGAATTATAGTGGATGCTGCACTATTCTTGAAGTTCCTTGATTGATTACGCGATTCTTTTCAGAAATTACAGAGTAATGAACTCAGTGTTGATGATTATATCATACTCTTTTCACTACTCATCTGAAGTCTTTGTGGTTCTTTCCAATGTTTAAGGTCGACGCATTGTCGAGAGTAGAAAACCTGGTACTTTTTCCTTCATCATCCTAGATGTATTGCTGTCCTGCACGAACTAAACTTCCATGGGTAGTTATGTTGGCCAAAGTGCCTCTTAACAATTTCCCGTTAGGTTACACAATTCAACACTAGCACCTAATTCCTTATTACAGTTACGTCAGTAAGTGAACTGAGGTTATAGCCTGCGTGATGAGTCAGGGTCTAGGTGTACCAAAGCAGTCTTTAGGCAAACATCAACTTCCTCCGTAGCTTCTGTCGACCTGAAGCAAGCTACCATATCTGTGCTAAATTTATTTTCTCCGCACTTTTGTTTGTTGATTTATAAAACATGTGAAATACTACCTCTGTTCCAAAGCTTAAGGCTTATATTTTTTAAAAGTCAAGCTATGAAAGTTTGACCAAACTTTTAGAAAAAAATATAAAGAACTATGATATTATATAGATATCATGTGAAACTATGTTTCATGATGTATCAAACGGTATGAATTTCATGTTGTAAATATTAATATATTTTTCTAAAAATATGGTTAAATTTTATATAGTTTGACTTTTGAAAAAATTATAAGCAGGGAGTAATACGAGGACGTAAGTCAATACCATATCACGTGCTCGTGCAAAATCCCATTAAGAAATAGGAGTAAGACTATATTTGGCCGATAGAAAAAATAATCGGGATCTGATAACCAACCTCTAGTTAGATGGTTAGGAGGGTGTTACACGGTAAATTCCAGGTTATATATCATAAAGATAAAATATTCTTTTAGTGAAAGACGACGCTCATAAGGATACCGATAGGCTGCTGCGTTGCCGATGGCTTGCTCCAAGCACGGAGGTTGCGGGGGCGATGGCCCCAGATCGAGGGCGACCTTCGTTGTTGCTGCGGCCTAGCAGTTTCCATGTCGGGATGGTGGTGTTTCTTTGTGATAGGAGGTGTTTCTAGAACTCGTCTTCCTATTTATTGATAGGCTTTCGGTTTACACGACCAATCGCAGCGAGTGTTTGTCAAAATGCTTTTGTAACTAATCGTGTAGGGGATTTTGGTCTATTATTAGGAATTTTAGGGTTTTTTTTGGATAACAGGTAGTTTAGAGTTTAGGGATTTGTTCAAAATAGCTAATAACTGGATTCCTAATAATGGAATTAATTCTTTACTTACTACTTTGTGTGCTTTTTTTATTATTCCTTGGTGCAGTTGAGAAATCCGCACAATTCTCTCTTCACTTATGGTTACCCGATGCTATGGAAGGACCCACTCCCATTTCAGCTCTTATACACGCATCAACTATGGTTGCTGCGGGTATTTTTCTTCTAGCTCGACTTCTTCCTCTTTTCATATCTCTACCTTTGATAATGAGTTTAATTTCTTTAGTAGGTACAATAACACTCTTCTTAGGAGCTACATTAGCTCTTGCTCATAGAGATATTAAAAGAAGCTTAGCCTATTCTACAATGTCTCAATTGGGTTATATGATGTTAGCTTTAGGTATAGGTTCTTATCAAGCTGCTTTATTTCATTTGATCACTCATGCTTATTCAAAAGCTTTATTGTTTTTGGGATCCGGATCAATTATTCATTCAATGGAACCTCTTGTTGGATATTCACCAGATAAAAGTCAGAATATGGTTCTTATGGACGGTTTAAGAAAATATATTCCAATTACAAGATCCGCTTTTTTATGGGGTACACTTTCTCTTTGTGGTATTCCGCCTCTTGCTTGCTTTTGGTCCAAAGATGAGATCCTTAGTAATAGTTAGTTATATTCGCCCTTTTTTGGAATAATAGCTTCCTTTACTGCAGGATTAACTGCCTTTTATATGTTTCGGATATATTTACTTACATTTGATGGGTATTTGCGCGTTCATTTTCAAAATTATAGTAGCACTAAAGAGGGTCCCTTGTATTCAATATCCTTGTAGGGAAAAAAGGATACCCAAAGGAGTGAATAGGGGTTTCATTTTATCAACAACAAAGAATGGAGTTTCTTTTTTTTTACAAAATATACCAAAAATTCAAGGTAATACAACAAATAGGATAGGATCCTTTAGTACGTCCTTTGGGGCTAAAAAAACTTTTGCCTATCCGCATGAAACGGAAAATACTATGTTATTTCCTCTTCTTATATTACTGCTTTTTTACTTTGTTCATTGGATTCATAGGAATCTCTTTTGATAATGGAGCGACGGATAATGGAATAGGGGGGTTAACCATATTATCAAAGTGGTTAACTCGCTCAATAAACTTTATCCAGGAAAGTTCTAATTCTTCCATAAATTCATATGAATTTTTTACTAATGCAATTTATTCTGTAAGTTTAGCTATCTTCGGTTTATTCATTGCATATATTTTCTATGGATCCTCTTATTCTTTTTTTTCAGAATTTGGATTTACAAAATTCCTTTTACAAGGAAAGTCCTTTTCGTACTTATTTGATAAAATAAAAAAAAAATATACAGTTGGTCATATAATCGCGGTTATATAGATATTTTCTATACTAGGGTCTTTACCTTCGGTATAAGAGCATTAACCGAACTAACGGAATTTTTTGATAAAGGTGTCATTGATGGAATTACCAATGGGGTGGGTCTTGTTAGTTTTTGTATAGGAGAAGAAATTAAATATGTAGGAGGAGGACGAATTTCGTCTTATTTATTCTTTTTTTTATGTTATGTATCCGTATTTTTATTCTTTTTCCTTTCTTAACTTAAGGAATTTACAAATATCTTCCCCTTTCCTATCCCCTTCTACCATCTCTCTATTTCCCTCATCTCTTAATAGTTCGGTTTTCCGCGATTTTTTCCATTCCTCTGTGTAAATAGCCTAATATGGGTTCACAATCGATAACATCTTCACCATCAAGAGTAACGATCAGTCGAGGAACACCATGCATTGATGGGTGTTGAGGGCCCATATTGACTATCATGAGATCTTTTCTTGTAAGCGGTAGACTCATATCCTTTCTTCCTTAATTCATTATTCCATGAAAATGGATTATTCCATGAATTCCTCAAAACGAGGCTCATCAAAATGCAAAATCTAAGACTACTAATAAAAAAATAAAAAAATTACTGCTCCCGAATATTCAACTGATTGATTAATTTCTTATAACGTACTCTATTTTTCTTTGCCAAATAAGCTATCAAACGTCGATGTTTTGCCAAAAGTATTCGTAGACCTCTTTCGGATAAAAAATCTTTTTTGCGTAATTCCAAATGTGAAGCAAGTATCCTTATCTTATTGGTGAAACTAAATACTTGAAATTCAACAGGCACTAATCCGTTTGGTGGTTTACAGAGGAGGTTCCTGGTGCAATTTGCTCAAACTCCAGCTTGGACGTCTTGGATGTGCAGTTTCGCAAGGTTTTTCCCGCGGAATGGAAGGATATCCAGGCAAAAGCCTAGCCCCGACTTTGGTTGGGTGTAGATGCTGGCGGCATCTTCAGACATCACTCCCCTTCTTAGAGGCATCGTCGAGGAGCATCCCTTTCTCTCCAACGACAAGACCTTGGGCTCTCGGCGTGAGAACCCAACCTCCGGTTATCCGGAGTAGGCGATGGTGGCGGATTCGTCGCTTCCTCTTGAGGTTGTCGTCTTGGAGAGTTGGTGTGTGGCAATTATGTGACACTTATCTCTTGTTGGGGTCCATGAGCGTCGGGGCAGTGTCCCCGAATGGTGGTTGTGGGCCAAGGCAGCAGCCTCGGTATCCATGATGGAAAACAACCTCATAGGGCGAGGCAACTGCTTGGCTTGGCTCGGATGACAATCTTGTTTCTCTAGTGTGACGGGGTTGTCGGATCGGTCGAACGCGTCTCAGTGGAGGCGCTTAGACCTTATGTCGGGGCGGTGGGCAACCGGGACGTGCGGCGTTGCGGCTTGATCTCGAGTGGTGGTATGTTGGATGGCAGTCCTAGAAGGTGGTTGTTGGGAATATGTCCTAGAGGCAATCATGTATGATGATATTTCACAATGTATTCATAAAGATATTAAGTTATCCTTGTATAAACATCTGATGTGTATCATTGAATATGTGATTCAATTGTGGAACTATGCATTCATGTTGTTTGTACTAAATGTCCCTGGTCATTGAGGTTGCGCTGGACACACAACTTAGACCAATGTGAAAGTCGGCTGATGACTCGGTTCCACTTGTCATGGGCATGGTGATGCCATTCCGACTTACACAGATTCGGCTAAAGAGTTTAGCGAGTCGGATGACCCATATTGAGGTACAACGGAATGAGTTGTAATTTGTATATCTCAATCAATGTAATCCTTAGACCTGAGGTTATTGCATATTCCGAGTTGAGGATCACCGGCTTAGGTTCTGTCAAACGTTGATCCATAATTGAGAAGTTATAAAGGCAGAGTTCGGGTCGACCGAGAATCAAGCTGCACGATGTGAATAACCAAGATGGGATTTTGCCCCTCCAGTTGGAGAAATATTCTCTAGGCCCTCTCTGATGATATGATTCGAAAAGCATGGCCATGCACGACTCGGTTAAGTGTTAACCAAGGCGATCGACTAAGACTTAGTCGAATGAATCACTTATCTCGGATCGAAAAGAGAGTCGGACTATTTAAGGGATGACAATTATTCGCCTATAGTCTGACAAGATATATTGTGAGGCAAAAGGGACTCGGATGCAAGTCGCATTGGAAAGGCAAGTCATCATGACTCTTTGGTACTTGAGAGTCGGCACGTTCTGCTAGGAGTCGCTATCGACTGATCGATTGAGAGTCGGACTCCAATCATGTCCAAGTTGTCATGAGCCTTCGGGGTCACACATTTAAGAGCGGGAGCAAATTCAGATTGGATCTGAACCAGAAATCTGGTTGGGTTGGACCCGAGCCGAATTTGGACTGAGTCAGTGAGTCGAACTCACGGTGACTAATATTATATGGGATTTAGTGAATGGGCCACGAGTGAGTGGAGCCCATGTTCACTCCCTATATATAGTGGGGCACAGAAACGTTGATCGGTTAGGTCATTTCATGCGTTGGAAACCCTAGCTTCACAACAGTCCAGCCGTCGTATCGAACCTAACAGTTCGCCGCCGGTGCTCTTCCTTGTAAGTATGGATACCAGTAGAGGTATTGTACAATCAACACCAAGACGATCGTGATCGGATCAGATCGTGAGAACTGCACT
Organism: Avena atlantica; assembly: GCA_910589765.1. Taxonomy (NCBI): domain Eukaryota; kingdom Viridiplantae; phylum Streptophyta; class Magnoliopsida; order Poales; family Poaceae; genus Avena; species Avena atlantica. Next base: position 19,285,824 of record OU342737.1, on the reverse strand, counting down.
GCATCAACTGGCGCGTTTTATCAGGAATCCGCAACCGCGCGTATAGTGGTAATCCTCGTGGCCTTCTACCTCAACTAGATCTTAGGATCACCGCGTTAGAGAAAAAAGTTATGTTTTATCTCTACGTGGTCCAACAGTGGCGTTGGTGGTCTGCGCTAGGTGTGGCGGAGCAGCTAAATGTCGGGGGCGGTGGCCCTAAATTTTTTGCAGTGTGGAGGGCATTCACCACGTGTCGTGTGGGTGACTATGTATCTTTGGCGCAACTCTCCTAGAGGTTCGACTTCTTCACCTTGTTGGAGCGTCTTCTTGGGTCTCGATGAGTCATCATGTCTTTTTTTGGCTTGGGTTGGAGGTAGGTCAGCCTTGGCGAGTGTGTCGTCCGTTGCATCATGTATGTTTGGGCTCTATCCTTCTCATTCGGTTTTTGTTACTTACTCCGATCTATAGGATGTATCTAGCACTAAAACATGTCTAGATATATTCAAATCTAGATAAATCCAAATCAACTAATATGGGTCGAAGGGAGTAATTCTTCTTCTTAATTAATGCATAGGTCAAAGCTTTTACCTTTGTTTTAGAAGGAAATACGACGTGTTGTGATCGCCTGCGTTTGTTTCTTGTTTTTTTTTTCAAAAAATCCGAATTTCCTTGTGCTAAAATATAATTTCATACTGTCCATAACTCTCCATGTCAGCCTATAATCTCTGTGTGTGTGTGTGTGTGTGTTTTTGCGGGGTCTATAATCTGTGTTTGAGACCCCTGTTTTACACACTTTATACCCCCTGTTTTACATACATTGTGGCGTGTGTGCCACTGTGTGTGTGAGGTGTGAAGTCTATCAGTTTGTGCGATTTGCGATGATGAGTCATCGCGGTGGTGTGTATATAAGCAGTCGTGAAGCACAAGGACCACTTCAAAGCTTCTCCCAACTTGAAGGCTCAAGCAACTGAAGAAAAGAAAAAGAAGATCATGGCCGTCTCTGTCTCCTCGTTCATCGTCCTTGTGATCCCGCTCCTCTTCCTCTCGCTCGCCTCCGCCTGCGACCGCTGCGTGCACCACTCCAGGGCCTCCTACTACACCTCCTCGCTCACCCTCGCCGGTACGCCCGCACGCACCCCGTCGATCCGTCCACACGACTGCGTATGCTCTGTTATTTTTTCTGATCGTCTGAATTCTCGTGTTTCAGCTGGTTCCTGCGGGTACGGCAAGGCGGCCACGTCCTTGAACGGCGGCATGCTTGCGGCGGCGGCTCCGGGTCTGTACAGGAAGGGCGTGGGCTGCGGCGCGTGCTTCCAGGTGCGGTGCAAGGACAGGGAGCTCTGCGGGGCGGCCGGCGCCAGGGTCGTCGTGACGGACCGCGCCAGGACGAAGGCGAACGGCACGGACCTCGTCCTCAGCAGCGCGGGGTTCGCCGCCATGGCCCACCCCGGCATGGCCGCGCGCCTCGCCAAGCTCGGCGCCGTCGACGTCGAGTACAAGAGGTAACGCTCCTCCTCTGTTTCTTTTTTTTTTGTCTAGTAGCCGCGCGGTCGCGCCATGTGGCTTCACCGCCGTAGGGAAGAAAACAGAGGGCGCCGAGCATGGCGTCATAAACATACATACAGGACTTGGTTTGTCTCGGGGCTGGTTTGTATTAACTTGGAAGATAAGTACTAGTAGCAGGCTCTCACAGTTGTCAGCGCTTTGGCATGTGCAGGGTGCCGTGCGAGTACGAGGGGAAGAACCTGTCGGTGCGGGTGGAAGAGAGGAGCCGCGCTCCCAGCGAGCTGGCCGTGACGTTCCTCTACCAGGGCGGCCAGACCGACATCGTCGCCGTCGACGTCGCGCAGGTAAGCACAAGAATCATTCAATCCATCTGTGTGTAGAGAATCTCATCTCAGTGACACGTGATTTCGTGATCGATGCAGGTTGGTTCGTCGAGCTGGAAGTTCCTGACACGTGACCACGGCCCGGCGTGGAGCACGAGCATGGCGCCGCCGGGGCCGCTGCAGTTGAGGATCGTGGTGACCGGCGGGTACGACGGGAAGTGGCTGTGGGCTGACCATGAGGTCCTGCCAAGCAACTGGCGCGCCGGCGAGGTGTACGACACGGGCGTCCAGGTCAGCGACATCGCCCAGGAGGGGTGCTTCCCCTGCGACACGCAGGAGTGGAAGTGACAGCTAGCGAGAGGCAACACCAAGAAGAGATGAGGAAGAAGCTCACTCAGTTTCGAACGATAGAGATTAAGCAGCTGGCACATATATAGTGTAGTGACGTAGTAGACTCATAATCCCTCAGCTCCTGCTGACGTGTGAGATAACTAGTAGTAGACTAGTAGTAGTAGTGGTAATGAAGTGATGATGGTAGATGAAGGCGTGGCGTTGCCAAGCGTGCAAGAGTCGCCGTGCGTGCCGATGCCCGATGGCGATGGATTCACAATCACATGCTGCGCTCCGTTGCTTTCGGCAACGCGTTATTCTCTGCTCGATGACTAATTAAGCTCGATCAAATAGTTGCCTACGAGCGGAAACTAGTGAGTGGTTGGTCTTCCAGGACCAGGATTCACTCAACGAAATTAAAGTAGAGCCAGTGAATACTGTAATGATCAAAAGCACTCATCACTCACAGTTCAGGCATGTATTGTGACTTGGTGCGCCACTAACTGCTGCAACCATGTGTCATCGACCGGCCTCACGGCATGATATATGTTGGTGGTCGTCTCGGGTTTCCCGGTGGAGCTAACTAGTGCACTGGCCAATATGTTGTGTAGTGGTGGCCGGTGAAATCCGGAATTCTATCGGAGTGCACCCCGTCCGCCACCACCAGGGGCGGCGCGGCCGGCACACGTTGTGTGTGTGTGTGTCCCCGACAGAGTTACTCAAATTCAGTCACTGTGCTGACACGATCAAAACGTGTCCTTTTCACGTGAATTGAAACACCTAATGCTCCGAGCCGTATAATATGTACGTAGCTGGATGGACGCAGACCAGACACTCTGGATGCGTCTATGATCTATCGGCCAAATGGTCTATCGATATGTACTGTGCCCCGAGGACAGCATCCAAACATCGGGACGACGGTGTGCTCCAGCCAGCCTCATTCCATCCGAAAGTCCCAACAGCAATTCCGCGGCTGCCTGAAATATTAGGTGGTAAATTAAACCGTAGAACAATCTAGCTAAGAGCATCCCACTAGCATTTTCAGAAAACCATTCTGAGGTCACTTTTTTATTCGAATTGCAAAAAACAACCCAGTAGAGTTTCTAAGAGGCGTTAACAAAAAAAAAGAGGCGTTTCCACTTTCTAAACAGATTTTTATTTAATTTACATCCGGCATTCTCATGCCATTTTTGGGACGCTGGGAACGCCCGATGAAACGTCCACCACTCCCTCTCTCCCACGTGTCCCATCTCTCTCCCATGTCTCTCTCCCAGATTGATTCCCTCCCGCCGCCTCCCCGCTTGCCCTCAACTAGTCGGTGCTGCTCCACTCGCGACTGAACCCCACCTCGACATTCCCAGAGACCACCAGCGTAGCGCTATCCCTTGTCTCGGTGCCCGCCCCCCTTCTTCGCGCACCGCTATCGCCCCCGTCAAGCTCCGCCGCTGGACCCCGCACCCGAGCTCTCCTCCAACCCGCCCCGTCGTGTTCCAGCTTCACGACACCACAACGGAGCCTTGTCATCCTCTGGCCAGTTCGCCTGTGCCCTTGCAGGTCGTCCCCGTGCTTGCCGGAGGAGGAGGTCCGCTCGGCGCTGGGAACTCGGACGGAAAACTGTTATTCCCATGCCATTCCCAAGAAAAAAAAAAAAAAAGTCCATCCAGAGCTATTTTACTCTACCCGAGTACCCGACGATGAATTTTTTTTCCGGGAATTTGTTCCCGGGAACCACCAAACGTGGAGATGCTCTAAAGTCCGGACAGACAACGAGCCAGGAATGGGGGGCGTGCGTGCCGGCCCAGCACTGTAATTCGCTGTGGATCCATGATGCCTCGCTCGGACTTTTGCAGCCGTATTGCCGTATGCTTCGACAGCGACTCTGGTATAGGTCTCTTGAGTCGCTACGAGTGATCCAAATGGACAACTGAATTTTAACCTGCTAGCTTCTGTATTTAATCATCACTAGCCTCCTTCTGTTTTGTTACTAGCGTGCTGTACTCTTGCTGTTCCAACACGCAGAGTGTAGATGTACACCTTTTAACTGAGACGCAAATAAGATACTCTCTCCGTCCGCATACTTCTAGTATTGTCTTACGTTAAAGTTAGACAAATTTGACTAATTTTATAGGAAAACATAGCAATATTTATAACTTTAAATTGATACTGTAGAATTACGGAATATTATCTGTATTGATATTGCTTGAGGTGATTACAACGTGAGCCCTTGGGCTGTTTATATAGTACTAGAAGACTTGGAGGGCAAGAAGACTACTAGAGATATAATTGGATTACAAACTTAAACTACCAAATATAGTCCAAACCGTGATATACTCTAACACTCCCCCGCAGTCAGATCGGTAGTGACACGAACGGTCTGACTGGAGCATAATCCGAAGACGGAGATGGAAAAGGATGTCGATGTCGATGTAGCCGAAAGTAGGGCGTTGGACTCGTGGTCGATGATGCCATTGGTGATGTAGTCGCCGTTGATGAAGTTGATGATGTCGTTGTGTTGTGGTCGGTGTCGTCGTTGAGCCGGGAGAATTCGCCGTAGTGGTTGAAGTAGGCCTAGTTTGAGTTGGAGTAGTCGAGGTAGGCGACACGCCTTACCGAGCTTGCCAAACTCGGGAGCATGCCGGGGAAGAAGGCACGCGTCGATGTTGCCAATATCGGACGTGCGAAGACAGGGACCATCACGAGCCATGCGCGCCAGAGCCGGAGGGAGCAGCAGAGAAATTCTCCGTGAACGGTCGGTGCGTAGAAGTTGTCCGCCGATTTGTCGGAGTAGATGAAGTAGTTGCAAAAAGAAAATAAATTTAGTGCAAAATAAAAAATTAGAATGCGACTCTGGCGGCGAGGTCGTGGTGGACGAAGACGACGAAGTAGATGTTGATGGCGATTAAACTGTTGCGGTGGTTGATTTCGGGGATTAGACCCGTATTTTCCGCTTGTATGAGCGCGGCGTTGCTCGAGTAGAAGAACTTGTTGGCGTTGACGATGACCATGATTGGTGGTGGCGGCGATGTGACGATGTTGTTGGTGTAGATGGTTGTCGGCGATGATGACCACGGGTGATGAAGGTGCAGCCCTTTGTTGACGGCGAGGCGCGTACTCGGGGACGTGCGTCCCGGTCGATGTTGGCGAAGATGGGCCGGCGAGGTGACAACGTGAGGACGGAGAAGCCGACGCAGCGCGTGAAGGCATCCCTTGGGGCGCCGCGCGGTGCCTCCTTGGCACGATCGTTGGCGATGATTTGCCGGAGATGAGTCGACGCCGAGGTTGAAGTAGAGGCGCGTGATGACGACATGTGGTTGTGAACGATGCAATCCGATCTATGATCGGCGAAAGAAGAAGAAACATCGGCCAAGCGACCGGCGAGAAAATTTTGACGAAATAAGATCTAATCTACTATTACGCGGCCGCCGGCGGAGAAGGATCTCCCCCGGGGCGGCGCGGCGGAAGCGGTGGCTAAACCCTAGACGGAACGAACCGCTCTGATACCATGTAGAATTGCGGAATATTATCTGTATTGATATTGCTTGAGGTGATTACAACGTGAGCCCTTGGGCTGTTTATATAGTACTAGAAGACTTGGAGGGCAAGAAGACTACTAGAGATATAATTGGATTACAAACTTAAACTACCAAATATAGTCTAAACCGTGATATACTCTAACATATACTAGTAGATATATTTTCAAATTTAGTTTCATAAATGTCAATTTGATATAATATACGTTATTATATTTATTTATAAAGTTGGTCAAATTTGATAATGTTTGACTTAGATAAAATTTAGAAATACACTTATTTACGAACGGATTGAGTAAATAATCGGTCTATATAGGCGCGGAGTAGCTGCTAAACCAAGAGCCGTTGCAGAGTTCAGCGAAACCGAGCGCTATGGTAAGGTACTCTGGCCCCCTTCTTTTCAGCTTCTTGGCCAGCTTCTTCCAGAAGCTATCCTTGACCAGCTTCTTCCAGAATCTTATCTTCAAAATTCGTTTAAACTTTTTAACTAGTAGTTTTAATGTCAATTTAAAATATAAAAAAAATTGGCAGATGAAATTCTGAGAGAAGCTGGTCGAGGGTAGCTTCTAGGGGAAGCTGGTCAAGAAGCTGATGCATGGAGCCATATCGAAAACTAATTAATCATGGGCGTGTCAGCTGGTTCGCTTCGGTGTACTCAACTGGCTTAGCTGGTCGATGCCCTGATTCTGATCTGCTTTAGATAATTAAGCAGATATGCTTAAGGTGGGGATCACGAGTACCGTAATTGTATATATAGACACATATTTCTCCGGAGGCTTCTTATCCGTTATTAGGATTTAGGACAGGGCAGCTAACTAAACAGAGGGAGCAAGTACACGTCGGCGTCATGATGGAGTCGATTTATCTATCTAAGAGACGTGCGTGAGCTCGATCCTTCTTCTTGGTGACCCACCCTAAACCTCAACGGTCTTGCTAATGCGGAATCGTGATCGCTGATAGCTGTACCTTCATGGCCTTGATTTCCATGATAGCAGAGTTTAGTAGTGATAACAGAGCTAGTAATAAGACAGTAACATAGTTCCAAGATCTCCCAGCAGCTCACTTTTTAAGCCAGACACGACACACGGGCAAAGATATGCTAACATAGCACCGTCTCTGCCGACGTGGTTGTAGTATTCGGGCACAAGCTTTGCGAAGATGCTTCAATGATGCAAAGGATAGCAACGTCCGATATATTACACCATTTGATGAAACGATCGATGCTTTCGTCATAGAAAGAAGAAGGAAAAAAACAACGGATCGGTGACGATGTCACTTTCGGAAGCAGGATGCGGTGTAACGGTCGGGCTCACTATTCTCCAAGCACACCAAAGCTGGTGTCTGCCGTATTGAACAAGGATTTAACAATCTTTTCTCATCAGAGCAAGAATAGATAACAACCTTACGACCAAGATATCATGTTTTGGAGTCAGACCCTTTGCGCTAACTTCTTCGATCTTGGTGGCTTATCCCGATTGACAGTCTGACGTAAAAGCTAGAAGCTGAGCTTATGTAAATGCACGCATGATTGGTGGATTGATTCTAGGTAGACGCTACTAGACTGTTTGTGATCAGTCATCGTGACATGTGTGGTTCATTGATGCGCGTACCTCATCGCATAGACGTCAATATCTTCACCTACACGAGAAAGGAAAGAAACCTTGTGTATATCATACAGGAGGCCACGTCCACTGCTCATGTTGCACTGTCGTGCACAAGGGCGAGCGTGCACGCCATGCACTGAGTTAATTTTTTTTTTGAGAGTTCGGCGGCCTTTATTCAAACTTCAAACAACGAAATACAAACGCCTTTCAGAGTTCCAGGGACGCTACCAACCAAACGCGGCGACCTTGCTCATTGAGCACACTACTTCTAGCTACTCTATGGGCTTCTTTATTAGAGCCCCTCCTCTCATGAACGAAAGACACAAACTCAAAATTCTTCGTCGACCCCTGTAACTCTCGAACAATGTGGACATAAACCCCCATCGATCCTTGCTCGATGCTATTGATGACGTTCTGGCAGTCACTTGCCACCCTGAGCCGCCTAGCCTGGACGTCTCTAGCTAATTGGGCCCTGTGACCTGCACAACGGAGCGGAAGCTCGGTAGAGTCCATGGCGGAGCAAGGGCGATGAGGCGGGACCGGGCAATGGCGGAGTGAGAAGATCGGCGGCGACGGCGATTCAGAAGGGAGAACGTGGGAGCTGAAATTTCCGTTGAGCCAATACCTTGGGGGTTAGGGGGCACACTCGGTTTGCTCGCAAAAACTAGGCAAATAGGTGCAGGCCAAATCTTTCAGTGCACCGATATTTTCTTTATGGTTTTATCAAATCTATGGGATCTACTCGATCCTGTTTTTCTTGCCAAAATAAAAACGGTTATTACAAGGGTTTTGACTTTTTATGTAATCTGTTAGAGTTGCTCTTAGTAGTAGCACTTTTACGGTTCAGCTCAAGACGAGACCATTGGAAAGTTCGTTGTTGCATGAAAGATTATTAGCCTAGTTCTAGTGGAAGTATCATAACTACTAGTATCATACATGTCATGTTGACAAAATTTAATGTGGCACACCAATTAACGAAAAAATAGAGGGTTAGAGTATCACAGGTAGATACGTATCATAGTACATAAAACTAAAAATTATAATGCATGTAAATCTTATACATAATTTTACGTTGAGATCCTACAAATTATTAAATATAGTGTTATATAATACTATCTAAGATACCATGGATTATAGAGATAGTATAATACATTAGTATCATATGCATATACTAGTAGTATGATACTCCCAGAATGACCGGCCTTAGGTGCTAAATTAAATCGTCGAACAACCAACCAATCGGCGCTATAGCTAACTGAATCAAAGTAAGTATTATTAGTACTCCCTCCGTCTTAAAATAGATGTCTCGGATTTTAAAAATTAAATAAATCTAGACACTATTTAATATATCCAAATTTTGACAAATTTAAGACATCTATTTTGAGACGAAGGGAGTAGTAGTAAACACCTGCAGCATAAGGCCAGAACATTCCAGAAAGCTGAACAATTCGGAAGTTGTTTAAAAGATTTGGTGGTAAATTAAACCGCGTATAGAACAGCCAATCGACGCTGCAGCTAAAGTTCAGAGTTGAGACAGACAAGGGAGCCAGGAATGGAGCGTGTGTGCCGGCCCAGCGGTATAATTCACTGTCTATCCATGATGCTAAGCTCCGACTTTTGCTGCCGTATTGCCGTATGCGTCGACAGCGACTCCGGTATAGGTCTCTGTAGCTGCTACGGGTGAGCCAAATGGATAACTCAATTTTAATCATCTACTACTACGAGCTTCGTTGCTTGTTGTTACTCTTGTACTCTTGTTGTTCCTAGGTGCAGAGTAGATGTGCATTTTTTAACTGACACGCAGACAAGATAAGTGCATTTTTTTTATTTATTTAGGTGCTGAGAAACGAGCGAGCTGCTAAACTAAGAGCCGTTGCAGAGTTCAGCGAAAGCGCGCGAGTGTTATATGGTACTACACTATTTCCCGCCTTTGTCACATCACGAAATTGAAACTTGAGAATTCGAGATGCATGGAGCCACAACGAAAACTAATCATGGGCGTGTCAGCTGGTTCAGTGTACCCAACGGCCCAGCTGATCGATGCCCTGATTCTGTTTTGCTTTAGACATAAACAGATATGCTTAAGGTCGGGGTCGTGAGTAGTATTATATATGACAGGCATATCTCCGGCCCGAGGCTTCTTATCCGTTAGGGTTTAGGACAGGGCAGCTACCTAAACGGAGGGGGCAAGTACACGTCGTCGTCAAGATAGAGTTGATTTATGATGAGAGACAGACGTGCGTGAGGTCGATCGTTCTTTCTTGGTGACCCACCCTAAACCCCAACGGTCTTGCTAATGTGGAATAATGATCGCTAATGGCTGTACCTCCGTGGCTGGTATTAGTGGCTTCTTTCGCGCCATGCTTATTAGCTGCAGAAATTGGATGAGTTTAGTACTGATAACTATAGTAGTACAGCAGACGAGTCACATACGCACAGACCAAGGTATATATAGATTAGTCCGTGCAAAGATCGGACAAAGATACAGATTAGTCTAGCCCATCTTTTATATGCCGACGTGGTTGTAGTATTCAAGCACAAGCTTGCGAAGATGCTTCGATGATGCAAGGATAGCAACATTTTTATTAGACTACCTACTGGGACGATCGATGCTTCATAGAAAAAGAAGAAGAAGAAGAACAGTCGATCGGTGATGATGTCGCTTTCGGGAGGACGGTGTAACGCGCGAGTTCACTATTCTCCGATCGAGCACACCGAGCTGGTGGCTGCTGTATTGAACAAGGATTTAACAATCTTTTCTCAGAGCAAGAATAGATAACAACCTGACAAACGAGATATCATGTTTGTTCAAACTAAACCCCTTCCGCGGTGACCCTTTGCACCGACCTTTTCAATCTTCGTGGATTGACCGGAGATAGCTTATGTAAATGCAACCATGATTAGATGATTCTAGGTAGACGCATAGACTGTAGTATGCAAGGCATCGTGACGGTTATGGTTCATTGATGCGCGCGGGTACCTAGCTCCTCATCACATGACATGATCACATCGTCAATATCTTCACCTACACATGAAAGGAAAGCGTTGTGGACTTGTGGTGTCGATTGACACGCAATTTCCTAGATTTGGATATATCATAGCGGAGGCTGTTATATTCTTGACAAGTAAATAATAAAGAACAAAAATAAAATCACAAGAAATGGGATACAGATTTAACATGGAAAAACCTCTCCAACAAAGAGAGAAAAAAATCACGGACACCCGCCAATGAAACTTCACTATATCGAGGAGTGTTTATACAACGCCGGGGATTTTCACAGATACAACTTATCCCAACCGACGGTTTACAAGAAGTTTATATATCGATGAAAACCTAGGTCTTCGACAATCCATACCTACCGTGGGAGGATACTGCCCCCGCCACCCCTCACGGGCGTCCCTGTTGGGCACGGAGTGAGACTCCGCTCCATACCAGCGAAGGGACTCGCTCCGCTCGTTAGAAGTTGGCCTTTACTTTATAGAATCTGGATCAACATATAACAAAGACCATGTTGACCGCTGCTGTCGCGCTGCCATACGTGCAGAAGTGCAGGCGGCTGTGCACGTTATGCAATGACGCATGTGTAAAGTATCGTGTTATGAGCTGTATGTGCACTATATCGGTACAATTGTTTTTTTACACGGTATGGTTGAGATATTACCATATCTTGTAATCTGGCGAGTGTCATAAGGCATACAATTCAAGCCAGATTTGTATATGCTATCACAACACTGTTCTTCCCCAAACACATCTAACAAAACCGATCTTGCACGACCTCAACCTCATCGAACACATCAGCTTTGTCGGCCTCGAATCCCCTTAGCTCGACGGTGCAGGAGAAGCTCACATGCCAGAACTTCCTCCTGTGGAAAACCGTTGTGTTGCCTATTGTGCACGGCGCATGGATCTACGGATACCTTGACATCATGATCAAGCAGCCTCCAGAAAATCTCTCTGTGGAGAGGAAGGACAATGCCGAAAAGAAGACCACTGTCACGGTGGACAGCCCTGCCTACACAGTATGGATCGAGAAGGACCGGAAGCTATCGGGATACCTCATGAAGTCGCTCCCATGCGAGGTTTTGGTGAAAGTCATCGAGTGTCAGTCGTCACACGAACTCTGGATGGCGATCTAGAAGATGTATGTCTTCCAATCACGTGCGTGGATCATGTATATGTAGCTTCAAGATCTGAAGAAGCGGGAGATGAGCGGTATGGCCTACCTCAACCAAGGTGAAGGGGCTAGCCGATGAGCTGGTAGCTGCTGGCAAGTCGATGGACACCGGCATCATCAGTGTTGTTCTAAACGATCTCGACGTGGAATACAACATGCTTGTCGTGGCCCTCTCAGCGCACATCGACCAAAGTATTACTTTGGGTGAGGTTTATGCTATGTTTATTGCAGTCGAGGCATGCATTGAGTCACATAACCCTAAGGCCGCTGGAGGTGGCTTCTTGGTCAACTTGGCCTCTCGAGACGGGTATGGCCGTGGCAACGACGGCGAGAATCGCGAAGGTGGAAGTGGTGGCCAGAACCGTGACAACATTGACCGCGGAGGTGGACAAAGCATGGGGGCTATGGTGGAGGTAGCCAATACGATAAAGGCGGTGGCCGCTGCGGAAACAATGGTGGCGGCAGTGGTAATAACTACTAGGAAAACAAGCCACGCTACACAAGTCCGCCCTATCAAATCTGCAAAAAGAGGAGACACACGGCTGATAAATGTTTCAAGTGCTTCAACAAGTCCTTCGTCACTCCCCGGACAGCCGCAAGTGAATGCGGCAATAACTGAACAGTCCTATGAGTTGTTGAAATTTTCCATCCATGCGAGAAACTACGATGGGAAAGCGTGCTTTAACAAGTCCTTCTTCACGCCCGAGCAACCACAAGTGAACGCAGTCAAAACACTCGTATGAGCTGCCGAATTCGCTGCCCAGGCGCGAAACTGCGGCGAAAGAGTGCGCACCACCATTAATAAGGAGCTGCCCGCATAACAAAATCGATCGTCCCATGGGGTGCGCCGACCTCATCCTCGCTCGGGTAGATAAAGGCCCCTAGGTCGTCCGCCGGCCTCAAGAAAAATTCAGCATCAAAAGTTGCCGAGGGATCAAGACCCTACATGTTAGTAAACTAATCTCTACTACTTCCTCCGTTTTAAAATATAATGTATTTTAGGTTTATGAAAAAAAGTATCTATATTTTTTTAGTGCCTAGATTCACTTTAAACCTGAGTAAACCTACATACTAAAAATATTTTATATACATTTATTGTACAAAGATAAAACATTTTATATTTTAAAAGGAGTAATAGTGTTGTGTGATGGTGCGTTCATCAAAGGCTTTGATTCAAAGCCCGGCCAAAACGAGGAGGTGGCTTCTCCTCTGGCTCTTTTTAACTGACTCATGAATTAGGCTTCTCCTCTGCAATCAAGAATGATCTATGGACTTTGTTAACGCGCGGCGCCGTATATTAGTCGCGTCGTGCGGCGCTTAATTGCCATATTAATTATTACTAATTGCCATATTAATTATCAGAAATAATTACTAGAATACTAATTGCCATTTAAATATATTTCCTAATTGATGTTCAATCGTTGCTGATACAATCCTAATTACTCTAGGTTAGTTGTTAGATTAATTTTTTCGAAAAAAAAAAGTTGCCAGATAAATTTTTCTGCAATTTTTTTATCAGATTAGTTATTCTAAACTGCCGGGTTCACTGCACGGCGCATGGAAGGGTGCAAGTTGCCCGAGACCTCAAAATTTATTGGTTCTAATTAGCATATTACTAATTGCCAGATTATGGGCCGCCGCATGCGGGTGCTTCCGTGCGGCGCCGGGCTTAGATTTTTCCATGATTGATTGATTGCTTTGCAGTAACACTTCATGAACTAGTTTGCGTGCGGGCATTTTAGCTCTTCCGGTAGAGGTCGTGCGAGTGTAATGCGCTTTATTCTAGCGTAGCTTGCTGTAAATCAGTTTTAGAGCACTGGGATGTAGAAGTCGCTGCTGAAGATGCTCTAATTACGTATTTTCACGTCATCAGTTCATATGTACAGAAGAGTCGAGAAGAAAAAAGAAAAGGGAAAATTCAGCAGCAGCGAAGTTGCCGAGGGGTCAGCATTCAGGACCTACAAGTCAGTACACTAATCTCTACTACTAGTGGTCTGTGACGGTGCGCTCATCAAAAGCCCTGCCAAAACGATGAGGCGGCTTCTTCTTTGGCTCTTTGCTCCGATCGTGTTTGTTTTACTTTCACCTCCACTCGTGCGTGTCGCACGAGAAGCAGCCTTCTCGCGCGACATCGGTGATCTGCACCCCGGTGTCGTAGACCTCGCCGGCGCGCCACCGTCGAGGCAGGACCTCCCGGTCGGCCCAGACCCACTTCCCGTCGTACCCGCCGGTGACCACCACCCTGAACTGCAGCGGCCCCGGCGGCGCCAGGCTCGTGCTCCACGCCGGCCCGTGCTCCCGCGTCATGAACTTCCAGCTCGACGACCCGACCTGCGTCGTCAGCAAATCGGATTCAGAAACAGGCAGGGCACTCGTACAGTACACATGTGGATACTTATCCGTCAGAGAGCGAGTCCGGGTGATCACCGTACCTGCGCGACGTCGACGGCGACGATGTCGGTCTGGCCGCCCTGGTAGAGGAACGTCACGGCCAGCTCGCCGGGCGCGCGGCTCCTCTCTTCCACCCGCACCGACAGGTTCTTCCCCTCGTACTCGCACGGCACCCTGCACATGCCAAAGCGCCGACAATTTTCAGCCTAATAATACAGGTTCCAAGTCCCAAGTCCTAGTACTCTGCTACTCTAAAGACAAATCGTGTTCTGTGTACTTATGGTGGCACGTTCGACGGAGACTATTTGCGTTCTATATCTTTTTCTTACAGCGGTGAAAGGGCGAAAAGCACATGGCGCGGTTGGTGAAACTGAAAAAAGAAGAGGAATTACTTTACCTCTTGTACTCGACGTCGACGGCGGGGAGCTTGGCGAGCCCCGCGGCCATGCCGGGGCGGGCCATGGCTGCGAACGCCGGGCTGCTGAGCACGAGGTCGGTGTGGTTCGTCGACTTGGTCCTGGCGCGGTCCGTGACGACCACCCTGGCGCCGGCCGCGCTGCAGAGCATCTTGTCCGTGCACCTCACCTGCGGCACCCAAACGTATCGGATTAGTCAAAGTATCGGTGTCGAGAAGTTGATCCCTGAGCAAGCTGATGATCAGTAATCGAAATCCAGGATAAACGAGCCAAATTCCTTCTTAAGCTTGTCCGGTTCAAGCTTTCCTCTGCCGTACCTGGTAGCAGGCGCCGCATCCGACGCCGCGCCGGTACAGCGCCGGTCCAGCCGCGGCGAGCAGGCCGCCGTTGAGGGAGGCGGCCGCCGTGCCATACCCGCAAGAACCGGCTGCAATCAAACAGGCGAACCCCGTCAGATAACTCACTTCCTCTGCAACCCAGGCAGACAGAGTAGGTAGAATCAGAGCAGGTGGATGAAGTGAGGGCGTACCGGCGAGGGTGAGGGAGGAGGTGTAGTAGGCGGCTTTGGAGTGGCGCACGCAGCGGTCGCAGGCGGAGGCGAGCAAGGGGTGGGAGAAGAGGAAGAGGAGCGGGAGCACAAGGACGATGGAGGAGGAGGAGACAGAGACGGCCATCTTTCTTTGGTTTTTTTTGTTCTTCTTCCGATCGAGTAGTGGTAGGTCGTTTGGTTGGTTGAAGTTGAGAGAAGCTCTCACATGTGAGAGAGAGAGGAGGAAGACGATTCCTTGTGCCTGACGACTGCTTTTATACACCTCCACCGCTACAAGCGCGACCCACCATATCCGTAGCACTGCAACACACGCAAAAACAGAGCGGGTTCACACGTACTACTCCACAGCTGCGCGCCACAAGCACGCTGTGCTACCAGCGTAATTGTAAGCGGGTAGTAACTAAAGCGGGTTCACACGTACGTGTATAGGATACGGACGGTGAGACGGCGACGAGAGAATACGCACGAACCGGCCGTATATGTCGACGAGGGGGTATGGGCCAAGCCGGGCGCCATGGGCAAATAGGACGAGGAGGTGTACATCGTGACACTGGCTCGGGAACAAGGCCGATACCGATGCGGCCTCCAGCACGGTGGGTGGCACGCCCGCCCGTAGCTACCTGGCCATACCAGGAAACGGGCGGCAAATTGAAGGATGGCATTGCCACTCGTGTGTTATCGTCCTCGTAAACAGTCGCTGCTGCAAGCTATAGATCATGCAGCCATTTTTTCATCGCTATAAAAATTTAAATTATCATCGTTTTCCTAATGTTCTAGCTTTTTTAATATACTAGTCATCTAACTTTATCATAAATCATCGAAGACATGGCACATTATGGTAACTGATATCAGAGCTTCGCAATGCTTCCGCTGAAACCAAACGAACAAAAAAACCATGGATACGCCCGACCGAATTCAATCCGATCCAGCAATCTCTAAGCACAGTTGCCCATGAGAGTTCGCCGGCGGGCCTTCCGGAACTCGCTGCTCCAGACCAGATCATCGAGAACAGGCAGGTAGTAGATCTTCATCTTCGTGCATAAGGAACCCTAGGACTACCACCATTATTCAGGCCAATCCAGCGGTCCCCCACACCGTCGATCGGCTTCCGACAAATGGAATGAGCGGGTTAACCTTCAGCCCTTTTAAACTGAAGAATGGCTACACTCACAAGTCGGTTAAAGAGAGATCGAGATGCAACGTCGCTGCCTAAGGCAACCACCACGCCGCTTCTAAGCTGCACCATCGCCCCCATCTTCTCCTCTGTGCCTCCCTTCCAAGACGCTGGCAATTGCCGCTCGGACGAGCGCCGCCGCCCGCCGCTTGGATCCACCGGCACCGCTCGTTGGTGTCCACCCCCTGGCACGAAGAGAATCGAGGAGGCCGTGTAGGTCGCCCGTCGCCTTCGGCAGCCTAGGCATGGCCACCACCGCCGACGGCGACAGCGACCGACTGGGAAGCAATGGTGGTGGCTGGCTTGGGTTTGGAGGGCAATTGTTTTTTTCTCGTCATTCAGCTCGATATTTCTACTAGGATATTTCTACCTGTATTGATCAGTCATCCGATCGATTAACTCTTCAGGAAAATATAAATCCGGTGATTAATATTTTGGGCAGGAGGTTAAGTTTAGTCTAAACAAGTCCATTTACCTTTCTCTTCCGTCTCCGTCCACCGTCAAAGTCACTCCGTTTTGCAGGACCCTTGTGGCTCAAGATTTTGAGCAGGGTAACCATCATTTTGACGCAGATTTTGACAGGCTTCCGGTGCGTGTGCGCGCGGATCGGACGATGGTTCTTAATCAAACAGAGATTCACGGTGTTTACCGACGATCGCGAGAGGATTCCCTATGCTAATTAGGCGACTTGCCTTGACAAGTCGATGCTTGTAAGCTCATGTGATGCACGTATCATCAGTCTGATTCTGCACACCTATCTTATCTCCCGTCACCCGTACCTACAGTGAAAGTTGGGACTAGACTCTTTTTTCTTGTATAAATTAGCAGGAGGAGTACGCGCACAGTGGACGGCCAATAATATTGATACGAGCATCGTTATAATTAATAGAGGAAAGGTGTGCGACCGATTGGAGAAAGATAAGACAAAAAATGAAATACTAAAAAAAAGTAGAGAATGGGATAGAAGGCGTACGTTGGATTTGGGGAGCGTCCGTGCACGGAAACGGAGATCATGGCGGCGGAGAGTTGAATGGGAATTATTATGGAGGATTGAGTGAGGGTGCCGGGGTGGGGAAGATAGGAATGAACAAAAAGGAAGTGCCTTTGCATGATGTGGAGAGAAAGCAATGGCGCAGCGAGCGGGAAAGGATCAGCATTGCTTATCACGTACGTACAGTACAGCAGATGCATCCCATCACTCCATGATCTGGTGTCGATTATTTTCAAATGAAAATGATGTGGGGTGCATGCATCCCTCCATGGTGTCTCCCACGTTAGGACGAATACTTTTTTTTTTTGGAAATTGACGCTTTATTACTTAACAGTAAGTTTACACTTCGGTCTCTGTATAGCTAGGATGCACACATTCGATCAACCACACAGTCTCGGACCAAGACGATAAAAACAAGATTACAAAAGAATGTAATTGAAAACACAGTTCTCCAAACTAGCTAAGGAAGATCTATCTGCAACGTTTGTTGTCATCCATGTCGGGAGAAGATATCCCGCGCCGTATCCTCCAATCGCCTACAGCCCTCCGCAAACAAATGGCGGAACTCCACTCGTTGTAGAGAAGTCCATAATCGTAGGACAGCCTACAAGGAAGAAGATACAACATTATTAAAAAAATTATCATTTCCACATAGCTAAAGCGACCAAATAATGGCAAGTGTTCCCATCCTAAATAAAGTCTCATATTTATCCTCAATCTCATTCATCCAGTTGCCAAATACATTGACTACCGATCAAGGAGGAGATAAACCAGAGGCTATTTGGATGATTGACCATATAGCACGAGCAAATTTATAATGAAAAATAAATGACGTATTATCTCATTATGGTGACAAAATACGCATTCAGTGCTATCATGCCAATTCCTCCTAACAAGATTATCTTTTGTGAGAATCACCCCTTTACGAAGATACCAAGCGAATATCTTTGTTTTAAGGGGTATCCTCATCTTCCAAATTTTACTATTGTCATCCACTGAAATATTAGGTTGGATCAAAACTTTATAAAATGAATCAACAGAAACCTGGATAATCTCACTAAAAGATTATTTCAAGACACCAGTCTAGGACCTAAGAGACTTCTTCTGAAAGACACATTAGGAGGATTGATTTCCATTACCTCGGCGAGAGTATCCCCTTTGCCTAACGATCGAGTATAGAGCTGGATATTGTTTACGAAGAGAATTTTGGCCAAGCCATTTATCTTTCCAGAACCTAATATGTGAACCATCCTTAATATTAAAATTGCCAAACTGGAAGAAATGCTTTTCGGAAGCCATTAGCCCAGCCAAAAGTGTGAGTCACCTGGTTTCCAAACCAGTTTAGACACCGCTTTTGAGCCAACATATTTCCTCCATAGAATGATTTGCCATACCCCTTCTTCGGTAAGAATTTTGTATAACCATTTACCCAGTAATGCGGTGTTTTTGACTTCTAAAACATGTATGCCCAATCCACCATATTCTTTGGGATGGCAAACGACATTCCATTTGGCCAGTCGATATTTCTTTTTCTCACTATCCCCCTGCCAAAAGAATCTTGAGCGGAAATAGTCCACTTTTGACAAGACACCTTTTGGTATCTGGAAGAATAAGATCATATACAGTACCATGTTGGTTAGTACTGAATTAATGAGTACCAGTCTTCCACCGAGGGATAGCAATTTACATTTCCAACTGTTAAGATGTTTCTGGAGTCTTTCCTCGACGAGTTTCCATTCAGCAATCGTGAGACGTCGATAATGTATCGGTATTCCCAGATAATTTATTAAAAATTTCTTCCGACAACAACCAAAGAGACCGGCATACAGGTGGACCTCGTCTTTAGCCTCGCCAAGACAATACAAGTCACTCTTATGGAAGTTTATTTTCAATCCAGAGCGCTCAAATGGTGCTAGTATTAATTTCAGATTCTTGACTTTCTCCAGATCATGTTCCATAAACAGTATTGTATCATTGGCGTATTGAAGAATAGATAGTTTACCATCAACAAGATGTGGAACCAATCCTTCAATTTGGCCATCAACCTTTGCTCTCTCAATAAGGTAGCCAGTATATCAGCCACTATATTAAATAGTATAGGCGATAGTGGATCCTCTTGTCGCGGCCCTTTTTTGGTTTGAAAGTAATTACCTGTGTCATCGTTGACATTTATGGTAAAACTTCCACCAGACACAAAAGAATGTACGAGAGTGCACCACTCTTCTAAAAAACCTTTCATACGTAGTGTTTACTGTAGAAAAGACCAATTAACTTTATCATATGTCTTCTTAAAATCATTCTTAAACAATACACCATTTAGTTTTTTGAGTGCAGTTCATGTATCGTTTTATGCAGAATTACAACTCAATCTAAGATGTTTCTCCCTTGCATGAAAGCAGTTTGAGAAGGGCAAACAACATGATCAGCTACTGAATTCAGTCTAATCGTAGCAACCTTTGTAAAAAATTTAAAACTAACGTTAAGGAGGTAGATTGAACGATACTACTGTATACGTTCTGCGTTGTTAACCTTAGGTAATAAAATTATGTTGCCAAAATTTAACCTGAAGAGGTCCAGCTCACCAACATGCAAAAAAACTCAAACAAGCGCATCAAATTCACCTTGATAACTTCCCAGATTTTTTGATAAAACTCTGCTCGAAAGCCATCAGATCCTGACGCTTTGTTATGTTCCATTTGGAAGACAGCCGTCTTAACCTCCTCCTCAGTATAAGGGGCAGTCAGAAAGTTGTTTTCCTCAATAAAAACTTGAGGAATATCCTCCGTCCGGGACTCATCCAACAAAAAGGAACTTTCTGTTGATGCCCCAAACAAGGATTTATAGTATTTAGTAATATAAGATTTAAGATACTGCTGTCCTTCAATCGTTCCTTCATCCTGAACTAGAGAGTGAATAAGTTTCTTCTTATGCTAGCCATTTGCAATAGCATGGAAGTATCTCGTATTCGCATCTCCTTTAAGGATGAATTTAGCTTTAGAACGTTGTACCACTTGAGTTCTTCCTCACGCAGAAGTCTGGCAATTTCTGCATTCGATTCCTTTTTAAGCTGAATCTCTTGTGCAGTCAATAACCTAACCTTCGCTGAGGCCTCCAAATCATTAATAATAGCAGAGAGGCGTAATTTTTCCTTTTTAAGAATACCAGTAGTATGTCTAGCCCAACCCCGGAGAAATTTGCGCAAGGCACACATTTTGTTATTCCAACGTTGTATAGGTGTGTGACCACTAACTGGTTTTTCCCAAATAGCCTTTACCAGGTCATAAAAACCATCACGATCAATTCATCCCAGTTCAAACTTGAAACTGTTTTTGGATTTTGTGGTGGTGTTCCGATAACAGTAATGGAGCATGATCCGACAAAACCTCAATACGCTCTTGAGCTCGAACAGTTACCATATCCCATTCGGTATTCATAAGAACTCTAATTAATTTTTCGTATGTAGGCTCCGGAAGACTATTAGCCCAAATAAACTGTCTTCCTAACATTGTAACCTCTCTTAAGTGCAAGTTGTCAATGACAGCATTTAACATGAAAGGCCAATATTCATTAAAACCGGTCCCGAATTTTCTCATGAGGAAATCTTAGCAGACTGAAATCCTCACCTATAAGGATAGGATAGAGATTGTCCTTAGCTAGATTTACCAACTCACGTAAAAAGTCAGCTTTATAAATATCTTGGACAGCCCCGTATACAACGACTAGAGACCAAACGAAATCATCAGCCTTATTCCGGATATGGAGTTTAATAAAAAAATCTCCAACCGAACTGGCTAATATTTCCATAGTCTTATCTCCGACGCCTAACAAGATTCCCGTGGATCTTCCCCGTGGCGGACGTGATACCCATGAAAAATTCACTCCACGAGACAGGCGATTGAGTTAACCTTGTGAAATAGGACAATTTTGATTAATTTTGCATATGCAAGCCGCACATATATATCTTTTTTATTTCTTTATATACTACTATTTCGTACCAGTGGATGTATAGAATGGCACCGTATCTCAAATTTAAAAATTATGAATGGTGCCATATGAACAATTTCCTTTTAGCGAAGACCAGCTCTATTTTTTATAATGGCATGCTCTCTAACCACACTAGTAGAGAAAAGACTCATTAGCGAGGTTGCCAAATCGGTGTTAGCGGCGCCCAATGCCACACTACCAATACGGCGCTACTGGTAAACGTTATCGGTCGTAGACATGCTTGTAGCGTACGGGATGGCACGCTGCCATTAGATGGACTAGAGGCGTGCTCAGCTCGCCACTAGCACGTCGTGCCAACAATGGAACAATCCAGTACTAAGTTAAACTTTGACCACAATTTCGAACATTTAATCTATCACTGATTTTCATTCCAATTTAAAATATAGTTAAACAACCTTAAAGACCAAGATCTACTATCGGGACAGGCCAATCGACAAAACCTAGATCACCGGAGCCTAACACTAACTTATTACGACACTTAATCTATGAATGGAGAAGCCACATCGATGACGGTGCCACCATCCTCTTCCTCTTCTTCGCCGGTGGCCTCCTCCTCGGCATCGGCTTCATCGTCGAAGTTCACATTGACGATGTCAGCGGCAATAGCTTCTCTCCTGAAGTATGCGCGGCGGGCTGCGGCAAGGGCGGTGTAGATGCTACGGCCGACTACAGACCAGAAGTGTCGTCGCTCCTCGGCGTTGCGTAGGTATGATGGGATTTCATGCCTGTACATGCTACACATGCTTGCTAGTCGGGGATGAAATGGGGTCGACAAGCCCTGCATAGCCGGGAGGTGTGGAAAAACGAGTTCGCCCCGTAGCGAGCTACGACAACGAGTGAGGGTGAGGGTACGGGACACTCCAGCTTGCTGTCGGCGGTGGTGTACTCTAGCTCGCTGATGCGGCTGGCCACCTCTACTTTCTCTCCGCCCACGTACGGGCTCCAGTTCTCCAATTAGATTGGTCAATCAACGGAGGTTGCCCGTGGTAGAAAAAAAAAAAAAGGAATACAACATAAGAAAATAAGTAAAAATATATTATTGACCTCGGAAGTCACCGTTACCTGTTTGCACCAAAATAAGGTACAAAGGTCTTTTCTGCAAAATACATATGCCATGTTATCCTGGCAGTAGGCCCCGTCAGTCAGTTTGGCTATTTACAGTGGATCAAAGTTAGATCAGTGTTTTGATTTCATGTTTATTTTTAAAATGGTGTTTTTTTTAAAACTCTAGCAAAAATAGTGGTAGTTTTTTAGAACTCTAGCCGTAAATATGGAGTTTTTTGTAATTTTCTCCCGTAAGTTGGCAACTGTGTGTTTGTGTCTACTGCGCACGTGTATGCAAAATGTTGCCAGGACTGCAGCTTAAGAAGAGAGTGCGCATACAAGCTGATACGGACGTAGAGACCGCGACGCGCGAGAAATGGAAGAAAAAAAATAAGAAATGGCATCGCCACTCGCGCGGCACGGCCGGCGCCGAAAGAGAGAGAGGGGCCTGAGTTTCTGAGCACGAGGACCGCTGCGCCGAATCGGCCCTGTTTGGCCCCTTGCACCGGGGAATCAAACGTGATCTTTCTTTGGTCCTCCCTACCTGACCCATGTCTCGTCTAGACATGGGTGGCTCTCGGAGCTTTGGAGGTAAATCGGCGGCTGCGTGTCGCCGTCGACGTCCCATGCAACCCGTCTGGTGCATGCTATAGCTTGTGGTTACGGTTCCAGAGATTAAACTGCATGCGGTGCGTGATGGATCGATGGTAGATTTTGTGAGAAAGACCTTCTGTTTCTCCGCCGATCGTTGGAGCGTACGGCTGGTTTCCATACGCGTGGCTGTGCTCCTGTGATTATTTTGTCCGAAGAGTTATGATCGATCGATGTGAGGTGACGAACGGCGACTGACCGTGATGGACATGGAAACTACGATTCCATTAGCTCGGGAAACCACATTGGTCTTGTGTACACGTTTCGTACTATGAAGGTATGATGTTCGTGATGTGCAACGAGATATATACGACTCCACGGGAAATATTCAGAGTTATCGTACTAGCAATCAAGAAACTCGGATATTGACCCGTGGATTTGGATGGGAGTAGACCCACGCGCGTTGAAATAAGAGCAACGATAATAGTATAGTATAGCTCTGTTAAAAAAAACAATATTATAGCTAGCAAGTTGGCTATATAGTAGTGTTGCCATGTTATCAAGAGCTAGCTTGTATAGTAGTGTTGACTATAAGGTTGGCTATTACTACTGTACTAGAATAGTAGTATTAGTTACTATCTTCTCTCTTTCTTTTTCTCTCTCATTTAATGGCTTTGCCTAGGAGCATGTGTAGAGCTGGCTTTTGTATGAGAGTCAACAACTTGTATTTTTGTTTATCTCTCTCCTCCACGTAGATAAAAGTGTCTAGTCAGCAAGCTTATAGCCCACTATTGTACTTGCTCTAAAAGATGCTTGCGAATCCGGAGGAAAATAATCACGCTTTTAGTTAGGCACCTGTACGTACGGCCTTGTATACAATGATAATCTTCTTTCTTTGTACTAGTACATACGTGCGCAATTATAGGCCATTGCTGAACTGAAGCAGACCGTTGTGGAGGTGCTGCGGTTTTCATATATAAACCCTGCCTGAACCATTATTGAGACAAAATAAATTAATAAACTCATAAAGAATCCAACGGAGCAATTTAATCAGCACAGCTAGCTAGTGGTATGAATCTGGATTTGGGATTATTTATAAAGCAGGACGGACGCCTGTTTAAAGAGTGCTAGCTAGCTAGTGGTTAGCGATCAATGAGCAGCGAGCTAGTGATCGATCTCCCGTAGCCTGCGACGGGCGCGGCCGGTGAGCTTGCCTTGTTGCAGAGCGTTGGATTGTTTCTGGTCCTGCCCTCCTGTCGCCATTCTATATCGATTGCTCATGGCGATTAAATGGTTAATCATGTAGTATGAGTACATCATCAAGACATCCACACAGACCAGGATTGATTTAATTGGGCGGCCGTTGTGCCGTATGCCGTTTGATGTCGTGCACATTGCTGCTGGGGTTGGTGAAAGGTGTCGAGCTCGACATTTTCTACCAGGATCAATCGGTCATCCATCGATTAACTTTGCATGCAGGAGGTTAAGTTTAGTCCAAAAACAAGCCCCTTTAACTTTCTGCTCCGTCTCCGTCCAAGTCACACCGTTTTGCAGGACCCTTGAGGCTCAAGATTTTGAGCAGGGGTAACCATCACCGACATCATCATTTTGACGAGGATTTTGACAGTCCTTAATAATCACACAGATTCACAGTGTTTACCGACGGTCGCGAGAGGGTTCCTATGCTAATTAAGGCAACTTGTAAAGCAGGAGGAGTACGCACAGTGGACGGCCAATGATACGAGCGCATCGTATTGAGGCCTTTTATCAGGATTCGTTATAATTAATGGAAGAAAGGTGTGCGGCCGATTGGAGAAAGATAAGACAACTTGAAATAAAATTAAAAGGTAGAGAAATGGGATGGAAGGCGTACGCTGGATTCGGGGAGCGTGCACGGCGGCGGAGAGTTGAATTTAATTAATGGAGGGTTCAGTTGAGTGCGGGTGGGGAAGATAGGAATGAACAAAACTGAAGTGGCTGGCTTGCTTTTGCATGATATGTAGAGAAAGCAAAAGGAAAGGATCAGCATTGCTTATCACGTACAGCCGATGTATCTCATCAGAACATGATTTATGGTGGCATGCCTATACCACTTCCCCACGAGTCTACGTAAGGAGCAAATATGAACGTTTTGCTGACTTTTTTTCTTCTTGTACATGTTCTACTCCACACTATTAAATGGACCAATCAGAGGACATATAGGGCTCAGAGAATTGCAAATTGTGTCCTTTAAACCGGAACGGAGGGAGTATTATTTCGTAATAGTAGTTGTGTAGGATTTGGATGGTACCGTACCTCGACTTTAGAAAAAAAATGAATGGCAACATATAAATAATTTCTTCTTTGTGAAATTTTACACATCTATAATAATCATCAATATCAGTACAAAGAGCCTTAAAAGTAACAGAAATTATAAATATGTCACTAGAACACCTAGCAACGCAGACAGTAACACGAGCCGAAGGCGCGCCGTCGTCCTCGCCCCTCCATCAGCGGAGTGGGGCAAACCTTGTTGTAGTAGATAGACGAAAAGTCAACGTGCTAAGGCCCCATAGGATCAGTGCACCAGAGCAGCAACCATCACCGAACATGACAATCTTAGGTCGGAAAAGACTGAACTCAAACCGCACCGACGGATACGGAAAATAATCAGATCCCAAGAGATCCGTTCAACACATGGCTCCACGCGCCCTTCGCCGACGCTAGACGCACCACTGGAGCGAGGATAGGGCAGGGACTAACTTATTCCGACTTTAGGACGCAGACCTCGCCTTAGCATTCCGAAAAGACATTGAAAAAAGGCTAAGAAAATGAAAATCCTGCCGCCAACGAGGGGTAGTGGTCCGCCACACCTCCAAGGCCCTAAGGGCACCAGAGGCAGAGCGAACCGGCGGCTTTATCGGCGAGGGCACGGAATCATAGATGGGTCTAGCTGGTCGCTTTCGATCAGCTGGCGGATGCCTCACATACGTACCGGTTTGGTGCCGGATGCATATAAACAATTTCATTTTAGCGAAGACCAGCTCTATTTTTTTTATAATGGCATGCACCCTAACCGTTTGAAGCATTTTGAAATTTTTAGGTTTCGTATTGTTAAACTTGGTAAAAGTTGAGATCCCACATATATAAGATAGAACTGAAGATTTCATGCATATGAGCACGAGTGATCCCGTTAAAAATAAAATCATATTTCCAGGTTTCGAAACTTCTGAAAATAAATTAGGATGTATCCATTGATATTCATGTAAAATATCAATTGGAATAATGTGTATTTTAAGCTACGCAAAAATGACAAAACTATAGATCTGAGTTGTTCGTCTGCAATAACAAGCCACCCCACCGGCACACGGCACGTTTCTGGTGTCCAGGAATCAGGGTGTGGGGGAGTGACGATTCAATTTCAGCTGACAAAAGCCTAACAACTCCATTGACCGATGAATGCACGCACGTACTCCATTTAAGCGCCGTTTAAATCATAGAGTAATACTAGTAGTCATGTCTATGTGCATACGCTCGATCTTGTCTGATGTGTGGTGTCTATGACGAATTGTCCTTTGGCAAACATGCATATCCCATTGATGAATCACACGCCCATGTCGTACGAATTGTCGATCTTGTTTGTTTGTTTTTTGAGGGAAAAAATTGTCGACCTTGTTTGTTGTCTGTGTTGATTTGTCTTTATTCGCATTGAGTCACGCACTGGGTCGAGACCATGGGCTGAACGCCTGCGTGTTTCGGGCATGTATATATGTCGATCGATTGTACTACTACTACCAGCTGGGTCGAGGCCATAATAAGTGGTCACAGACAGGCAGGAGCACTGCTGAGTATCGTACGGCCGTGCATGCACCGCATAGATAGATAGCTAGTCAGGCAGAGAACGGTTATGCTGGTCATAGCGGAGAGTAACTTAGAGTAGTAACATGCACATGTTACTAGTCTAAATTACTACCTTCATAGTGGGAAATAACTTAGGTGTGCTAACATGCAATGCCCACATTAATTAGGTTGTAGACACACTCTACCTTGGTATGTGTGATGTTACAGTAACATAGCTAGTTACTCAATCCATCTCTCTCTTCATTAAATCATTGCCACATAAGCAAAAATGCTGACTTGGACTCTTAGTTACTAGTAAAGTTACTCCCACTATGATCAGCCTTATAAATAATAATGTGGTTTTCTTTAGATGCGGCTAACCTGGCAATTTGTTGTCACGACACGATCAGGATCGAAATCCTCGTAGCCTAGCCCGCGTCCGTGACGCAACCGGACAAGCGGCGACAGGTGAGCTTGCCGGCGAACGATGACCAGGTTGGCCTGGCCGGCCCGTCGTGTCATCGTGTGTCGATTCGAGCCAGCGCACGGCTCGTATGTTTCGGCCCACACCATGCAATGCACGGGCTAGAACCACGATGGCAGAGAAGCTGCGATTAAAACCACGATGGCAGGTACAAGAATGCAAAGAGACCCCTATAGCGCTAAGCACCCTAGCTAAGCTAGAAATAACAGATATGGGCCGGGCCTCTTTATTACATAAAACACCTCAGAAAAATATAATAAAAAGCAATTAAGTCCTAGGTCAGCTCTGCCACCAAACTCCGGTGATTTCCAGCCGACGGCGAGATCAGAGTCTCTTGCTCGTGACGCTTTTTGAACCGGAGAAGAAGCATTGCAGCCGGCCAAATCACACTCTCCAGGGACGGACCATTTGTTGAGAACGATTTGTCGAGCTCCTGCGCAAAGCTTGAGAGAGGGGCCTCCGATGGAGGTTAAAACCATGGGCCGCCCGTCGGCCAGAACGGGCAGCGGTCCAGCAGCCACGGTACCATAGAACCGCTGCGAGGATGATCGAGTGGGCGCAACTTCCTCTTGCTTCGGTTGTGTCTTCCACATCGAGGAATCCACCCTTCTATCCGTCGCCACCACGGCAGGCCAAGAGAAGTAGGGGGAGCTCAACGCCAAGCACGCAGCAGAGAAGCCACCGAGCTTTATGACCGAGCCGCCGCAACTTCCGCAACTTTCTGCAGCTCCGACCATGGGAGCATGAAGAGTGCTGAGACTGGGCGATCTCCTGATGGTGCTCGACAGTAGCCAGGAGTAACTCCAGGGAGCTCCGCCGCATCGCCACCCGCCAGATCTCGCCCCCCCCCTTCCCGCCACCACGGTCGGCCAGAGAAGGTGCGACATCGAACAGGGGCACAATGGAAGGAGCGCTGCAGACAGCTTTATTCCAAGAAGAGATACTAAACGTCACCGTCTTTCGACCACCAAGAATCGAAAGAACGCCGGCGAGGGACCCTAAGCCGAAGATCTAGCTGCTCGGATCTCGAGCTTCTCTTCTACCTACAGGCTTGAAGCCCATCCACGACAACCTGCCGCAACAACTACCTACCCTATCTACTCCGGCGCCTTCCCTTCGCCATCTCCAACCGGCAAAACCGGTAGAGAAAGCTCGGAGGCAGCCCGGTTTCGAAGAGGAGACGCTTAGAAGAGAGAAGGAGAGAGACGCGTGGAGAGAAGGAGGTGCTACTGCTACTCATTTGGCGTCTCATAGACACGGAACCGCAACCCCGCGAAGGCCAGAGGTAGGATAGGACGCGCTTCGCTTTCCGACCCTGACCGGGCCGGCCTGGCCTATCTTGTAGTACGAGCTAGCTAGGCAAGCAGCATGGACGCGCACGGCGCGACACGAGGGGGTCGTCGGTGGTGCCGTGGTTCGTTTGCCGGACTGGACCATACCTGCAGTGCTCTGTGCGGCGTTGCACGTGCGGGTCATGGGACTACCGCGCACGTGCGGTAGTCCAGCATCAAATATGTAGGCTCGGTCGCAGAGCTTAAGTACAGGAAAGTAGTCTCATGGACAATGTACAATTGCTAAACTGTACTACTAGGCGATCGACCTTTTAGACCTAATTCCTTCTCGCGCGGACGATTAGATGGACTCCATGATGAGCCTCGATTAGATGGACGATTAGATGGACTCCATGTCGCCGAATCTGAACTCATCTTCCTCCCCGTTGGACATCCTGCAGACATCTCTATCGACCAACCGTCTCTCTCTCTGGATCGAAGATAGAACCGCCCTGCAACGTCCCCATCGATCGGTTCTTTCCTTCCCTGAAACGTACCTACTTATAACGGACAGCACAGAAGGTAGCGTACCTGGGTGTACACGATCGATGGATGTGTGTATGATATGCTTATGCTTAGCCCATCCTCTGCCGTCAGATCACGCCATCACGTAACGGGATTCACGCGATTGGAACAACAAATTAAAGGATCGACCGGTATAGCGTGCATCGGACCTGAAAAATGGTCCCGTGTGCTGGTACCGGATAGCGTGCATCTACCTTCCCTACATCAGTACGTGAGACTTCTTTGGGCGTTTGTTTGTGGAGGCCAAATCGAATGCAGGCAGCTCAGTTGTGTCGACCACCTACCGGCACTACCACACTTTCCAACTGATTCTGTCATCAGCGGACTAACGGTGGTCAAATTGCTGGGAGTAAGCACATGTTTGTCTAATAACTGTCAGGAGCAAACCCAATAAAGTTCCCAGCAGAAAAAAAATAAACAATAAAGTTGTGTGAACAACAGAAGATTTTATTAAACTCCATATACTCAGACCAAACGGCCGGAACCCAGCATGGGTATATCACCGTCCAGACAAAGGTCTCGCTGCCACATACTCCCTCTTTATAATTTAAGATGTTTAAGTAACGAATGTATCTAAGTTCGTAAAAAAAATGTGTCTAAACATCTTTTAGCATGTAAATCCAGAGTGAATTTACATACTAAAACATGTTTAGATCTTTTAGTATGCATATTTAGATTACAGTTATTTTACAAAAATAAAACATCCTATATTTTGAAAACGAGGGAGTAGAATCTTGTACTCCCTCGGTTTATCATGTAGTAGGCACCTAGTTTAGAAAAACTTTAATCATATATTCTGTCAACAAAATATGAGATACTACAAGTCATAAAAATTATACTATATATTGCAAACTTATTTTGAATATGAATCCAAAGATATAAGTTTTATGCTATACATCTTATATTTTATTTATAAACTCTGTGGTCAAAGTTTTACTTAAACCACATGTGTGCATGTTAAACTAAACCGGGAGAACAGATTGTGACCAATAAAAACCGAAAAAAGTATGTAAAGAAAAGAAAGCGATTAGGGGGGCGACAACAAAACACATCAAGGGTTCCGTCCCCCTCACCGGGGACGCCGCGGTCCGCTCCGTATCTAGTGGCCTTAGGGCCTTGGAGGCGTAGTGGACCACGTCCTCTTGACTGGGCCCAAATCTTGCTAGTAAAGTCCCCCTCCCCCCCCCCCCCCCCCTCGATACACACTACGACAGGTCTGCCGCCACCAAAACCCAAGTCCATAACAATGGACATTGATGAGTCGAACCCTCGTTAGTCCCCTTCACTGGGGATGTCACGGTCTACTCCGTCTTTGGTGACCTTAGGGCTTTGGAGGTGTGCCGGACCACGTCCTCTCGACTGGGCCCAAATCTTGCGAGTAAACTCCCCCCCCCCCACACACACACACGGTGCGGCAGGGCCGTCGGCATCAACTCCATCTCACGCGTGCCTCGACATTGCATATACCTCCAATCTACCGCCGTCGTGCTCTTCCGCAGTCCCCAGACCAAGCCGTCACCACGCGAGGCCGCACCACCGTGTTTCCTGAGCTAGGCTCCTGGCCGCGTGTAGAGAAGAACCACTGCCGCCACACCACATGGACTTTGCATGACAACACTTGCCGACGACAGGGGAAAGGAGGGTGTAGGGGGAGGTGGGAGGAGAGTGCTGGCGCCGAAGATTTGGGGGTCGCTCCTGTCGCCCGGGAGAGGGTTGTGGGAGAGAGGAGCAATTCTTTTTTTCTTTCGGATCGTTCCCTAAATTTTTCATGTGTATGCAATTATAGGCCATTACTGAAGTGAAGTGGACCATTGTGGATGTGCCGCCCTTAGCCATGTCTGGATCATTGAAGCACAATAGATTAAGTAAGGTCCCTCTTCTCCTTCAAACTTACGAAACTGAAAACACAAGTATGAACTGGATTGGCCGATATCCCTTCATACATTCTCCACCGAAAAAGGTATTGATCAATCTTTGCCATCCTTATGTCATCAGTTTTGCAAGTTTAGAGGAGAGGAGAACACCGAAGCAAAAACCGTGAGCAACTCATAAAAGAACCAAACAAAACAACTTAATTAGTGCTAGTGGTTAGCGAGCAACGAGCAGCGAGCTAGTAGTGGTCGATCTCACGTAAGCTGCGACGGACGGCCGGTGAGCTTCCCTTGTTTCACAATGCTGCATGCCGGGGTTGGTGAAAGGTGTCGAGCTCGATATTTCTACCTGGATCGGTCATTTCAGCCATCCGTCGATGAACATTTGAGCGAGGTTAACAAGTTTAGTCCAAGCAGCGTTCCTCTCCGTCACCGTCGTCTCCATCCACCGTCGTCCAAGTCACTTCGTTTTGCTGGACCCTTGAGGCTCAAGGTTTTGGGAAGGGTAAGCATCACCGCCATCATCACTTTGAAACGTTTCCGGTGCGTGTGCACGCAGACGATGCTTCTTTATTTTTCACAGACTCATGGTTTTCACCTTGACAAGTCCATGTGTGTTGCACTCATCGTAATTTAGTCACTGCTAAATAAAGTGAAAGTTGGGATTACACACGTACGGTTTTCTTTAAATTTCTATATAAAGCAGGAGTATACACAGTGTGGACGGCCAACGATACGAGCACACCGTATTGATGCGACGATGCCTTTTCTCAGGATTCACTATAAGAAAGGTGTACGACCGATGGAAGAAAGATGAGACAAAACAAAATGAAATAAAAAAAAAGGAGGGGATGGGATGGAAGGCGTACCTTGGATTTGGGGAGCGTGCACACAAAGGGAAAGCACGGCGGCAGGCAGAGAGTTGAACTAATGGAATGAGTACTCTAATGGAATTATGGAGGGATGGGAGTGAGTGATGGTTGAGTGGGTGTGGAGGAGATAGGAATAATGAACAAAACGGGAATGGCGGCTGCCTTTGCATGATGTGGAGAGAAAGCAAAGGCCATGAAAGGATCGGCATTGCTTATCACGTACTACTACAGCAGATACATCTCGTCAGACGACCATCGGTGCAGCTGCTGCCACGCGCCCACGCAGAACCGAGAAATTCCATGAGAGTATAAAAATATTTGGCTGGACGATGATCTGGTGTCGATTGTTTTGAAAAGAAAATAATGTGGGGTGCATGTATCATGTCATGGATGTCCCTTCAAGTAGGACGACGTATGCATGCATCATATTTTATCTATTTATTTCGCACCGTATCTCGAGTTAAAAACATGAATTGTGCCCATATAAACAGTTTCCTTTCGACGAAGACCAAGTCGATTTTTTTTAACAAGGGAGAGCCCCTGAAGGGGCTGCAAGCCTTTCATTATAATAAGACGGAGGAGTTACAAATTTTCACGCTGGACCCTAGAAAAGCTGAAATTGCAACTAGATCCACACGTTTTACAAAAAAGGACCCTAAAATTATCTAGGAGAAAGCCATCGGGTCCTTCTTCCAATCCGCCTCTGCATCTGATGGGCCTCACGAAGAAGGTTGAAGAAGCTCCGGGATTCTTCACCGGTGAGCTTGAAAGCCTCGATTTGGCCAGGATAATCGGGTGGCATCTTACTTCTGATTTGGAACTGCAGCAGAAAGTGGGTCCACTACTCCTTTGTCGATCATCACCATTGCTCCTCGGATCTCTTCCCCTTCTAGTCACCACCTCTGTGCTCAAGAAGACAAAAGAGAACGAAGAACAACGACAACTCACCACCAGGATCCGCTGAATCTGCTCGAAGAAACCGAGCTCCTTCCTCAGAGCTCCTGCCCGAGATGACGAAGGGAAACCGAAGAAGATGCAGACGCAGCGAATCCGACGACTAGTACAGCACCAACTCCAATCCTCGAGACGCGACTCCGCACAACGACCCTCCTCCTCGCCACCATGGCCGGCCAGGAAGGCCAGAGCAGAGTCAATCCCGCCTCGAATCCTCTCCCCCTCGCCGCCACGGCCGGCTAGGACAGGAAGAAGGAGGCAGGGCTCCCGCATCTGGAGATAGCACCAACACCCCATGGCTTTATTAGCGAAGAAGCTCTCCACATCACCCCCCGCAGCCACCGACTCCGCGCACCGGAGTACCATGGCAAGGAGAAAGCAAAACCAGATCCAGTCGCGAGGACCTAGAAGCTTCTTCTTCCGGGCAAGACGCCCACACACGGCACGAGGCCAAACGCTACATCTACCACTACTACTAAAATCTAAAACTACGCCGGCGCCAACCTCCCGCCGCCACTCACCGGCTAGTCCGGCGAGGGAGGCATGGGAGGGGCCTGGGAGAGGAGGGTGGACTCTCAAGTGCCTCTCGATTCGTGCAAGGGTTGAAGCGGCCCGTTCCCTGTCTTGTTTGTTATCTTACCAAGTCGATATTGTTATGCTATTCCCACCGTTAGAAGCATTAGAATATTTCAAGTTTCGTGTTGTCTAAAAACTTGGTGCAAGTTTTTTTCGAAACATGAAGGAGAACTATATATGTTATAAATGTGAGACCCTGCAAATATGGAAGCAACCTAGCTAATCGCATGAACCATCATCCTACTTCCTTTGAAACCATGCTCCAGCTAGCGCGCGTTTCCGGTGTTCAACGTACTACTACTGCCGTGATACGTACCTGGAATTCAGTTGGTAACTACGTAGTAAATATCGTAATAATGTCGATCGAGCGTACACGGTGTACCAGCTCGCGATCGAGGCCAAAACTGACCACAGACAGCAGACAGACAGGAGCCCTGGTGAGCATGCACTGCATATAGTCAGGCTGCAGACTGATGCTGTCAATTTATTGTGACGACACAATCAAGATGCATGGAACCCCCGTTTCCTAACAAACGGCGAACGGCGACCAGGTTGGCCTGGCCGGCCGGCCTGTCGAGTGTCGCCGTGCCGTGGATGTGGATTGGATCTCGGTGGCGCTCCCGTTGCCGCTTCAAGTCACCGTTCTACTACTATATCCTGCACACATCTTTATCGATCAACCGTACGTCTCTCTAGAAGATAGTACACGTCTAGATCCACCGCGCGCGGTTCTTTTCCTCACACAAAAAAAAGGTCGCGAGCACCGGGCGGGCGTACGCGGGTGCGCCATCCATCGCCCTGGATGCAGTATATGCCTAGCCCATCCTATGCGGTTTGACGACTGTGAGCGATATTTCATTCAGTCACGACATCTTCGTGATAGGAACAACAAGGCATGCATCACAGATTGATGTTATTCCATCCCATGTACTAGTGCTAGCTGGTACATGTAATCTCCCTTGCTTACATCAGTCTCAGACTTCTTAGCTAGTGTCGACCACCTACCGGCACTAGCTACCACACTTTTCCAAGTGATTGTGTCATCGGTGGTGGACTAACGCTCGAATTGCAGCTGCGAGTTAAACACGTTTTTTTTTCTGTAACTGTCCTTGGGAGTGAACCCGATAAAGAACATCCTGAGAAAAAGTTGTCTGAACTACTACGCATGATATCACCGTCCAGACAAAGGTCTTGCTGCCACCCAGAATATATCACACCAAACACAGGTTGAATGTGCCTTTATAGCATAGAAACACAAAGATGAAAAATCCTTGCCGAAATTTTGAATTTTCTATGAAACGAATCTAACTATGTACTCAGATTATAAGATGCTGGAGTAGTTTTTTCGGAAACACGTATGTCTAATCGTCTTTTAGTGTGTATATTCAGGCTTAAAAAAATTGAGTGAACCTACAAACTAAACGTCGTCTAAATATGTGTTTCAAAAAGAAAAAAAGACACTTTATCTTTTAAAACAGTGAGGGTAGACACACGATACATCTGACATAGTATTACAATCATCTGGGGTAGTGTTAATGGGCCTAATCCATGGCCCAATTTGGATTCACTAGTGTACCCAGAGCGAACGGCTGGAAGCCCAGCATGGTATCACCGTCCAGACAAAGGTGTTGCTGCCAGCCAGCCACCGAGAATCTCGTATATCGGACGTGAGAAAACCTTTTTTTTAAATGGTTTTGTACTCCGTATTACTAGTTAAGAAACAGAGTTTGGATTACAATCTTTTCAAGCCGATCTCGACGTGCAGGATGGGACCGCACTTACTAACACACCACCACTCAACTCCCTACGGCTAAACTGACATAACTCATGAGCAACCTTTATTGTGGGATGTGACCTCCTTATAGAAACGAGAAATCATGCACCCAACATTTTTTGCGTAACCGGGTGCACCCAAGATCGAAAAGCCTTCCCCCAAATGAGTTAAATCCATCATTAGTCATTGAATTTGTTTAGCAAAATTAATACAGTCATCGCATATCGAAAATATAAGTTTACGGTCAGTAATGATGGATTTAACTCCCTCTAAATTTTTGAAAAGTTCTTCTGAAACTACGTGCTCAGAAAATCACTAGTAGGAACATGACAGTGTTGCCGACCAAAGTCCAAGCCAAAACAGGAAAGTCCAACATAAACGGTGTTGTGAGAGTTAATGGATCCAACTAACGGCCCAATCTGAACCCACTGTTATTCACAGTTTGCCTCTTAGTTCTGGGCCGAATTTAGGGTTTCTTTAGATCATACGATTATTAAGTATAGGAATAGGAAAAAGAAGAAAGGAATTTGATACACAAAACAGAGGATTGCAACAGAAAAAGTGCTGGAATAGTCATTTGGATGAAACATATGCACAACACAGAAAAAGTGCCGTAATCCTATTCAGATGAGTAATAAAAAAAGAGGATAGATTTAGAAATTTTCTAGATATTGAGATTTCTATAGGAATTTTGGAGGTGTCGTTCCTTTGATCCAAAGGGTTTCCTTAGAAAAAAATCTACGAATAAGATTCCTCCAAAATTCTTTTGGAAATCCTTCAATTCAAATGGTCCCTTAAGATAAGTTTATTGTGGCTTGACGCCTTTGTTTGGATTAACAAGATTTAGTGATAATAAAAAAACTTGAGAAAATGATCGACCTTTTCAAGTCATGTCCTGCGCACCCTTGTTCTACTAAATGTGGGCTTCTTCTTTCAAGTGGGATATGGTTTCACCAACTCTTCTCCTTCGCACGGTTTCCGTGGGGGTGTTTGCATCTTCATGACGTGTCGTAGTCAGAAGCAAAGTGGGATTAAGATGAGAGACGGGGACACACGAGAGGTGAAAGTACAATTTTCCTTTTTATTTTCCAAAGCTGAAATTTCAAAATAAAATAGTTTAAGAACCATTCATTCAAATTACAGAATATTTTTGCTTTTGAGGTCCTTGTGTCCAGATTTTCAAGCAATGACCCATATTTATAGGTTTTGATGAGCGGTTTTGTACTTTCAGAACTATTACGGTTATTGCAGTGTAAGTGTACTTTGATTTTCAATATAGTGAACTTCTTTTTCAGTACACTTATACTACATTGAAAAACATAGTTATCAAAGTTAAGTAAGTGTACTTTGATTTTCAATATAGTGAACTTCTTTTTCAGTACACTTACACTAAATTCAAAAACATAGTTATCAAAGTTATGTAAGTGTACTTTGATTTTCTTTGTACTTCCATGAATGAAGGCTCGCAGCCGCTATTGGCGGAGCTTCGTGGGCGCTCATCGCTCGCTCCTCCATGAGGGACCTTTCGGAAGGTCGGCCTCCAGGTAGAACTGCCTTTGATAAGAAGGTAACCATTGCAACAAATTATGTTGTTTTTTACAAGGAAACCGTGAGTCAAAAGCCCCCCATCAATTTATTTTCATCAAAACACAAAGAAAGTATTTATAGGGGTAGACCTACCATAGATCAAAAATCCAAATGACTACTGACTGACCTCCTATCCAGGCTGATAGAGAAGTAAAATGTTTTTCTCTTTATATCATATGCTTAAGCAAGGACATGTCATGGATAAAATCCCACTGCCGTCCTGTAAAAGAGGGTCTCTGATGCTGAAATATCTTTCCATTCCTTTGTTACCAAATATTTTAGCAAGCCAAAATAACCACTTGCATCATTGCATGAAGAAAGGCTTGCCAAACTCTAGTCTGGCTGCAGAAGCAGCATACTGAATGTCATGTCCTTGATACCAATCAATTTGCACATAATTCCATACCCTTTCAGTTACATTTGAGAAATAAACGCATCATGTCTCATAGGCTCTAGTAGGGTAGAGCACACAATGTGTATCATCTTTTACATGCCGGTGTCTCCTGTGTACTAAAACCCTTGTAGGGTGGCTCTCATCGTCTATCGTCTGCAGGTGCCCCTAAATGTGTTGCGATGATCACTAGTAGAGAAACGAACTTTCTTTTTTGCAGCTCCAGACTCTAGTCCAGGCCTTGTCTAAAACCTCCCGGTCTATGAATTTTGCATCGGCTAGATGGCCCCACATGACTAGTCCCGGTGCGTGGGCAACCTCTAGTCCCGGCGGGTAAAACAAGCCAGGACTAGAGCACATGTGGGACCCATGGCTATATTTAGTCTGGGTTCTTGTTACCAGCCGGGACTAGAGATCAGTCTCTAGTCTTGGTTCGTTTTACCACCCGGGACAATTTATTACCACTACAAAATTCCTCTTCGTCCCAGCCCAAAAGCATGGCCATTTCCTCCAAGAAACAGCTCAAGTTCATCCTCATTTTTTGTCCAATTTGGTGGCAACTTTCAATCCAAGATTTGGTGGCATCATCTATAAATCCAAGCTTCTAAAATGGTTAGCAACTTCAATCATTCATCTCTTGTTGTTATAGTTTAGCTCAATGTTCTAGAACTAGAATGAGGGATTTCATGCTTAGAAGTGTACAGGAAATTTTAGATGTGTATTTTTAACCATAGTTTGATTATACAAAAATCTACTAAAAGTTGAGATGTGCATTTTAACAGTTTTGGATCTCAGAATTGGATAAGGTTTTCACTGCTAAAGCAATAATTAAATAGTCAATATTTTTATGTTAACAGTTTTGTCCAATGCAAAAATTAGTGCATGTAAAATTTTAATATGATAGAAAATCTTAATTCAAAAATTAGTGCATGTAAAAGTAGTAAAAATGATCCAAACTTTTTATATGGTAGAAAATTTTAATTATACTGCAGATGAGCCGAGAATGGATGTATGATGCTCCCCGAATGTCTGACGCGTTCATTAAAGGCGTGCATTCTTTCCTCGAGTTGGCTGAGGCAAACAAGCGAAATGGTTTTATGTGTTGTCCGTGTTGTGTCTGTCGGAATGAGAAGGATTACTCTTCATCCAAAACCATTCACATCCACCTGATTCAATCAGGTTTCATGTCCGGCTATATTTGTTGGACAAAGCATGGATAAAGCGGGGTTATGATGAAAGACAACGAAGAAGAAGAAAAGAACGATGACAACTATCCAATGTTTCCTGAATACGGTGGCACTGCACTAGAAGACAATGAACAAGAAGAAGGTGAAGAACGGGCATTAGATGAGACTGCTGATGATCTTCGTCAGGCCACTCTTGATGCACGGAGCGAATGCGAAAATGAAAACGAGAAGAAGAAGTTGGAGCGCATGTTAGAGGATCACAAAAAATTGTTATACCCAAATTGCGAAGATGGCAACACAAAGCTCGGTACCACACTGAAATTACTGCAATGGAAAGTAGATAATGGTTTATCTGGCAAGAGATTTGAGAAGCTACTGAAAATTTGGAAGAAGAAGCTTCCAAAGTATAAAGAATTTCCTATCAGTACATACGAGGAAAAGAAGGTCGCCTGCCCTCTAGGACTAGAGGTGCAGAAGATACATGCATGCATTAATGACTGCATACTATATCGCGGTGAGGAGTACGAGAATTTGGATGCATGCCCGGTATGTGGCGCATTGCGTTATAAGATCAGACCGGTGATGTTGAGGGCGAGTAGCGCCCCAGGAAGAGGGTTCATGTAAAGGTTATGTGGTATGCTCCTATAATACCACGGTTGAAACGTTTGTTTAGAAAACAAAGAGCATGCCAAGTTGTTGCGATGGCACAAAGAAGAGCACAGGAAAGACTCGATGTTGAGACACCCCGCTGATGGGTCGCAATAGAGAAAAATCGATAGAGTACCAGAGCTTTGCAGATGACGCAAGGAACTTAAGTTTTGGTCTAAGTACATATGGCCTGAATCCTTTGGAGAGCAGAGCTGCAGCCATAGCACCTGGCCTGTAACTCTATGTATATATAACCTGACTCCTTGGTTGTGCATGAAGTGGAAATTCATTATGATGCCAGTGCTCATCCAAGGCCCGAAGCAACCCGGTAATAACATTGATGTCTATCTAAAGCCATTAGTTGAAGAACTACTACAGTTGTGGCGCGACGAAGGTGTTCGTATGTGGGATGAGCACAAACAAGAGCCATTTGACCTACGAGCATTGTTGTTCGTAACCATCAATGATTGGACTGCTCTTAGTAACCTTTCAGGACAGTCAAACAAGGGATACAATGCATGCACGCATTGTTTAGATGATACTGAAAGTATATATTTGGATAAAGGTAAGAAGAATGTGTACCTGGGGAATCGTCGATTTCTTTCGGCCAGGCATCCCGCAAGAAAGAAAGGCAAGCATTTCAATGGTGAGGCAGATCACCGGAAAAAGCCTATCCGCCGTACTGGTGATGATATATTTGGTATGGTCAAGGATCTAGAAGTAATCTTTGGAAAGGGCACCGGCGGTCAATCTGTTCCAAATGACGCTGACGGACATGTGCCCATGTGGAAGAAGAAATCTATATTTTGGGAGCTACCCTATTGGAAAGTTCTAGAGGTCCGCTCTGCAATCGACGTGATGCACGTGACAAAGAATCTTTGCGTGAACCTGCTAGGCTTTATGGACGTGTATGGAAAGACAAAAGATACGCCAGAAGCATGGCAGGACCAGCAAGGTATGAAAGACCGAGACGGCGTCCATCCAGTAAAGACAGATAAAGGATGTCTAAGTGCTGCCAGCTATGCTCTTACCAAGGAAGAGAAGAATTTTTTTTTGAAGTCCTAAGAAGTATGAAGGTCCCCTCTTGCTTCTCGTTGAATATAAAGGGAATAATAAATATGGCAGAGAAAAAATTTCAGAATCTAAAGTCTCATGACTGCCACGTGCTTATGACACAATTGCTTCCGGTTGCATTGAGGGGGATTCTATCGGAAAATGTTCGACTCCCCATTGTGAAGCTATGTGCATTCCTCAGTGCTATTTATCAGAAGGTAGTCAATCCAGAAATTCTACCGAGGTTACAAAATGATGTGGTCCAGTGTCTCGTTAGTTTTGAGTTGGTGTTCCCACCATCCTTCTTCAATATTATGACGCATCTTCTGGTACTCCTAGTTGACAAGATTACCATTTTGGGTCCTGTATTTCTACACAATATGTTCCCCTTTGAGAGTTTCATGGGAGTCTTGAAGAAATATGTCCATAACCATGCTAGGCCAGAAGGAAGCATCTCGAAGGGCTATGGAACAGATGAGTTCATTGAGTTTTGAGTTGATTTTATTCCTGATATTAAGTCGATTGGTGTTCCTGAATCACGGCATGAGGGGAGACTGAGTGGAAAAGGCACACTAGGAAGAAAATCAATAATATATAGGGACGAACATTCTTTCACTCAAGCACACTACACGGTTCTGCATAATTCCACCTTGGCAGCTCCATATATAAAGGAACACAAAAATATTGTACGCTCAAACAACCCGGGAAAGCATGACTCCTTGATTAGAGATGAATACATGAAGACTTTTGGAGGTTGGTTGCAAACACATCTCATGAATAACAACACTGTTTGTGATGAGTTGTACTTGTTGGCCATCTCACCATCTTCGACTATATAGACTTACCAAGGGTACGAGATAAATGGGAATACATTTTACATGATCGCCCAAGATAAAAAGAGCACCAACCAAAACAGTGGTGTCCGCTTTGATGCAACAAACGACAATGGGTCAAAGGACACATATTATGGTTAAATAGAGGAGATATGGAAACTTGACTATGGACCTGCTTTGAAGGTCCATTTGTTTCGGTGCAAATGGGTCAAGCTAACAGGAGGCGGGGTTGAGGTAGACAAAAAATACGGAATGACAACAGTGGATCTCAACAATCTTGCGTACATGAACAAACCATTCGTCCTATCCAACGATGTGTCTCAGGTTCTCTATGTGAAGGACATGTCTACCAAACCAAGAAAAAGAAAATATAAGCAAACAAATACATCATCAAATGATGAGCCAAAGCGCCACATAGTTCTTTCAGGGAAAAGATACATCATAGGAGTGGACGACAAGACAGAGATGTCCGAAGATTATGACAAGTTTCATGAAATTCCGCCGTTTGTAGTGAAGGATGACCCAGGGATCATGTTACTTGATGAAGATGCTCCATGGTTAAGGCCACACGGTCATAAGAAAGTCATATGATGTATTCAGAATTTTGCCCGTTGCCGTTTTTTAGATGTAATCAATATGTACATATGTATATCATTTTGTGAAGCTTTTACCAAGTTTGTTATTTTTTCTGTTTTATAAGAATAATTATACTAACTTTCCCTCTGACCGAAGCTTTTAGTCTCGGTTGTAGCCACTAACCGGGA
This sequence comes from Avena atlantica, assembly GCA_910589765.1. Taxonomy (NCBI): domain Eukaryota; kingdom Viridiplantae; phylum Streptophyta; class Magnoliopsida; order Poales; family Poaceae; genus Avena; species Avena atlantica. The sequence goes on along the minus strand of OU342737.1, from coordinate 19,244,546 downwards.
CTAAAGATATTTCCCGCCATTTCCCACCGCTTCCCGCCATGTTTTCCCGCCCTTTTCCTCTGACCGAAGCTTTTGGTCCCGGTTGTAGCCACTAACCGGGACTAAAGACATTTCCCGCCATTTCCCACTGCTTCCCGCAATGTTTTCCCGCCCTTTTTCCTCTATATCTAGGCCGACTGCGCCATCGCTATCCACACATCCACACCTTCCTCTCTCACAACAATGGACAATGGCTACTGGGCCATTCTGACCCTCGAGGAGACCGAGGCGCTGTGCGCCTCCAGCTACCCTTGCCCTCCGGGCTACCGGCCACCCGCCGGCTGGATGCTGAGCGCTGGAGGGGTTCCTGTCCCTCCTGTCCCTCAAGGTTCCGCACGCCAGACAGCCATCACGAACCACTTCTACCACGAGCTCATGTCGGAGCAGCGGATGGATCCCTAGTGGGATCCCGACAACTATGGCACCTAGAATGCCTTTTTGCTAACCGGTGAGGAAGAGAGATCTCCAGGTACAAGGGTGATGGCCCTCCCCCGGTGAACCACAACGAAGCCGGCCGCCGCCTATGGTGGGCGAACCGGACTATCATCGGCGCGATGCGCTACATCGCCGGGGGATACCATCCTCGCCTGCAGTGCCCACAAGGCCACCCGCCATATATCCACAAGAAGGCCCCTCCCCCGCCCGTCGGTAGCGGCACCGTCTTCTAGGGGACCCCTCTCCCGCCCGCCGTGAATCCGAGGCCGAAGTGGCAGGTGCCCCCGGTATATGCCATGGCTGGGCTGAGGATCCCCGGAGTGGCTGGTGATGATGACGATGATGATGACGATGACGAAGAAGACCCTGAAGCTGCGTACTATAGGACAAGGCATGATTATGACTAAAGGGGCGGCTTTATTACTGAGTGTTAGCTAGTCCCGGTTTGTCCCGAATTTTGATATTGAGTGTTAGTCTCGGTTTGTGGCTGGACAGGGACTAAAGGGGGCCTTTAGTTCCGATTCGTACTACGACTTTCTCAAACTATAAAGATGTTGTCCCGATTCGTACTTATCATGAAGATCTGATCTCCAAACACGTGTGGTCACATATTAGGGAGTGCCTATATGACCAATTTCTTGGAGATGCCGGAGGATTGGGCTCCGGCGGCATCTCCCTGAAACTGGCCGTAGTGGTGTCTCTGCTCTCGAATACCATCTTGCATCTTGTAACTTCTCTAACTAGATCAATACGCCTGGGATCTAACCTAATTTGACATATTAGGGAGTGCCTCTATGACCAGTTTGTTGGAGATGCCGAAGGATTAGGCTCCTCGGGCATCTCCCTCAAACTGGCCATAGTGGTGTCCCTGCTGTTGAAGACCATCTTGGAGATGCCTCAAAATGGCTGGAGGACTGGACTCATAAGGATACATATTTATAGTACAAGCAGCTCGACATAGTATCGACACTCACGACATAATGTCGACACTCACCCCTATATTAGTGCTTACTCGTGTTTTGTCCCGGTTGGTGTCTCCAACCGGGACTAAAGGTTCAGCTTTAGTTCCGGTTGGCGACACCATCCGGGACAAGGTAAAATCTGCACGACATAATGTCGACACTCACCCATATCATTAGTGCTGCCTTTTCTAGCCTGCCTGCCCTAGTCCTGCCTTCCCTAGACTACCGCAACGATGTCCCGGTCCATATTTAGTATGATAATAGATTTACATTATAGATCTTTTTTCTGCAAAATTTGATTTATAATACATATTTTTCATCATCACAGAATAAAAGATATTGAAATAATAATATTAATAAATTCAGACTCTAGTATACAAAAGATATTTTTTTAATTCAACAAAATATTAGTTTTATAACAGAATATGCTAATAGATTTACATTATAGATTTTTTTTCTGCAAAACTTGATATATAATACATATTTTTCATCATAACACAACAAAAGATATTGAAATAATAATATTAATAAATTCAAACTCTAGTATTCAAAAGATATTTTTTAATTCAACAAAATATTAGTTTTATAACAGAATATGCTAATAGATTTTCATTATAGATCTTTTTTTCTGCAAAATTTGATATATATAATACATATTTTTCATCATAACATAACAAAAGATATAGAAATAATAAATTTAAAAAAATTAACGTCTAGTCCCGGTCCCAGCCACGAGCCGGGACTAGAGGTATTTTCGTGACGTTATATCGTTCTCGCGCGCAAAAACCTCTAGTCTCGGTTGGAGGCTGGGGCCGGGACTAGAGGCCCCCCCTCTAGTCCCGGCTGGAGGCTGGAACCGGGACTAGAGGTGGTTGGTATAAATACCCACCACCCTCCTCCCGCCCGAGCAACTGCCTGAGACGCCTCCTCTTCTCCAAATCGACACCGCATGTGCCCGTCGAGCTCGTGCCGCCAGGCCGCCACCCGTCGATGTAGCTGCTCGGCCCCGCCGCGCATCGTCCTCGCGCCGCCGCGCCCCGCCCCGCGTCGTCCCTCGCTCGATCGTCCCCCGCGCCCGGCCCGCCGCGTGCCCCGTCCGAAGTCGCCGTCGCGCCCCTCACCGGCCCCGTCGCCGCTCCTCGCACGACGCCCGTCCCCGCGCCGCCCCTCACCGGCCCATCCCCGCGCCGCCACCGGTGAGTTTTTTTCTTTTTTTTCAACATATATAGTAGTGTATTTTTTCAATATATAGTGAGTATTTAGTATTTAGGATATTAGTTAGTATTTGTATTTAGTGTATTTTTTCAATATATAGTGTGTATTGTTTAGTATTTAGGATATTAGTTAGTATTTAGTATATAGTGTATTATTTTCCTAAATAGTGTATTTTTGCAATATATAGTGTATATTGTTTAGTATTTAGGATATTAGTTAGTATTTAGTGTATATATAGTGTATTTTTTTCTAAATAGTGTATTTTTTCCTAAGTAGTGTATATTGTTTAGTATTTAGGATATTAGTTAGTATTTAGTGTATACATATAGTATATTTTTTTTCTAAATAGTGTGTTTTTTTCCTAAGTAGTGTATATTGTTTAGTATTTTGGATATTAGTTAGTATTTAGTGTATATATAGTATATTTTGTCCTAAATAGTATATTTTTTCCTAAGTAGTGTATATTGTTTAGTATTTAGGATATTAGTTAGTATTTAGTGTATATATAGTGTATTTTTTTCCTAAATAGTGTATTTTTTCTGACAAATCAATACCTACTTTAGGATATGCCCGGGCATCCTCGTAGCCAACTCGGCCAGAGCGAGGGAGTACTACGCTCTAGCGGTGTTGTACGAGACTGGGCTCCGCCAGGCTGGCACTGGGAGGTGCTACCGTTAGGGACACGTAGCTTGGTGAGGAATCCGGGTGTCGTCGTCGACCCGGATCTTTTTTGTTGGAGGTCACGTGGCCCAGACAGTGTGCAGAGGGAGCCGTCGCCCGAGGAGGTGGTACGACGTCGCGTCAGGGAGGAGGACGAGCACGTCCATCGCTATATGGTGATGTTGGACGCCAGGGTGGCCCCCCATACCTGGCAGGTTATTCAGGGATCTCACCCTAGTTATACTCCGGTAATGGTTCCGACTATTTGGTTGGTCTCATCCCGCGGCTCAGGAGCCGGGAGTCGACGTTGAGTTTGAGCGATGTTATCAGAAAATATGTTGTTCTTTATATGATATTACTACTTTGTCGTTATTCGAGATGTATTATGACTTCTTTGCTGTTTTCTGAGATGTTATTCGAGATGTTATATGATATTAATACTTTTGTTGTCATTCGAGATGTTATATGATATTAATTTTATTACTCATATATGCACATTATGTCATAGCAGTTATTCTATGGATCACTTCAACAGTAGAGAAGGTGAAGAGCCTTTATTCGATATGATACTAGGTGGTGTAGGACTACTCCCCTATCAGGATGGAGGGCTCCCTTCTCATGAAGGAGCGCTCGTCGATCAGGGTGGAGAAGAAGACTGTGGAGCAGAAGATGGCTCACGGTTTCTGAATGAGTCCGGTGAGGGAATAGAGATAGAACCTCCAGTCGAAGCGCATACTAGTTTGAATTTTGATGATGGCTTGGAAAATGATGGACCAGCCTTGACAAAGTCTGGCGAGGTATATTATTAAGCCTCTTGATCACTAGATAGATGCATTAATTGATTTGTGTGTGTATATATATATTAACGAATGTTGTTTCTTATTTTAGACATCCACATCGACCAAGTCAGTTAAAAATAGTAAACGAGGACCGGCCAAAGGGATGCCCGATGATGCGCATCTCACAATTGTTGAGGTCTCTCCAGTGGGTGTCCCATTGCTTCCCATAAAGAACGCAAACACATTTATTCAATGTAGATTTGTTGTTAGGGACAACGTCCCGATCAACATTATCAAGTGGAATAAGCCAGCAAAGGGAGATGAATATTATATGAGTTATGTCGAGGACAGATACAAAGGCATACTATGGGATAAGCTCATTCAACATTTCACCCTACCGGTCTTAGAGACTAAGGAGGCCACAGATGATATGAGGTCCAAATTTAAACGTTTCGCTCTTAAGAAGATGAACCAACATTTCAATAACTACAAGAAAAGATTGTACAATGAATATCTCGAGGAAGGAAAAGTTCTAGAATTCGTGGACTCACTAGAGAAGCAGCGGCCTCACTGGGAAAGATTTCTAGACTACAAAAAATCAGCAATAGCAAAAAAAAGGTCCGCAAAGAATAAATAAAATGCTGCAAAAAATAAATACCACCATACGACAGGGACAGGTGGCTACAGGACTTCCGTCCCTAAGTGGGAGGAAGCCTAGAAAGCCTTGCGTGCCCAAGGGCTCACTCCAGCTATAGAGGACTGGCCCATCAGAGTAAGGAATTGGTTAATTGCCAATGGGGCAAAGTATGACATGGAAACATAGGAGTTAATATTCGATAAGAAGTCCAATGTTGCTACACCCCATGGAGAAATTGGTAAAACAAATGAGGAGGTTAAAAAGGGTGACTTCAAACCCGACAGAGAGAACGATGAGCTGACAAAGGCCCTCGGGAATCCTAAAAACCAGGACGAACACGAGGCTTTGGACCTTCTGTGTCGTGGAAGACTGGGTTTCCTGAGGACACTGAATCCTATAGAAGCCGAGCAAGGGAAAAGATGCGGAAGGAGATAGCGGAGGCAGACCGGTTGCGTAGCGTGGAAAGAAAGAACGAGAAAATATATGCCATGCTAAAGGAGCAATAGAAGCAGCTGGACGAAATGCGCCAGCAAGGGCCAACTCATCAGCGGCTAGAAGAAAGTGTCGGTGTCCCATCTCAGCGGAGAAGCAGTGTCGCTTCCACGGCGGCTGATCCGATAGATCGCTATCCCGTGGACAATATCACTGAGAAGACAAGTTACGAGCTGCATGTGGGAGTGTTGAACTTATCCTTCAAGGCAGCTCTCGGCTATGCTTTATCTTGTGAACCTGAAGCACACTGGCATTGTAAAGAGATTCTAGATGGCTATGCTCGTGTCGGGGTGGATGAGATTCTACCTCAATATGAATCACTACAACTTGACATCCCTGGACCTGAAGATGAGAGCATGCTAGGAGAAGTCAGGGGCTCTATCATTCTATGGCGCAAGAAATACATCGTGTTTCCAGGCTCTGCACCCAAGCCACCACTGTCTCCTCCCCGTCAGCCGAGTCTGCCGCCTCCAGCAAGTCCACATGAGGAGTGGGACGACCACCATAGCGTGAGTCCACCGCTGCATCAGCCCACTCCCCGCCGCGTCAGCCCACTCCGCCACCGCCGTGTCAGGCGAAGAAGGCGGTCTCTCAGTCAACTAGTATAAATACTAGTTAGAAGAAAGCCAAAGGTAAAAAGGTGAAGAAAATTCCGTCGCCTCCTCCCAAGTTACCTTACGATATGACTGATGAGGAAACCAAAGCGATCAGTGATGCCCAAGTTAAAGCCTTCTTTGCACCCAAAGCTCTCGAGCCAAAACAAATATTTTATCCGAAATCCAAAAAGTGGGCTAAGGGGTTTCTTGAGCAACCATCGCAATATGAGATAAATAAGGCTTATGACTACAAACGCTATCTGCTGAGAATTGGTACGAAGAATCCAGGAAATACTACTTCAAGCAGCGGTAATACTCCAGGAAATAGTACTGTGAGCAGCGGGAAAAGAGATGTTGTGCAACTCGGAATGCATGCAAACAAATCGATCGCCCCGCTCAAGGTGTTATCCAATACTGATCATCAGAATATTATAGCAATGGAATTTTCCAAAGGTGCTAATATTACAGTTGATTAAGCGCTAGGCGGGCATATCCCCATACAAGAGGAATCTGCATGGAGATATGAATACGGGAAGACTCTGGTCAGACCTGATGAGGTCAAATTTCTACCAACTCAAATGCGAAGACTGCATGAGTGGTACGAGAAAGTCTCTACATGCAATGAAGAAGATCAATTGTCAGCTTGCTTGTGAGAATTACAAGTGAGCATTTTAATAGTGAAGACCAGTTGCAATTTTTTTTGAGGAATTCTATATGTTATTCAAACAAGATGCCCTTGACTTGAGTCTCCTCGCTACCTATTGTTTGTAAGTGGTTCATTTATTTTTATGATAAAGTCTCTAACCCAGCTCTTTTATTGCATGTAATTATCTTCACTATATGCTATTATGCAGAATGAAGAACGATGAATGTGACTGGAAGAAAATCTTTGACACTGGGTTCATCGATCCACACCGGTTTAATCAAAGATTGCTAAAGGAATACCCCAAGAACATGGAGCGTAACTTGCAAAGGGTCTTATTGAGCCAACATTACAAACGAAGAATATTGTTTCCCTACAACTACAGGTAAGAGTGTTACTGCCTTATACAGATCACTTGATTCTACTAAGTGTAATTGATGAGTTACTAACATATAAATGTGCACAGTTATCACTGGATTCTGCTAACCATTGAAGTTGACGCTGGAAGAGTTGAAATCAATGACTCGCTAATGAGAGACGAATCAGAGTACACATTCATTAAAGATGCGCTCCAGAGGTAATTTCAGTCATTATCGCACTATATCGGTCTCTTTCGTTCATATATATATCCTAAGATATCAAATAACTAATAACTCATTTATTCTTTTTTTTTGCTGGGCAGGGTTTGGAAAGCTTGCACCAATGCTACGGTTGGTGAATTTAAAGACGAGCTTAGTTTTCATCGGATCGATGTAAGTAGTACGAGCTAGATCCGCGCATCTCTTCAATTCTAGTTTCAATACCATTATGTCATGTTTGATTATTATTTGATTGAAATCTTTTGTCGTAAAGTGCGAGAGACAGCCACTAGGTACTAATCTATGTGGATACTTCGTGTGCGAGTACATTCGCTCCGAGGTCAGTGAGCGGGATGGAGGGACATTTTTAGAAGTACGTGAACAATATATTCACAATTTTTATTGAGTGTCATTCATAATATTTGTTATGACTATTGATATTCATATTGACCTCCTTCTTTTATATATAGTTGGAAAGATTGCGGGAGAATCTCGATCCAAGGAAGCGTCTGGTAGCCATTCAAGAGGAATTGGCGGGATTTATTGTTTACCATGTCCTAAACTCAAAAGGAAAATACCATACCTCCGGCTACCCGTGATTTAATGAACTTGTAACCGAATAGACGGGTTGTGATCTACATTTATGTATATATTTATATAATGTAGAATTATATCTATATAATTATGACGATGTTGTGTGTAATAGGTTTCTTTGTTGCATGTCACTTTACGCCAAACGCAACCCTCCTCTACATATCCTCCTGTCGTGGCAGAACCCCGCATTCGGCTACCGCCACAGAAATCGGCCCCAAAATTCTGTCACGGCAAAACCCGCATCGGCTGCCGCGGCAGAAAACGGTCCCAAAACTCTGCCGTGGTAGAAACCCCCATCGGCTGCCGTGGCAGAAAACGACACAAAAGCTCTGCCGCGGTAGAAACCCCCATCGGCTGTCGTGGCAGAAAGAAACTAGTCCCGGCCCATAATACGGACCGGGATTAAAGACCACCCCCTCTCTGCTACGCTGCACGTACAGAGCCTTTAGTCCCGGCCTGTAACAGGACCAGGGGCGGAGCTGCTGTATAAAGTTGGGGTCAATTGACCCCAGTGACTTGGGCACAACCTTTCGTGCATAGTCTAGTATAAAAAAAATGACCCTGTAAAAAAAGAGTTTGACCCCATCTCACTCCAGGCCCAATTTACGCAGCTGTAGTAGCCCATAATTCGTAGAATTGGATCGCTCAATGCCTCGATCCACTAAGACAACCATCGGTCATAAGAAAATAAAGAAACCATCGCTGGGACTTTGCTCACTCATCGCCGCCTCATATTCCTTTTTTTGTGAGCTTGCTCTTAGTTTGTGGATCACCGGTCGTCCCTCGTCGCCATCCTCAGCTAGAGTCTGACAATTATTTCCGCATGATCCGTAAGCACCCATCCGTTCTATGCGCGTAATTAATCTTGAAGATTTTCAGACCTCAGTTCCCAATTCTCCAATTGTTTAGGGTTTGCCATGTGTTGATTATTTTATTGATTGAAGGTTTTGATAAAATTTGGGTAAGTAGCGAGAGAATAATCACTAGGACTAGATTTGGTCTCAAATCGCCCCAACATATTGTTAGGTATCTAACACAACAAGTTTTCATGTGTATTAATTTGCATATACTATTTGGTACTAACAATCTCTTGCTAATTTTGACGTGCAGTAAAAATTTAATAGAGTGTTCCTTGAATTTGAAAAGAAAGTCACCACCGTCCACACCCAATGATTCTCATCACAAAGGTCCATCCAATACTAGCCATAATACACATCCTTGTCCTTTGCTGGTCCCTCCAACTTGAAGAGAGGGACGGTTAATTTAAATGAGCTTTCTTATGACCTAGTAATAGGAAGAGTGTAACTGAATATATATGACCAAAGCTACAAGACGATATAAGACAGAAATATTTTAATTAGATGTATGTATAGGCCACAACCTGGTTTTTAGTACCCAGGGAGGACTATAGGAAATCTTCAAATCTTTGATAGGTAATTACCTTGTAATCTGAATTTAATTTGATATGATATATTGATAAATATTGCTTCTTATTATATATAAGTTTGCTAGAATACACATTATAGATTTTTAAGTTAATATACCGCACATCTGGCCATGTGAGCTATGTGTAGATATATTAGCATTAATTTTTATAGGCAAACATTCTTTCTACTTGTTCGTGTTGACCCCAGCGATCTTTTTTCCTGGCTTCGCCCCTGAACAGGACCGAGACTAAAGGCTGGGACCTCTAGTCCCGTTTCCGTAGTCCCGGATGCCAATCCCGGACTAGAGGCCCTCTAGGACCGGGACTAATGCCTATTCTCCACTAGTGTGATGCAACTCATTTTAATAGGTGATTATTTACTTTTACCTTTTTTCAGCTTTATTTTCCTTTATTTTCTTATATTTAGTTTATGTTTTCTATTTTTTTCTTTTTTGTATTTTCAATTTATCTTTTCCTTTTTTGAATCAGGTGAGAACATATACCTCTTCAACTTTTTAAACCACATGAACACATTTTCTCGAACACCTGTGAATAATATTTTTGATCCCTATGAACATTTTTCAAATACATGATATTTTTTCCAAATGTAAACATTTTTTAAACCTAGTATTTCGCCTAGTATATTAAGGACTTGCTCCAACCCATAAGCCAACTGCGAAAATGGCTGGCTTTACTCTCGTTGGGGTGAAGGCCCCATGCCAAATGAGGTCGACGGGAGAATCGAAGACAAAGTGGTGCATTGTTTTTCAGGATCGCATAGACAAAGCACTTTCTTAGTTCCCGCTCGGGCCGACCGGCATGAACGCAACATTGATCACATCACCAAAATTAACTCTTTCTCGCTAGCTCAGATATGCACTCTCTTTTATCTGCTACATGGGCCGCCCTTCTGGTTCAGTTTCAGTCCAGAGAAGAACAAAGGTTAGCTACACATGTCGGTCGTGGCACCAATACCCACCGCCGACGGCGGGTCTGATTCACCGGCGCCGGCGCAGCAGCCTGATCATCAGGGAGTAAGTACCACAGTAGTCGTCGCTGCACCTAATCCACCGGCACGGGAGGAGGAGTCTGCCGCCGATCGGGAGCTCCGGGGGTGGCTAATGGTGCTGGCCACCCTCATCGCCTCCATCACCTACGCCTCGGGCCTCAGCCCGCCTGGAGGCTTCGAGAGAGTTCCACTCCACGGCAGCAACCTCAGCGAACCCCCGACCATAAAGGAAGAAGACAAAAACAGGATGGTGATGGCGCCTGTTCTCCGCGACACCGATGTCCCGAGGTACATGATCTTCTACTATGGCAACACCGCCGCCTTCTCGCTCTCGCTCTCCATCATCCTGCTGCTGGCACACCGGGACCTGCGGAGGCTGGCCAAGACAAAGGCGCTGGAGGCCCTCGTGGTGCTTGACGTCATTGCCTTGCTGCTGGCCTATGTCGTCGGCTCCTCCTTCGGCTTGGTGGAGTCCGCTGTCTGTGCCAGCCTTGTGCTCGTCGTGCCGGTGGCCCTGGTACTCATGTCCTCACGCCGATACGGCAAATACCTCTGGGATCAGTTCTGATCATCGCCTAACCATTGACATTCATACATATTTCAGAAATCATGAATTAAGCGACTGTACAACTATGAAGGGTGCAATATTGCGAATGGTCACCATGCTTGCTTGTAATTGTAAACCCTCATACATTCCAGATCAATCAATCGACCTCCCCGCCTCCCCTATTCGCTATGGAATAGTGTTTTCACGTATGTTTAGCCAGGGTTCCCTAGTTAGAGTGAACATAGAACAGTAGAGGTTGGTGGCCATCGTAGCTAAGGAGTCTTGTGAATATACTGACCACTGAACTGGCACTTGCACTTGCAGTCTGTACATACATGCCAGGCGTAGGAACCGAATCATCACGGGCTGGTTTGTGATTAAACACCTCAAACTCCGCTAGTTTCTCCCGGATCATGTATATGTATAAGTAATGTACCATGTACATACAACTTTCATGTATAAAACTGCTGAGATCCTTCAGTTACAAATAGATACTCGGTCATGCTGGAACAAAGGGCAAAAGGGAGCTAATTGTACAATGATGCTGCGCCGACAGTAATGCAGAAAAAGACTATGTATCAATTGAAATTTCAGAGTTTGGATGTCGCGAGCTTGATAAGGTCCTTCCTCAGTATCTTGCCGGACGCATTCTTCGGAATGTCCGTCACGAAGGCCACCTTCCTGACCTTCTTGTAAGGCGCTACCTGCAAAACATTACACAGAAGCAGGTAAGAGAAAATGGCAGGAATCAGCTAGACAAATTGAAGGTAAACATGACGATTCATCTTCTTGGATCTGATCAATCAGGAGTCGAGCTCTGTTCACCTGTTTCGCCACAAACTCCATCACATCATGCGCTGACAAGTTGCTCCCTTTCTTCCTCACGACATAGGCCATCGGGAACTGGCCGACCTCCCTGTCCGGATACCTGCAGAAGGACCGAATCATTTAAGAAATTTTGCACAACTAAGTCGACAGAAGTGATTATCTGACCATTGATATCTTGATGACACTTACGGAATAACAGCGACGTCGGCAACTTCTGGATGTGTCAGCAGAAGAGCTTCCAACTCTGCTGGAGGCACCTATTTCGAACACAGGTACAATTCAGATACCAAGAAATAGACATAACTCTAGAAGCCTGCCTCTCTGAAGAGATATCTGTATGTACCTGATAGCCTTTGTATTTGATCAATTCTTTCAGACGATCCACCACGAACAGATACCCGTCCTCATCTATGTAGCAGAGATCACCGGTCTTGAGCCATCCATCGGGTGTCACCGTCGACTGTGTTGCCTCGACGTTCTTGAAGTAGCCTGAAACGATCAATATTGCAAACTAAAATATGCCTTTTTTTGCCCCAGGAGAGATATAAAACCTATCAGTTTGAACTGGGAACTTCACCATGCCAATGTACTACTGCATGTCTATAATTGCCTGAAATCTCGTTAAAATAACTGCCTAAAAAACACATAATTTAATCGTCTTCCTTGTGGGCAAAAATGCAACAGATGCAACAGTGTAGCAACTAAATCCATAAAATTCAACCTGGATTTCACTGATCACAAAACTTCCAATTCTCGAATATGTTAGCAGCCGGACAGTGTAAAGACCTGAAATTAAATAACTTGTTTTCTACTTGTACAGTGTAAAAAAACTGAAATGAAACAACTTCAGCAATCTAGCTAAAGGTTTATCTCACGACCTCTAGCTGATACACTGTAAACTCTCCTTTTTCATGAATTTTTTATTGATTTTTATTTTTGACCGTTTTGGGTTTTATTTCAGGTTTTTCCATTTTTCAAAAAATAAACTTAGTGTTCAAAAATATTCCTAGTTCAACACTTTCCTAAAAACTTATTGATTTTCTAAATTAATCACCCTTCAATTTTCTAAATTATCCATGGAATTTATATTTTTATAGTTTTCCCAATGTTATCTATTTCGTGTTTCAAATTTCTTCCTTTTTCTTGTGCTGATTTGGATGCCACTTGTGTGAAACCACTGCCACTTCTTACTGGTTTTTTTACTGAACCGGATCCAAAAGGATCAGAATTTAAATTTAGGGAAAAACTTGTCAAGTCTTAGAAATCAAAGACAAGATCTTATATGAGCCAATATATTGAGTGAGGACAAATGGAGGCCGAGCTACATGGAGCCCTTAATTTTTTTAAAATAAAATGAATATCACACTTGAAGTTTCAAAATAATACTAAAAATAAATATGGATGAACCCAATAATGTATTGTATACGCATGTCTCCTCAAATCTCAACTCAAATTTTTCTGTATTCCAAGCTACATAAAAAATGGCAAAATCTGTCAAATTGTGGAGTTTTCAAAATGTGCACTATTCACTATACTTAGATCCATGCTTTTTTCATTTTTGTGTAGCCTAAAATTGTGGAGTAGTATATATCACTGGCCAAATCCAGATGTTTTTCGATTTTTTTGAAAATAGCAAATATGATTTTTGATTTTTTTAAATACGGACTATTCCTCCATTTGTACTTTCCACAACATTTTTTAAAAGAAATGGTTATGTCTATAGCTGATGGATGACAGATCGACCTTTTCCTCTATTCACGGAAGTTAGTCATTATGAGTGAATTTTCCGAATAATTCCTGTAATTTATATTTCTATTTCCCTTTCATGTTTAATTTCCTTTGATTTCCATGTGCTTATTCAGACACCACCTTGTTGAAACCACTACCGCTTACTGTAATGGTCCGAAGGACAAAATCTAAATATTTCAACAATTCAGGGGCAAAGGTGTCTAGTTGTAGAATCCAATGACAAAATCTTGTTTGTGTCAATAGACTGTTCTTTTCATAAATGTTTGCGCGAGAGGGATGGACGACAAATCGACTTTTCTTATTTGCACTAAAGTTAGTAAGAGTGGAGCAAAACGACACCATCATTGAGCATCGCAACAACCCACTAACTAAAGATGACACCTACTTCTGCTAAAAGGAAAACGCGAACATATTATTGGCTCCGCTAGAAACTACTCAGACAATGTAAAAACACTACCCAGACAGTAGCAGAGCACCACCAGAACAAAACTGTAGTTGTTGTCACTGTCAACCTATTTTCGCCACCAAAATTAGGTCAAGCTGGCACAAAACCATCTTAACATCACTCATAAGTACATAATAATATAATGAACTCGTTGATCTAAGGTTTAGACATCATGCACATGCTTGTTACCTGCCACATGTGCAGTCTATGCAGAACTAACACTAGTTTTGATACTCCGCGAGAAGCATGTTGATATATACTTAGCCAAAAAAAAATTATCAATCTTATCTTGGCAGTTGGCACCTGACATGCATATCTATTAGTTCACAATTTTATACTCCAGGTTTATATCTACTAGGAAAATACAAGAGCTCACCGGTGGTTCACAATTTTATATCTGGTAGTTCATAATTTTATACATGCCGAATCGAATAAAATGCCTAAATTAATCAACATGAAAACTGCGGAATAATGTGCACATGGTGCATGAACCTTTTTTGGTACTGTACCTTTCATGACGTATGGTCCCCTGATCCAGAGCTCACCGGTGCTGTTCACCGGCAGCGCCTCGCCGGACTCCGGGTCGACGATCTTGGCCTCAGTATTGGGCGACAGGAGCCCGGCCGTCCCGTACCGTCGGCTCTCCTCGGCCGAGTCCGTGGAGGCGCCGATGGCCGTGCTCTCCGTGAGGCCGTACCCCTGCAGGATCTCCACCTGCGGGTACTTCTCCCTGAACCCTTCGATGAGCTCCTTGCTGAGCGGCGCGCCGCCGGAGAGCACCTTGCGCAGCTGCCCGAGGGGCAGCGGCTTCGGGTGCGCGACCATGGCGACGAGGATGGGCGGCACGAGCGGCAGGTATGTGACCCCGTAGGCGCTGATGCAGCGCAGCATCTCGGGCAGCTCGAACTTGGAGAGCACGACGACGGTGGCGCCGCAGCCGAGCAGGCCCGTGGCGAAGGCGACGAGGCCGTAGACGTGGAACATGGGCACCGTGCAGAGGAAGGTCTCCGTTGTGTCGGAGTCCTCGAGGCGGAAGCGGTTCATGACGATCTGGACCATGGAGATGAGGTTCCGGTGCGTGGCCACGACGCCCTTGCTGGGCCCCGTGGTGCCGGAGGAGTAGAGCAGCGTGGCCTGGTCGTCCTGCGTGACGCGGTCCCTCCGGCGGGGCGCCAGGTCGGGCGGCGTGGCGGAGATCTCCTCGATGGTGGCGACGACGCGCGGGTCGTCGGCCGGGAGGCGGCCGGCGCCGGGTTCGAGGAGGACGACGGGGAGGTCGGCGTGGGGGAGCTTGGGGAGGAGTTCGCGGGTGGTGAAGACGAGCACGGGTCGGGCGTCGGCGACCTGCTTGGCGATCTCCGCGGCGGTGTTGAGCGGGTTGGCGGTGGTGACGACGGCGCCGAGGGACATGGCGGCGAGCGCGGCGACGGGGAAGTGGACGGAGTTGGGGGAGAGGATGAGCGCGACGTGGCCCTTGCGCAGGGAGAAGGGCGGCAAGGAGAGCGCGGTGGCGGCCCCGGACACCGCGCGCCAGAGCTCGGCGAAGGTGGTCCGGCGGCCCGTGGCGGCGTCCACGAGCGCGACGACGCCCGAGTGGCGGCGGGTGGCGAGGAAGGTGACGACGTCGAGGTCGGGATCGGCCGGGAGCGGCACGTCCGCGCGCTTGCTCCGGAACGCGCGCGTCGCGGCGCAGTAGCCGGTCCGCGGGTCCACCTCCGCCGTCGGCCCCGACGAGTGTGCCATCGCGATCTGATCGCCCCGCCCCGCCGCGCCGGCTCTGGTCGGTTGGCTTTCCTCTCGTTTGGGCCGTGTGCTCTGTCGCTCTCTGTGCTTCGTGTGTGTTTGGTCTGGCTCTGACCAGTAGGGATAGGGAGGCGTACTACTCCAGCTCCAGGCACTACTTTAAATAAAAACCGGCGGGTGACGGGTGGGGTCTCTCAGTCAGTCAGAGGCATTCAGTCAACTTTCAACCCTCAGCTGTGCCTCGTGCGCGCATGTGCGGAAATGGGCGGAAAGTCTCAATAAAATCAGTCAGCACGGGCGTGTAAGTATGTGTGTACTACCACCGAGAACCAACCGCAACCGAGTGAAATGCACCAGCAGTCCCTAAAGTTGCCGGTAATATCTAAAATGATCTGAAACTCAGAAAATGTATCAAAACAGTCCTGAAACTTGTAGTATATACGTATGAGGTGACAGTTGCAATATGGTGGAGTTGCTACGCCAGCGGCGTGCAATCTACCTGGCCAATCAAATAATGTCCAGGCATACGAACGGTCCAAAAATAAATAAACGAATGGTCCGGACGTCATCTTCGTTGAACAGTTCAATGGATCGACGGAGCCGCGCGGCTACTCCTCGTACAAGCAGATACAGCCGAGCGCTATGAGCACCTCGACAATGGCCGACTCAGCCTTCTCCTTGTCCACCGACCGGGAGATCGCAGCTTCTGCGGCGCGTACACGCGCGTCCCGCCGTTGAACGGCGCTCCATATTCATGTCCTTGACCTTGAGCCCCTTGGCAACAAGCAGGTCGATCCGGGCGTCGTGCGCGCCGGCCTTGAGGCTTGCGTACACGCCGCTAAAGTAGACGCCATAGCTCAGCCCGAGGCGCGCGACGGTGGCGACCGCGGCGTCGAGCGACAGGGATAGCACCAACTCGCCGCAGGCCAGCCGGAGGAGGAACGCATGGTCGGTGGAGTTGAGCCGTTTGAGGTAGTACACCCCTGTTTTTTTTTTTTTGAGATAGTACACCCCTGTTGAGCGTATGGCATTGGGGCGTATCCTGGAGACCTCCTGCTACGACAATGATCGGTGCAGCGACAGCAGCTTCAACATGGCCGACGAGCCTTAAAAGCCAGGATCCCCAGCTTCGTGGGCCATTCGGGAACGCCTCACTGGCCCACCTACGCTGCCACATCACCCCTATACGTATCTGGGACCGTATATGAACACCCAGGACAAGTTTAGGGACTATTTTGATGCTCTTTCTAATTTCCAGGACCATTTCAGACATTGCCGACAACTTCTAGGACCGTCGATGCATTTCACTCAACCGCAACCAGTCGGTGATGATGCGCCGCGTGGTCGCCTGCCCTGCCCTGTCCCTACATGCAGAGCCCGAGGAGCACGAAGTTTCTCCTGCATGGACTCTAGAATACGCTCTCGAATTTTATAGATTAGAAAATTACAAGATATTTGATTAACTACTTTTCAACTGTACCTGAAAATATGAAAATCAAAGAAATTATAAAAAAGAGGTTGAAGTGGATGAAAATTAAGGACTCGCCACCACATCGTTTTCGACTTTGTCTTCGGACAGGCCCCATGTCTCTTCGTTTGGGCTCACATAGGCAGCAAAACCCTAGCCCCCAAAAATCCTCCTCACCCTTCCTCTCCCACCTCCCTTCATAGAAGGAGGACGTTGTTAGGCTTAGGCCACGCGATGGACGACAGTGACAGGGATTCCCCTACCTCTCTACCTCGGGGTGTCCTGGTGGTTCCTACCGGTGTTAACCCCACATGGGAGCTTGGATGTTGAGACGGTGGTGTTTGCTCGGTTGTAAGCAACGCACGAGGGTGATGTCCGCTCTTCTCAGTTGTTGGGACGTCTAGATGAATGAGATTATCGTTCAAGCTTATTCGTTGATCGGTCATCATATCTGGAGGTTGTTGTCCTCTACCACCTCTCCTTTGCATCCCATCTACTGGCTCTAGGTGTGGTTGCTCTCCTGGCTGCCAGATCTGAGCCGGTTCAAGTGTCGTTACACATGGGAGTTGTGGTGGAGGGATACTGGGTGAAAACCCCGACTGGTGTTGGCCAGCCCTGATGAAGATGCCTACAGGCGTCGTGTTCCTCCTTGGAGGCATCATGGTGGTCTTCATACCCCCTTCTAGGTCCAGAGTTAAAACCCTAGGTCCTTTGGGCCAGGTAGTGGCGGCGCTTTGGTGTCGTAGGCTCCTTGGAGACACTGCCTTGGGACAAGGTGCTCCTTGTGTATGAGAGTTGGTCTTCGGACGTGTGTCGGCATGAGGTAAGCTTCTATCATGTCTACAGATGAAGTTATTTTGATCCTTTTTCTACATGTATGGTTTTGGTGGTTGTGAAGTTTCACTCGTCGTCGCCCTGCTCACTGGTGGTTCGACGCTCATGAGCCTGGGCGAGGGGGATAGGGTTCCCCTCCGTAAAAAATCTTGGCATGAGTGTTGTCAATGCCCTGTCCCCCTTCCCTTCGTCGGGGATTCTCCTTCATGTGGTGTCTTGCCGTATAAACGATTTTAGTACAACTCCAGTTCACCCCTCTTTAGAAGTAGGCGTCTTTAATCATTTTGATTCCCGAGCTGTTATCTTGGAGTCATTTGACGTGTGGTGTTGAGGCGCAGTTTCGCACACATATTTATGCATTTGGGGGTAGGGGCTTCTTCCTGCTTTCTCATTGTTATGTCCACTGATGCTCAAGCCTATTGTTCTTTTTCTTCCTTTGTGTATTGCTCTAGGCATTGCCATGTATTCTTGTGTGCTTGTTCCCTTTTTTGTAAGTTATTCTCAGCACCCATGTACTCAATTGCCGTGTGTGGCTTAATTAATTTTAAGATCGCCTTCACAGCCTTATGTTTAAGAAAGTGGATGGAAATTTCCCTCCAAACTAGAGCGCATAGAAGTCCTTTGAATAAATTCCTAAGTATTAAATCAAACAACTTTTATATAGAAAATTTAGAAGGATTCAAATCCTAAAAAATCCTATACAATTCCTTTCAATCAAAAATATGACAGTACTTTCGGTAAGAATAGCAATGCTAAAACTTCAGTGGCAACCTTTTTAGCTAAAGTGTTGACCTACATGTTAAAAGAGATATTAGGGAGAAATACAAAATAAGTACCTGATTAGGCTGCCTCCTAACAAGAAAATCAGTGAATTGGTAGAGTATCAATCAATCAGAAGAAGAAAGGTGTATGTGTATATTTCTCTAAATGGGAGGGACAAATAGATCCCTTTGGGGAACTTCAAGAGGTATGGGTCAACGATAAAGAAAGTCCACCAAAGTGGTGCACTTGGAAAGTTATTGCTCAAATTGCATCATATTTAGGTGTTTTAGTAAATGTTCACTCACACATGATCTTCAGAAGTTTCTATAAGACTATAAGAATGGTGATTTTAGTAAGAGATGTTGATAAAATCCCAAAGGACATGTTATTGAGATGGACCAAAATCTTTATCCGATTTCTTTTATGCGGAAGAGGAAGATCTAGAGGGTGGAGAGGAGGGTAATAATGGAGGAGGTGATGATCCCATTGATCTAGTTGATGAAAATACTGATTATGACTTTGATGAGTACCTATGTAAGAACCAAGTCAACAATCAAAGGCCCATGGATACTGATAACACCAAATATTTCTCAACCCCTGCCCCCAAGAGTGGTACTATACGAGGAGGAACTAGGATAGATACTATTGATGGTGATGCCAGTTTTGATATGAGGCTGGAATCTAGCGCAATGTGTACATTTTTGGATGGTCCAAATCCATGTATCCCTCTGATCAATAAGGAACTATTCCTTCCCCCTAAAGACAACATGGAGTCTCATTTGCTAGGTGAAGATTCTGATGAGGCTATGCTCTCCCTCTCAGGTCGACTGCCCCTTTTATATTAGCTTAGCTAGCCTCTCTGATTTCCACATATGCATTTCGTCATGCCTTGTAAGCTACTTGGCCAATTGGGAACCGACTCTGATGTTTGTCTTTGTGTCCAAATTCGTAATCTCTGTTGGCATGCCAGTTTAGTGATATTTATCTACTATGGCAAGTCGGTTTGGTGATGTTTATCTTGTCTTGTAGCTAATTTTCGCAGGTCCAAGTGGAATATGTGACTCCCTTCTCCTTTAGCCACATATTTTTATGTTTGCTTATTTTGTCTTAAAGGTTAATGTTAAGGACATGATTGACAAATTATGCCAATTAGTTTGAAATGTGGATTTCTGTTTAAATGGGCTCAACTAAGCTTGAGTAATATGTTGCCCAATGTTGCCTAATGATATATTTTATCAGATCAGTTGCCTTCCATTTCCTAAGTTAAACTTCATGTTCTAGTCCAATGCAATATTCTTGTTGGCTCTTTGTCCCTTACATGCATGGACTAGCTTTCCTAATATCCAATTGTTGCCTTTTGCATGATCTACACCCAATTTGATTTCCTAGAATACTTCCTAGAATGCATAGGTTGAATCCAAATATTAATTTCCCCACCCTCATGGTGAATGCAAGCATTTAAATATAACCAAAACTTCCTTTTGTCTTTATCAATTTTGTAGGTATCAAGAATAAGAAGAGCATAAGAAGTGTAGTAGTAGGTTTAGTTTGTATAGGATTTTCTTATTTGTAATTTTATCTTTCATTTTCTCCTTGTAAACATACTCTTATTAATAAGAATATTCTTGTGAGCATTTGAGTATTTTTATTTTATTATTTTATTTGAATTATAAACATAGCTATCTCAACTCAGGTTTGAATCTACAATTCAAACTCCATTTTGAATTCAAATGTTCGTGTGATTGAATTTATTGTAGAGTGAATTATTGATGTATATGAGTCAAAGACTCAATTGTCATTTTAAATCCAAAGTTTTGAAAATGCAAAAAGATCATGTTGTGATGAACTAACTCTAAATCATCGACTAGAGTGAAATCTCAAGCACTTTGCCTTTTAAATTTTATTTTTCAAAATTTCCTCACTTATTTAGATGCATACATGCAAATGCATAATTCCCAGCTCTACCCTTTCATGTCCTAATTCTTAGGAATGTTACATGCTAGGGGTTATGCGTTGCAGTGTATCTTGTGATAGAGCAGCCTAGCAATGCCTCAAATATACATTAACAGAAGCCAACTTTTAGGTCACAATGTAAAATAGGGCATCGAATTTTTCGGATAAATCACCTGATGGAGCACCATTTGTTGCACCATATGGCCTAAAAAGAGTTAGACCCTATTTTGCATCACGGGTTGGACATTCTCTTATGCTTTTGTGTACGGCATATTCAATTGAAGATTTCTTTAGATAAAGAATATCATCTTTCACATGTGACTAGATTAACACCCATAAAATATGTGTTCTCCTCCATTTATTTCTACACATGTCCAACATTAATTTCTTAAACAAACTTAGCTAAACCCACAATGCTTATCAAAAACTTTAGTGGACAAGTTTTCATGAAGATCATATGAGTAAAACTCTTTGCCAATGGGCATTGGCTGATGTTTGTAGTGGTCTTGGTATAAAGAATTTGCACCTAGTTAACCAATGACTCATCCTCTCAGCAACATGGAGATTGGCGAAGGAACACGCATCAAGCTAGCTCAGTCCTCAAGTCCAAGTGGAGAAAATTACAAAAAACCACCACAATTGAGGCTAGGGTTTCAAAAGACCATCAAAAACTTTAAAAATTTCAGAAAGCATCGGATTTGGGGCATGAAGTTGCAGATAGCACTGATCTGACTCTGATGCTGCTCTAATGATGAATCTGACTGATGGGACCCAACGTCAGGCTGACGTGATACATCTGGACGGACGGGCGTGGATGGCTGTTAACGGCGAAAATTACAAAAAACCACCACAATTGGAGCTAGACTTTCAAAAAACCATCAAAAAATTAAAATTTTTAAAAACACCAAATTTGAAGCAAGAGTTTGTAGATAGCACCAATCTGGCGGTTCAGGTGCAGGGCTGGTTTTAGGGTTCGTACGGGTGGTGGTCAATATCCACACGTGAGTGACACATTATCTATAGATGGCCCTAGAATATTTGCTTGTGGTCAGGCTTAAGCTTATAGATAATTCTAGAGAAGTATTTTACATATGCTACGTGCCATTGCCCATACCACTCACCATAAACTACCTATATTAGTGGATACCTAGGGGTGCATGAAATTAAGCGTGCACGGGCTAATCAGCTAGCAGGACAAGAGATAGAAAAGGCATAAACTATGCACACGATGATAGATGCAATGCAACACGGCAGGTGAGTACGTGAAAGTCGACCCGAACTGCCAATGTCTACGATGTCGATGTTATGTCACGGTGATGGGCCAGGTGTCTCTGTTTCTACGGCGAAGTTGTGTCGCCATGCCGAAATGGGAAAATGGTCACGATCTAGCAAGGCAGGTTGACGCTGACGGGGATAGTGGTACTAGCGTAACCGAAAAGATGGATAGCAAGAACGTGCGATAGATACGTGTGATTGCTTGCTTCCGATTCGACACCACTACCACTAGCTAGGTAAGACATTTTTCAATGGATATATCTTGGCACGTTTACATAAAAGCTATTAAAACATAAGTAATAACTATCACAATAGGGTGTACTATTTTTATAAATAGAGCGCTAAGAGACTCCAATCGTAAAATGCCTAAGTGCTCGTTGTTTGCCCTCTAACTCGTGATTGGACTTTTATCTAGTCAAGTTGGGCGACATGATTGTGTGAAGGGTCGTTTTTCTTGATCAAAAATGCCATATTAAAAAACAAATTAGAGAAGGCACATGCACGACAAAGAAGATTGTGTAATTAAGTAAAACCTTACAACAGAAAAAAAACCTCAGTCTCCAAATCAGGCGACAGAGAAGCGTATTGTGTGTCAGTCTTTTATTTGAGAAGTTAGGAGGTCAGTGACACCTAGCCCTCGAGAGTTTAAACTTCAAAGTTAACACTTTAGTATCACGTGAAGATAAAATGTTGTTCAGTAGGAAGCGAGGTTTACCACTGTCATTTCCTAATACAATACGGGCGCGTGATACATATCTGTCGGTACTTTATCTCCTCGATCTCTGTCTCTAATTTACTTCTACTAGGTGAGTGCATGTGCATTGCTACGGTGAGCTTCTTATGAAACTCATTATTCTAACTGTTCTCCCCATTGATATGCAGATTCAGATGCCGGATATTTGGGGTACACAGAGTTGATACGCGAGAACTACATAAAAAATTATGGTTTTAACCACTTTTACGGGATCTATTATAACTACTTTTTTACCAATACTACAAAATTTTGTTAAATTTGCAGGTTTAATTACTTTTATTGCGGTATATTGCGGATCGATGGTGAGCGAACTTATGCGTGAACCTGATGAGCGCGTTGCAGCTGACGATGTGCGCGTGCGTGCCCGCCTTGGTGCAGCAGGTACTCGATCAGGACCGTGGTGTTCAGCACCGATCGCCACCCTTCCAATTGGCTCCCAATCCTGGTCTTATTGTGTCCTTTTCGATTGCTTTTATTCATAGCTAGCCTAATTATATGACCTAGTTGAGCCCCGGCAGATTTACAGCGAGTCTGAAGGACGGAAGGGATCAGCCTTCTGGTGTAAGGATTCACAAAGTGTGTTAGTAGTTTATCTTTTGGTGCAATGTCTGGCCGATATATGAACACGTGTGATAATGTGTTATCTACTTTCAATGACAACATTTTTCTGAACTTTTTCGTGTTTTAAATTTTTTAATTTTGGTGGTCTTTTGAAACTCTAGCCCCAGTTATGGTGGTTTTTTGAAATTTTCGCCGTTAACGGCCATCCACGTCCGTCCGTCCAGATGTGTCACGTCAGCCTGACGTTCGGACCCTACCAGTCAGATTCATCGTTAGAGCAGCGTCAAATCCAGATCAGTGCTATCTGCAACTTCATGCCTCAAATCCGGTGCTTTTTAAAAATTTCAAAGTTTTTGGTGGTCTTTTGAAACCCTAGACCCAATTGCGGTGGTTTTTTTGTAATTTTCTCAGTCCAAGTGCCATCATGATACTTTCATTTGGAGACCAATTCTTAAGGTAAACCTCTTCAAACTGCAACTTATTTCTATTAGATTAGTAATGGGAATATTTCTACATGGAGTTCTCCTTGAGTTGCTAGTTGAGAATCCTTTTATGATAATTTCATTTTACAACTACAACCTCGTGTATCCTAAGCAAGTTAAAGATCTTTAGATTTCTATACATAGAACTTGGAACACAAACTTATTAAATCTCTATTCAACCCAGAAACTAAAAATAGTATCTTCAACTTGAGTGAACTAATCCAAGTTTTACATCAGTTTCTCTAGAGTCCATGTGAATGGAATGGATGTACAATTTCGTCATTATTTCCCCTTCCACTACACTGAACTAATCCAAGTGCTACATCAATTGCTCTGGAGTGCATCATTAGAGTTTCGTGGAGTAGTTCGGCCGTTCGACTAACAAGAATGAATTCTATAGGACAAATCAAGAAATTTGCACTAGTCATATTGTGGTAGCATGTTCACAGTTTTTTGTGATCAAATGTGGTTAAACCACCCGATCTAACATGCATTTTCTTTGTTTCTTTCTTTGTCGGTGGATGAGACCATATTTGGTCACGCTTGAATTAGCAACTTCCTTACTTTGCTAGATATTTGCATTCCATATTTATCTCATCACACTTAAATAGATGCACATTGACTAATAGAGAAAAGTCTCATTACAACAAATGTTTGTCATGTTAGGAAACAAAGATCAAGTATTCAAAATATTAGTAAGAAATTTCTATTGTAGTGGAAATGACCTAGAGGTACCGTGCGTTCTAAATGTTTAGTTGAGCTGATCTATCAAATAAGCATCTTCATCTGTTTTGTAAAACTTAGTTTGCCAATAATCTTTTCTTTTGCAATACTTTTGCCATGAGTTATGATGTTAATCACTAACCGTGGTTTACCAAAATATTTCACGCATAATTGATAGGGATTCAATTGCAGCAAGCTAGAGCAGCCATGATTTTTTCCTTTTAAATCTTTAGTGCTAATCATGTAATCCTTGGTCGCATTTTTAGCTTGTTAGCAATTTTTTCCGATGCATGTCGCTAGAAAAAAAGGAATAATCTGCTAGACATACAACTAAAATGATAAGCCATATTTAAGCCTCGGATTTATTTGATACCTACGTATATAATAAAAGATAAATATTTTTTTAATGGGAGACATCGCTTAGAAAGAAGTCTATGATAACTTTATCAATCTCAATACCCGATCTGCAAGCTCAGTCTTTAGGACATTTCCATCGGGTCGACCCAACCCGTACGAGCACGTCCGAACGTGTCCGCGCGGGACGCAGCGGAACGATCCATCTGGACAGACGCGTTCGGCTCGACTCATCCATACACCAAATTTGGGCAACGGTCGAGTCGGCCCGGGCGGGGGTGGATCGAGGGCGTGTCCTACCCGCGCGTGTCACTAGCCCACTCGTCAGCCACCGCTTAGCGCGACAGCCATTCAAACGCGCGCAGCGATACCGATTCAGACCCAACCACGATTGCGATTCAGAGGCGCGGGCGGAAAGCTAACCGGCGGCAACCTACGCCATCAATGGCGACGGGATGGCTCCCTGACTGACGGGATGCCGCCTGTCATTGATGGCGAAGGAGCGAGAACCTACGCGCGTTCGGGGGCGAAGGGACTATTTAACCCTACACCTGTTGGTGCCGCAATCCCCACATCTCGCCATCGCAACCCTACCAGCCGCCGCCAACGATGAAGATGTCGGCATGGTTTAAGAAGAGCAAAGACGACCAAGAGGCGACCAACTCTAGCTCTAGCAGCTAGCGCTCCCGTCTGCCGGCCTTTCTACATGACGCATCCCTGCTGCCTCCGCCGTGGCCAGAGGAGTATATGAACCACCCCGTGGAGGACTACCCGCCACCGCGGGACCGCTGCCACCACCGCTACTTCCGCGTGACGGAGTGCGAGCGCCGGTGGAGGGAGGGCATGTGCATCAACCACCACGATGTGTCACCTCAACTGGGACTGGGTCTCGGTGCCGCCCGTGCCCAAGAAGGGAAAAGGGCTGGAGGAGGAGATTTGTTGCATCAGCAACCTCCCGTCGGCAATGCGGTGGGAGAGGGGCTATCAGAGCTGAGGACTTCTAGAAAAAGTTCATCGACTGGGACCACAAGGCGCGGCACGCGAGCTCCTTTCGCGCCAACTTGCAGATGTGGCAGGTCTACGACGTCCCCACCATTGAATCAGCCGACAAGGGCGCCTTCAACCACTCTGATGCCGATCTCGACAACGACAACGACGATAAGGAGGACAACGACATCGTTATCAAGCAGGAGGCGGTGGACCCAGTCGCGGCCGCCGCCATGGACCTGCCCCTGGAGTACCGGAGGTCCTGGCACGGCGCTACGACGAGGACGCCTTCACCAAGCAGGCCATTGCGGTTAGCGCGTGGGACGAGGACGCCTTGTGGGGCGGCTACCCGTCCAGCTCATTCGCCTGGTGGCGCAAGCAAACACCCAGCTACCTCCACCGCTTTCGTTGTCGGGGTGAGCGCCACGCATCGTTCCGGAGGTGGGGATGGAGCTGGCGCACCTCCACCACCACATTGGGCCACCGGCGGCGTGGCGTGGGCAGGTGATCGACCACCCGCGTCCGCGTCCGCGCCCGCTCCCGCACTACTACCGCCCAACCTCTGGACGCCGCCGGAGTACATCGACCTCGACCCCTAGATGGAGGCGACGATGCCGGCGCACGAAGTTCGGTAGCTAGGGTTTGGGCTAGGGCTAGTTTAATTTTTTTTAAATTATAAATGTAAATTTTATATAAATATGGATGAACTTTACCATTTTTTTGTGCAAACTATCTTCGTTTGAATTTGGCAAAAAAAGGCATCGTCATGTTTGCCGTACGCGGCTGACCAATAGATCAAATCGTAATAAAAAATAAAATTATCACGAACCGATCCAAACGAACAAGGTAGACTGTTTGGATCGGTTGGTGGACATGCTCTTAGGAGCTGCTCACAGGTAAGATCTGCGTAGTTTAGGTGGGTGAGTGTATATGCTCGTGTTGGGAGAGCGTCTTTTATAGTGTTTATAAAAAAATAACAAGCCATATCCACCGTTCATTCCACGAGACGACCGGCTCAGTTCGCCCGGAGTCCAGAATCCATCACCTTATCCTCTCGGCGGAACACATCATCGTCTTCCCCCTCACACGCGCACCACCGGCCACAGCCTCCTGCCGCGCCAATGGAGGCCGTCCTACGACATCCATCCCTTTCCCGACTCAAACCCCCGAACCCCAACGCCTACAAAACCCATTCCCTCTCTGTCACCATCCCTCGCCGTCCACGCGTCCCCAAGCGCCGGCTTGCCGTCGCCGCGCTGTTCCAGGACCAGAACCCAAGAACCGCGGAAGCAAGCAAGGATGAAGATGACGATGAGGGGTACGGGGAGGTGGACCGCATCGTGTCCAGCCGCACCGTAAAGAGCGCGGTGTTCGCGGAGGACGGCTCGGCCACGACCGTCACGGCCACGGAGTACCTCGTCGAGTGGAAGGACGGGCACGAGCCGACCTGGATCCCGGCGGAGGCGATAGCGGCGGACGTGGTGGCGGAGTACGAGACGCCGTGGTGGGAGGCCGCCAAGAAGGCCGATGCAGAGGCGCTGGGCGCGCTGCTGGCCGACGAGACGCTGCGGCGGGACCCGAACGCGGAGGACGCGCAGGGGCGCACCGCGATGCACTTCGCGGCGGGGCTCGGGTCCGAGGAGTGCCTGCGCGCTCTCGCCGAGGCCGGTGCAGACGTGGGCCACGCAGAGCGCGCCGGCGGGGGGCTGACGCCGCTGCACATCGCGGCGGGGTACGGCCGCGCGACGGGCGTGCGCGCGCTGCTGGAGCTGGGCGCAGAAGCGGAGGTCCCCGACGGGAAAGGCCGGACGCCGCTGGAGCTGGTCCAGGAGGTGCTGGCCGCGACGCCCAAGGGCGTGCCGGCGGCGTTCGAGCGGCGGCAGGCGCTGGAGGCCGCGGCGAAGGAGCTGGAGAAGGTGGTGTACGAATGGGGCGAGGTGGAGAAGGTGGTGGACGGGCGCGGCGAGGGCAAGTGGCGGGAGTACCTTGTGGAGTGGCGCGACGGCGGCGACCGGGAGTGGGTGAAGGCGCCGTGGGTGGCGGAGGACCTGGTGAAGGACTTCGAGGACGGGCTGGAGTACGGCGTCGTCGAGGCCATCGTGGACAGAAGGCCGGCGGCGGACGGCGAATGGGAGTACCTTGTCAAGTGGGTGGACATCGAAGAGGCGACGTGGGAGCCCGCGGAGAACGTGGACGATGAGCTCGTCCAGGAGTTCGATCGGCAGCAGTCGGAGACTGGTGGCTCCGCGCCGCCGGAGGAGACGATTGCCGGGTGACGCCCGGCGGCTTGAAAGCACGCTCGGTTTGCTCTGGTTTTGTCGTGTCGATATGCAACGTCGGAGTGTGCATCATTAGCAACGGAGGACATTTTTGTGTGATCATTATTAATTGAACATTTTCCTGTAAAATGTACGTACACATTGCAGTTGTAGAATGCCGATGCACGAACAGTCTCGACTCAATTTCTCGACACAGTACATAGCTCCCGCTTATAAAAGGGTGGCATTCTAAATGTGAAAAGAGAAGATTGGAAATTTTATAACATATGAGTGTATCATTCTCATACGTAATTGGCTAGTCCCTTCCCTCCCTCCCGGCCCGCGCTCGAGCGGCCTGGGAGCCCCACCTCCCCCCCAAACCCTAGGTAGCCCTCTTTGACATGAGCTCTACTGGCCGCTATCGTCGTCGACACCTGCCTAGGCCGTCAAAGAGGAAGGGCAGATGGGGCGCACCACTACGATGCTTCACGGATGGGGAAGCGGCATGGGATGGGTGTACGTCGCCGCGGCGCTTGGCGGCCGGGGCCTGGATGTCAGTAGAAGATGTGGAGGTGGAGGAAGGCGGCGGGCGGCCCGGTTGCTTGGCGCCAGTGGTGGTCCCGATCTAGGAATGGAGGGCCCGATCTAGGCTAGAAGGGCCGATCTGGGCCATAACGAAGCTGGCTGCTAGCGCGGTTGCGGGCGTGGATCCTCACGTTGTTGCTGCTGCAAGGTGTGCGGGCGGGCATACTTGTGCTTGTGGGCTGCGGCCCTTGTGCGCAGGGGCATGCCAGGTCGGGTTCGCCCGGCACGGAGCGGTTGCGGCGAGCGCTGAGTCTTGTGGTCGGTGTGGGGTGCTTCATGGTACTTCAACAATGACAGGCGCATCTCCTTACTGCGTTGGTGGGTTCTCGTCTCCATGCTAGTTATTTCTTTATTCGTGAACCTAGAGGGGTATCGCTTTGCCGGGGAGAAATTCCTGCCTCGCGCTGGTGACGATGACGCCCGCACGTGTCGTCCCCTTCTGGAAGGCGCCGCCACGGCCAGACTGTGCGCATCCTTCCTTGAGAAATCGGAAAAACCCTAGGTTCGTTGTTGGACCAGGCGACGACGACGTCTAGGCGGCACTCCCTTGCTGGAGGCGTTGCCTAGGTTGCTCGAAGAGGCCTTTGAAGAGCCCACTGGAGTTTGCATTGGCCACTTCCAAGGTGTGGGCTTTCGGGGGACAACGTACGCTGAAGTTAGACATTTTTGGAGCTTCTTCTTCATGTCTGATCGAATCCCGCCATCTACTCGCCGACTCTAGTCACATGGGTGGTCGGGACGTCGCTCTGAGCTGCTTGGAGTCATGGTGGTACTTCAGAGGTTGCGACTGACGTGGCCCAAAGCTTTATGAGTCCTGAGTCATGTGGTGTCATTCTTTGGGAGTGGCTTGTGCTCGGTTGTGAATCATCGAGCGACCAAGATGTGCCGCGGATGAACTTGTAGTACAAACTCTTTATGTTTTAATATATAGACACACAGATCTACTGTCGGTTATAAAAATTCTCATACATATTTCTTCCTAAATATTTTAGTTATAATCTTTTTGGTCAAAAGCAAACTTTATAAAGTTTGATCAAGTATATAATTACACGTAATGTTGCTAATATTTTGGCAACTGCCTACATGGTACTGAGCACAACTTTAAATTTTTTATTAGGTGAAGAACACTTTGCCGTCATTGGGTAGTTTTGTCTATATAAAAATGACAAGGTTTTTAATAATATTTTTTTCTCTTATTCAAGTTATCTACCGGTCCACCAGTATACTCCGTTTTTGTTTGTCAATACAATGTCTAGAGAACAACGACACCTTTATGGAAATCAACATGGTTGGAGGACACGGCGATGGATATTTTTATCTAGCATGGATGACATTGTGATCGACATTTTTTGAGCTTCTTCTTCATATACGAACAAATCCTACCATCCACTCGCCGACTCTTTCTCACATGGGTAGTCGGTACTTCGCTCTGAGCTGCTTGGGGTCATGGTGGTGTTTCAGAGGTTGCGCACTTCAGCTGATACATGGCCCAAAGCTTTATGAGTCATGTGTTGTCGTTGTCTCTGGGAGTGGCTTGTGCTCAGTTGTGGATCACCGAGCGACCAAAATGTGGTTACAAACTCTTTTTGTCTTAATATATAAACACACAAATCTTCTGGTGGGTTCTAGAAATTCTCTTACATAATTCTTCCTAAATACTTTGGTTATAATGTTTTGGTCACAAGCAAACTTTATAAAGTTTAATTAAATAGTTTGATCAAGCATATAATTTCACGTAGTGTTGCTAATATTTTGGCAACTAGCTAGATGGTATTGATCGCAACTTTAGAATTTTTATTATGGTGAAAACAGTTGCAGTTATTGGATGGTTTTGGCTATGTAGAAATGACAAGATTTTTAAGAATAATTTTTTTATGCAAGTTATCTACCGGTCCACCGGTATACTTCGGTTTTGTTCATCGATACAACGTCTAGTGGACAACGACATGTTTAGGAAGTCTACACGATTGGAGGACACGACAAGAGATATTTTTATCCAATATGGATGACGCTGTGATCTACGGATTAGTCCTCCGTCTCCATGGGAGTTATGCAGTTTCTTGATGAAATTATTTGCATTTCACTTTTTTACTTTTCTTTGTTTTGTTTAAGATATGTTGTGGTTGTATGCATGCTAGTTATGCAAATGTCTGTTGTAAGACTTAAATATTTTATGTAATAAAACACCCTTTATCAAAATAATATAAATAAATATCATCTACAATATCAAGTGGATATAATATAGAAATATAATTTTCTGGTGGTTCTAAATATTGGTACGATATATGATGTTAAATTTTTTTGTCTCTATATATGGCCAAACTATGTAAAATTTTATTTTAACCATAAACATACTGTTTCCTGCCAAAACCCACCGGCGAGCAGCGACGGGCAACACGGAGAGCCGGGAGGCTCCCAGGACTGCTGGTGGGCCCTGGTCCCTCGGGCAACGGCCCGCAAAACTCCGGCACACGTCCTGGCTTGGTTCGAGGGCGTGCCACCTGACCTATACCTGGTCAGGAAGGTGAAGGATTGCTTCGATTGGTTTCCTGCATGGTAAACAAGTATACGTAAAATTCGAGCCGTGACCGGCTCCCAGGTTTCCCTGTGAATCGGCTCCTAGAGCCGATTATCCCATGACTCTGCATTAGATCTATGATAACATGGGGTTTTCTGCATTAGATCTATGATAACATGGGGTTTTGCTTCATCAATACAAATCAAATCGATCTACGACAGTTTAACGTTTTCACCACATGACTGGAACATCCTACACGTAATTGAGCCTGGTAGATACAAAAGATGATGAAAAACTAACCCTAGAGAAGGCCTAAAAACCAACGTAAAGTCAATTCCCGGAACAACTCCTCTTGGATTGGCAAACCATATCTTACATATTACTGGATCGTTCAACCCGTTTGCAAGGCCTGATCATGTAGATATCAAACTAAACCTTGGAGAACAAGGCACAACCATAACAAATCAAATCGACTTAAATAAAGATCAAGCAAAGTGCCACCCTTACACCCGGAAAAAGGTGCAAAGGCGGCGAGATAACTAGAGGCAGCATAACTAAACGATCATAACAAAAAGTACTGATGCTAGCCTAAACAAATCTATGATAATAGTGTTACTCGCCATCAACAAGGCTTCAGTACGAGTAACACCAAATAATCGCATAAGTAGATACTGCCTAGATCGCAAGATGCGATCTAGGCAGCATGGCACTTACCCGAGAAAAACCCTAGAAACAAGGGGTGGCGATGCGCCGAGATTGTGTTGGTTGTGAACGTGATTGTCCTCCTTTTCTCAATAACCTTAGGTACATATTTATAGTCCGGAGACTTTCTATCTTTGGAATAACTCTACAACTCTATCTCTTACCTAAATCTAAAAGGAATCTATTACAATATAAGATACACGGGCAATTTAGCCCAAATCAACGCACGAGGCCGATTCAACAACACGTTGCATATACGTATCTTCTAAGCCCATCTTGATCACGGCCCATCTCCTCCTTTGGCCAAAATATGGCGATAACACATGCCCCCCTGGTTTTGGCAATAATAATTCCAAAACCACTCTGTTTTTTCCTTCCCCCCTTTTTTTTGTATCGGGTTGCGCGTTGACAGAATGCGTTGCAGAACAGGATCGTCACGCCACCCCCTCATCATGATGCCTTGTCTTCTCCACTTCCCCGCAGTGCATGATTTGACAACTTCGGCAGTACATTCTGGGAAACCGCTATAGCATTGAACCGCTTCATACTATTCCCCTTATTTAAATTCATCTAAGCAGTTTGCAGTCCCCATCTTCCTCCAGCAGCCAAAAAACCCTTCTTCCTCCGCCGCCGAAAAAACCCTCTTTCTCCGCCATGGCCTCCTCTGCTTCATCTGGCCTGTCCTCCCAAGCCTCCAACTCAATGAGCGACCGAGAGCCGACGCCAGAGCACCCGACGACGGCGGCGTACAACACTCTCGCCCCACAATGGTGGGACGAGAGGGATTGGGATTTCGCCGCTTGGTCGGAGGACGACGCGTCCTTGACTGACGGCGAGGAGGACCTGCAGTTCCTTGCCGATGGGGAACTGGAGGCGGACAGCACCGACGACGCCATGTCCTGGGACGGCGTCGACTCCTCCGACGAGGAGGAGGAAGAGGAGGACACCTCCTCCGAGGAGTACCAGCCGGTGAAGTACTTCCGCGCCGGGTCCAGCGAGGACACCGAAGACGACGACGAGGACGAGGAGGCCCCCGCGGGCATCTGGACCAGCAGCAGCGAAGACGACGCCGGCAGCAGTGCTGAGGACAGCGAACAAGACGGCGGCGACGACAGCGGCGACGACCTCGGCCTCTAGATTAGGAACCAATAGTAGTAGTAGTAGTAGTAAGCTCCCTTTTGTAATCAATCAGCCTTTTGTAAGCAATCAGCTTTTGAATGAATGAATGAAAATCTGTTTCTCGAAGATTGCTTTTTTCGCCCCAATTTCGCCGATAGCCAAAATAGGTCGATGCTCCAGAAGCCGATAACGCTGTATCGGCTTTCACCACACTGCACTCACTCCGTCAACCAAGTCAAAGCTCAAAGAGCCGATGCACATCGGCTTTCCCAAAAACGTTGACAAGGTCAAAACTTGGTCGCATATTTAGGCAAACCTAAGCAGCTGCTTTTCAGTTTCAAACGGTAACCTGCGACCCTCTTCAAAAAAGGGCGACCTAGATCTTCAATCGCCCACTGACCAGATCGAGCTCACAGCGACAAGAACCCTCGATCCCCAACTGCATAGATCCATCTCCGCCGGCGAACTAGATGGCGGAATCGTCCAACACCAACCCAGAGGTCTCCGGTCTGAAGGTACGCCTACTCCTTGCAGTCTGAACACGATGCTAGACTTAATGGCGAACACCTGAATTAATGCCTTATTCCACCATTAAATTTTCTAGGTTTCAGACATTCTGCTGCCGCATCCTTCTCTCCCAAACTCTCTCTGTCTTGGCCCTCGTACAGAATCTAGCCCTGCCCATCTGATTTCTTGCGAAGCAAATAGAATCCCCTTCGTAAGCCAAGACCTAGATCTGAACTCTTGGGCCGACTGCCTGCGAGCCTGGCCTAATCCCCCTGAACATTGGGTCTCTTGGTTCAGCAGAGTAGCTAGAGCTTACCAATCCCAATGGGAAACCACAGGAATAGCCAATGCCTTGCATTTATCATTGTCTCCTCTCGAGAAACATGAGAACCTTCTGAAAACCATCGGCTACTTCTGGTCTGACGCTCTGAACTGCTTTATGTTCGGTCATGGCCCTATGTCACCAACCCTGTTAGACGTGGTGATGATCACTGGCCTGGATGTTACATCACCCAGCCCCTCTGCTTTTAAACTGACCAAAGTCCCCTACAAACTGTCTTCTAAAACAGACTGCACGAACTGGGGTGCCTACCTCCAACGCCATATGAAAACAAAGGGCCCTGTCTCAGAGAAAGAACATACAGCCTTTCTCAACTTCTGGCTGGAGCATTTCATATTCTGTGGCCCTTCCCTCTCTCCAACCAAGAACTATCTCTCCCTAGCCCACGAACTGACCAAAGGTACTCAACTTGGCATCGGCAAACTGTTCCTTGGAGAGGTCTATCGATATCTCCAGTTGATGTCTGTCAAGTTGTTCTCAGGCATAGCAGTCAAAACAGGTTGTCCTTGGTGGTTCATTCAGCTATGGGCTCAGCTGTACTTTCAAAACCACATCCCAAACTTCCCCCTTTTGGCGAGTTGTACCTTTCCAGATGTCAAAGGGAAGCAGATCCGATGCACTAGTTATGGCCAAGCTTTGTATAGGCTGCCAGGCAGCAAACTATCCCCTCAGGAAGCATCCAAGTGGTTCAGCACTTTCTTTCAAGGCCTGGACAATCCTACCTTCTTCCCTTACATGGAAGAATCTGAACATTTCGAAAATCCACTCTCCTTCAGGCTAGATAACTTTTCCGATGACACCAGCACTCGGCAACTCTTTTCCATTGTGATCCGTCCCTGTTTCCTTCCAGTTGGCATGAGTACATCCAACAGAATCATCAAGCCTGGGTATGAACTCTACCAGCCGGTCATAGTGGCTCGGCAATTTGGTCTTGGACAAGTACCTCCCCATCTCTTTCTCCATCATCTTACGGAGAGCAGAGCCGACCTGCCTGATCCTCTCACCAGTCAGAGGTGTTACTCCTTCTTTGATGCTCTAACCATCCCTATTCCAAATGACCTCACCTTCGCCTCATCAACTGATGGCTTCGAGGACTGGTGGTCGATGTGGAAGACTCACGCCTTCAGGAAAGCTCTGGGACCGTTGCTGAAACAGCTTGATGCTGACTATGACATCCCCGTGGAACAGGTACCACTACTTGTAAATTTTCTTGATGCAGCTCACCAATGACTCCTTTACTAACCCAATTTTTTCTCTTTGCAGCAACAAGATGGCCCTGAACCTACACACAGTGATGGCTCCCCCTTTGAATTCTTTCCGCCAGCTCCTGTGGTTCTTTTCTGCAAAAACTCGCCGCCTTTGAAAAAGGTCATGATGCAGAAACAGCCGATAACACCACAATCGGCTTCTAAGAAGCAAGGAACTTCAACATCAGCTGCCCCTCGAGTTCCAACTAAGACAAGAACGATGACGAGGAATGTAGCTGCCAGGAAGACCCTGAGGCGCCGGAGCCCTTCTCCAGAAAGCTCGCATGTAGGCTGATCCATGTCTTGGTCGATTCTTCTCATTCTTTCATTCTTGCAGACGTGCTCGTGTCTAACAGCTTTCCTTCTTTTGCAGGCTTCCGTCGAAGACACTTCCCACGAGGACACATAACCCAATCAGGGAGAATCGAGCCCAACGGACTCTGAGAGGACCATCACACCGAGCCAGCCAGATGTGCCACCATCGGCTTCCAGGAAAAGGTCGGTTCCTGAACCCGCTGCCCCCCGAGCACCAGTCGAGGCGGGGCCAGCTGTGGGTCCCAAGAGAGCTCGTAAAGGACCGCAAGCTTCTTCATCGAGCCAGGAGGTTTCGAAAATCATCCTCCTTCACGCTCTTACCACTTACTTCCTTTTGTCTGCCGATTCATCATAATTTACATCGGCTAATCACCTTTCATGCAGACAACTGATGCTTCTAGTGGGAAGGCCGGGGCCGCGCCGACGCCTTTAGCCAAACCAGACCTGGCAATCCCCGAAAATGCAGATGAAACGGCTACCACTTTGGCAACGCCCCCAACAACCACACACAAGCCGATCGCCTCGTCGTCTGCTATCCCCTCGGTCTTAGGAGAGGTATGTTAACTTCTTTCGGCTTATTCTTCCCCGTTGGACGCACACTGACGCCTTTTCGGGCTGCCAGGGTTGTTACATTTCAGGCTTGCTGACATTTGACCCTGAATCCATCGAACCAACTCCCTCTGTCGCCACCGATGAGCCACAAGCCAGGGCTGTTCTACCTCAATTCCAACGTCTTAGAGCCTTACTGTCTTCCCCGATCGAGGAGTTGATCGAGGGTTCTGAAGAGGTGAAGGGCGTTCTTGCCGAAATCAAGGACCAACTCCCAGTAGCATTGCAGGTGAAGCTTTGGCCCATCGTAACTCTGTCCTTCTACGGGTCAAGGGTGAAGCTAGCTCGTGAAAGGATCAACCTGCGTCGTGCCCAACTCCCGCTGAAGGCCAATATTGCCGACAGATGTCAGCAGCTCAACGAGAAAAATGTGTCTCTTGATGCCAAAACTGACACCTCTGTCAGTACCGCCGAGCTCGCATCTTTGAAAAGGGAGCTGGAAGATCTTGAAGAAAAGGTCCGGGTGACAAAACAGCTCATTCGTGACAAGGAAGCATCCATCGCCCGCTCCCAAGACGAAGCAGAAGGCCTCAGGGCTCAACTGAAGACTGATCTGGCAGAGATATGTGCCCTGAACAAGCAGCTAGTGACGGGCAAGGACGAGGATGACGAAGCCGAGATCGCCGAGGTGGACCGTGTCCGTGCTGACGCCCTCCATGCCTTCGAGGCATTTCTTCAGTAGCTCGTTTATGTAAACTGGCATCTGCTTGTAACAGTTTTGAACCTCTAGAGTCAATGACTGTGCATCGGCTGTATATTTCTATTGGCCGATTTCATGTATCGGCCCCCATATCTCACTGTCCATCATCCCACGTGCTTGGGAAATATACAATAATAAATTTTTTTATTGGCCGATTTCGTGTATCGGCTCCCAT
Source organism: Avena atlantica (assembly GCA_910589765.1). Lineage (NCBI taxonomy): Eukaryota > Viridiplantae > Streptophyta > Magnoliopsida > Poales > Poaceae > Avena > Avena atlantica. The sequence goes on along the minus strand of OU342737.1, from coordinate 19,207,941 downwards.
ATCTCACTGTCCATCATCCCACATGCTTGGGAAGTATTTCTTGAGATGCTGACCGTTGACAGCCACTGGGAATTTCACGCCATCCAGCTCCTCCAGCATGTACGCGTTCCCTCTTAAAACTTGATCGACCCTGTATGGCCCGTGCCAATTTGGAGACCATTTACCATATGCTGCATCCTTAGTCCCTAATGGCAACACAGCTTCCCATACCAGATCGCCGACGTGGAACTCCTTTGGTCTCACTTTCTTGTTATATGCACGAGCTACTTTGGCCTCGTTCTCTTTGATTTTCTCAAGCGACCATAGCCTAAGCTCAGTCAAATCTTCAACACTGTCACTCATCAGGGCCGCATATTCTTCAGTCGTTAGATCGTTCTGGAAAGTGACACGTCTCGATCCAGCCGTAATTTCCCAAGGCAATACGGCTTCTTGTCCATAGACTAGATGGTACGGCGAGGTTTTTATCGCTCCATGACATGACATGCGGTAAGTCCATAAAGCCTCTGACAAAACCTCGTGCCAACGCCTAGGGTGCTCATCGATTTTCCTCTTGATTAGCTTGATAAGGCTCTGGTTGGACGCTTCAGCTTGCCCATTTGCTTGAGCATAGTATGGAGATGATCGAATCAGCTTAATCCCTGTATCCTCACAGAACTTTCTGAACTCGTGAGAAGTGAAGACCGAACCTCCATCGGTCGTGATAGTCTGGGGAATCCCAAACCTATGAATGACGTGTTCTTTCACAAAGTTGACAACATCCTTTGAACTTACTGACTTCATAGGGACGGCTTCCACCCACTTGGTGAAATAATCCGTAATGGCCAAAATCCACATGTGGCCTTTGCTTGACGGAGGATTGATCTTGCTGATCATATCCATGCCCCAACCTCGGAATGGCCAAGGCTTGATGATGGGGTTCATTGCTGACGCGGGTACCATCTGAATTTTTCCAAATCTCTAACATGCTTGACACCCTTTGTAGTACTTAAAACAGTCCTCAAGCATGGTGGGCCAATAAAACCCTGATCGCCTGATCAACCACTTCATCTTGTGAGCCGATTGGTGAGTTCCACAGGCGCCTTCGTGTACCTCGTGTAGGAGCCGATTGGCCTCGGCTGTCCCCAGACATTTGAGCAATAACCCCTCTAGAGTCCTGTAAAACATGTCGTCCCCAATGAGCACATACTTCATGGCCTTGTATCTTATCCGTTTAGGTGCCCCCCGAGCCGAATCCTTCAAGTAATTGAAGATATCGGCTCTCCAGTCGTCTGCGTCCAGGAATTGTACCTGAACATCGGCTCCCTCTGCCATGTCCTTGTAGCCTGAAGCCATTTGTGCAAGATCATTTGCCTCGGTATTCTGCGATCGCGGGATCCAGGTGAAGTTTATGTACCGGAACTGTGCCATCAGCTCACGGCATTGCATCCATAATGGGAAGAGCGACTCGCTCTCAAACTTGTATTCCTCCGTGAGTTGAGAAATCACCAGCTTGGAGTCTCCAAAAATTTCCACTGCTTCTGCTCCAGCTTCGATGAGCAACTCCATTCCCTTGCGTATCGCCTCATACTCAGCGACGTTGTTGGTGCGAGGGGCAGATAACCTGATAGAGAAGGAAAATGTTGCCCCCCGGGGCGACACGAGTAGCATGCCGATGCCGCACCCATCGTCACAAACCGATCCATCGAAAAACATAGCCCACGCTCGTATAGACAGTGCTGCTATATTAGTGTTGATCCTTTCAGCGATCAGGTCGGCCAATGCCTGTCCCTTAACCGCTTTCGCGGGTTGATAACGGATATCGAACTCCGATAATGCAAACATCCATTTGCCCAGCCGGCCTTTCAACATAGGAGCCGACATCATGTGCTTTATGACATCTAATTTGCATATGATGACCACCTCCTCTGATAGCAGAATGTGGCGCAGCTTGGTGCAGGTGAAAAATAGGCAGAGGCACAACTTGTCGATCTCAGGATACCTTGTCTCTGCATCCAACATCCTTCTGCTGATGTAAAATACAACTCGCTCCAGCCCATCATAAACTTGCACCACCACTGAGGCGATGGACGCGTCCGCTACTGACAAGTAAATGTAGAATGGCCTATCCGGCTGGGGCGGAACCAATACTGGCGGCTTCGTCAGATATTCTTTGATCTCGTCGAAGGCTCGTTGTTGTTCTGCCCCCCAGCTGAACTCCTCGTCGGATTTAATCTTCACCAGTCCCATGAACGGCTCTATTCTCCCTGACATATTGGAGATGAATCTTCTGACGAAGTTGATCTTGCCGATGAGAGATTGCAGTTCCTTCTTCGTGGTAGGCGGCTTCATTTTTCGCACTGCCTCCTGACTTTTCAGGCCGATCTCAATTCCTCGTTCATGGACCAAGAAACCCAAGAACTGACCGGCCGTCACACCGAAGGCACACTTCTTTGGATTCATCCGTAGCCCGAATTTCCTTGTTCGGTCCAGGACGCGTCGCAGGTCGTCCAGATGTCCTCGTACTGAAGCTGACTTGACCACCACGTCATCGATATAAATTTCCACCAGCTTGTCGATCAGATCATGGAAAATGTAATTCATGGCTCTTTGGTACGTGGCGCCGGCATTCTTTAGTCCAAATGTCATGACTACATACTCAAACAACCCCACTGAACCTGGGACTCTGAACGCAGCCTTGTGTATATCTTCCGGAGCCATAAAAATTTGGTTGTAACCGGCATTGCCATCCATGAAGCTCAAGACTTTATGACCAGCAGCTGCGTTGATTAATGTTTCTGCCACCGGCATCAGATACTCATCCTTTGGAGTAGCTCTATTGAGATCCCGAAAATCTATGGCAACACGCCAGCGGCCATCCTTTTTCTCTACAGGTACGATACTAGAAATCCACTCAGCATACCGACATGGCCTGATTAACTTGGCTGTCAACATTTTCTCGACCTCTTTCTTGACTTCTGCCAAAATTTCGGCCTTCATCTGTCGTGCTCGCTGCTGGAATGGCCGAAATCCTTTTTTAAGCGGGAGTCGATGCTCAATGATGCTCCTGTCTAATCCAGGCATCTCTGTATAGTCCCAGGCGAAGCAATCTGGATATTCTTTCAACAGAGCTATCATCGGACCCCGCAGACTCGGATCTAATTTCTTGCTGATAAATGTTGGTCGTGGCTTATCCCCAGGACCAATGTCGATTTCCTCTAGTTCATCAGCGGATGTAAACCCATACCCTAGCTTTCCGTCACCTGTTAAATCGATGCTAAACACATGGCAAACAGTAGGTGAGGATGACAAAAATAAGTTGGGCCGATTGCCTGAATCGGCCCCCTTTTTGATTGTATTAGTCAAGGACGGTTTACACCTTATTTGTGTTTTACAATGGCAGGGAATCTCCCTGCTACGACTGCATGATCTGCTTGTCGTAAGATTGCTGCTTTTTGTTTTTGGTGGCCGATCGCAGGGATCGGCCGTACCACGTACCATCGTGGACTTTGCTACTCTGTCAGGCCAGTGGATAAGACCAGCCTCACCCCGTTTTTTGTAGCCTCAATGCGTTCACAGCCGTCTAGACTGATTCCAGAGATCGGCTCTTGGTCTTCTGCTTCCCAGACGTTCATGCCAGCAATGGAGATCTCGACAGAATCGTCTGCATGGATGACCTCCACCTCATCTCCATCCCACTGTATTAGGCACTGGTGCATCGTGGATGGAATGCAGCAGTTAGCATGAATCCAATCTCTCCCTAACAAGACAGCGTAGGTGCTTTTGCTGTCCACGACGAAGAATGACGTAGGGATGGTTTTTCTGCCCACGGTCAGATCCACGTTCAGTAGCCTTGCGTTTCTGAAGTTTGGCCGTTGAAATCGCTTAACGTGACGTTGTTTTTGATCAGATCTGCAGTGGAGCGTCCCAAACGCCGTAGCAAGGAGTATGGCATTATATTGACTGCCGCTCCGGTATCCACCAACATCTTGCTGACAGGCTGCCCATTGATGTAACCTCGTAGGTACAGGGCTTTCAGATGTTTGTAGCCCTTCTCACGTGGCTTTTCAAAGATAACCGGCCGTGGGACGCAGTCAAACTGTGCCACTGGTAGCTCGTTGGTTCTTGGCGCGCCGAACTCTGACGGAAGTATGAATACCATGTTTGTGCCAGCCGATGTCTTTGCATCGGCTTTTACCGGTTTGGGGCGCCACTCTTTCCTTTTCGGGCGATCTTCCGTTTCCAAGGTCTGCCTAATCTTAATGGCCAGATCGGGCCGTGCTTTCTTTAAAGCGTGGAGATACTGTGCTTCGGCTTCCTCCAAGTTACGCAACCGCTGCACTCTACGCTCTTGGGTGTGTCTGAGTCCGTCGGGACACCACCTTGGACGGTGATATCTGTCTTTCTCTTTATCATCCATTGGCTCCTTGAGACCTTGTGCTTGAGACGACTCCCTGCGTCGGCTCTGAGGTGGGAGGGGCCCTAGACGCTTGAACACTGACACTGGCCCTGTGTCCTCCCTCTGCTGTCCACATTCCGGTCAGTTGTCGACTGTAGGCAATTGGCTCATTCCCGCATCCCAGCAATACTTGAAGAAAGGACAATCCCAATGCTTGTCTGCGCCTTCCTTTTCTTTTGACGGTGCGAGGTGCTCATATCCTTCATCTTCTCCATCGCGCCGGCGGCGTCGGTCATACTGACGCTCATACTTGTTAAGGAGATGCGTGGAATGCGGCTTCTGATATCGCACGCTTCTCACCTGTTCCTCAGTTAAATACCGCCTGTCATCGTAGCTGGGCCGGTCGCGTGGACCAGCCTTCTCTCTTTCCCTGCCCCGAGAGCGACCGTCTTCCTCCTTACATGCGCCACGGTGGTACACAGGTCCTGCCATATTAACATCGAACGAGAAATCCAACTGGCGCCTCGTGGAGTGGCTGTGTTCTACCATGTTGACGCCGGGAAACGGGTTGGTGTCTACTTTCATGGCGAATTGCCCCAGGATCAGACGGCCCTGCTCTATCGCCGTTTGGATCTGTCGACGTAGCTCTTTGCAATCATTGGTGGTGTGGGTGAACGAGTGATGCCACTTGCAGTATGGTCTTCCGTTCATCTCTTGAGCCGTAGGGATTTTGTGGCCTTCGGGTAACTTCAGCTGCTTTTATTTTAGCAGTAAATCGAATATTTGCTCAGCTTTGCTCACATCGAAGTCAAACCCTTTTGCAGGCCCTTGCTGTTTCACCCATTTGCAGGATACAGGATCTGCCCCCCGAGCCCATTCAGCCACGGCCACCTCCTGGTCTTGCGTAGGATCTTCTTCTTCTGTATCGACCAGGCCTATCGGACGTTTGAACTTGTCCTGGTACAACTCAGGGTGGCGCTGCTCATACATCGTCAGTTTCTGGGCCATGTGCGCCAACGAGTTGTACTCTACTTGGAAAGCCAGATCCTTGATAGGCGCTGAGAGACCCAACGCCGCCAGCTCGACTGCTTCTTTTTCGGTTAACCGAGCTGAGTAACATCGGTTCTTGACAATCCTGAAGCGCTGGATGTACTCGGCTACAGTTTCTCCCCGCTTTTGCCGCACCTGTGCTAGGTCGGCTATGCCAGCCTCGGTAGCCTCTGAATGATACTGAATGTGGAACTGCTCTTCCAGTTGCTTCCAGGTCTGGATCGAATCAGGTGGCAGCGAGGTGTACCACCCAAAAGCTGGTCCTGTCAGAGATTGCGCAAAGAACCTTACGCGCAACTGATCTGATGCTGAAATCATGCCTAACTGTGCCAGGTATCGGCTCACGTGCTCGATTGAGCTCGACCCTTCTGACCCGCTAAACCTTGAGAACTCAGGGAGCCGATACTTGGGTGGCAGCGGGATCAGGTCAAACTCGTTGGGGTACGGCTTTGAATAGCCGATTGTCCTTCTCTTCGGCACGAAGCCGAACTGGTCTCTCAAGATGGTACGGATTTGTTCCGTTGTTTGGGCTGCAGGGGCTAGATTCTCATGACTCGTTCCAGTGGCATACTTGGCTAGCCACGCCTGTTTGTCGGCGTCCATCCCAGAGATTCCTGCTCCAGAAACACCTGCTCCCGAAGCCCCTGCTCCAGCAACTCCTGCCCCAGCAATCCCTGCGGTTGCAATCTGGTTCGTGCGCGTCAAGCTGTTGCAGTCTGGCACGTAGGTGCACACGTACCCATGTGGGAGTTCTTTAGGTGGTTCACACAGGAATTGGCAATCGCCAGGGTCGCCTCCGACCTTGTAGACGACGTACGCCGGTGCCCCTGGTGGCTCCGGAGCTGCAAGTGTGAATGGCAGCGGTGGCCTGGCCTGGAGCGGTCTTTCTCCCTGGTGAGTCCCCAGAGTAGGCCCCGACGGAGAGTACTGATGTTTCATGATCTCCTGAACTACGCGAACTGCAATCCGCTCGAAAGCATTCACCAAGCTCTCAGAATGGCGGTGAAGAGAATGAGCCACCATGTAGTTGACTTCCTGTCACAGAGCTCTGGTGCGCTCCTCTGAAGGAACAGACAGATCCACCTCATCAAGAGCACCCTCGGGTGAGAACCCTTTCCACCTGATGCCATGCTTACGAGTCCTCTCAAAAGAGCCGATGAGATCGGCTTCGAAGAGAGCTTTGACGTCATCATACTTCGCCTTGTGCTCCTCAGGCAGCTCGTCGTACGTGACTGGTCTGTTCTCCATCGCAGCGTCGGATGTTGATGTAGACGTTGTTGAAGGTCCCACCGGGCGTGCCAGAATGTGTTGCCTGCCAAAACCCACCGGCGAGCAGCGACGGGCAACACGGAGAGCCGGGAGGCTCTCAGGACTGCTGGTGGGCCCTGGTCCCTCGGGCAACGGCCCGCAAAACTCCGGCACACGTCCTGGCTTGGTTCGAGGGCGTGCCACCTGACCTATACCTGGTCAGGAAGGTGAAGGATTGCTTCGATTGGTTTCCTGCATGGTAAACAAGTATACGTAAAATTCGAGCCGTGACCGGCTCCCAGGTTTCCCTGTGAATCGGCTCCTAGAGCCGATTATCCCATGGCTCTGCATTAGATCTATGATAACATGGGGTTTTCTGCATTAGATCTATGATAACATGGGGTTTTGCTTCATCAATACAAATCAAATCGATCTACGACAGTTTAACGTTTTCACCACATGACTGGAACATCCTACACGTAATTGAGCCTGGTAGATACAAAAGATGATGGAAAACTAACCCTAGAGAAGGCCTAAAAACCAACGTAAAGTCAATTCCCGGAACAACTCCTCTTGGATTGGCAAACCATATCTTACATATTACTGGATCGTTCAACCCGTTTGCAAGGCCTGATCATGTAGATATCAAACTAAACCTTGGAGAACAAGGCACAACCATAACAGATCAAATCGACTTAAATAAAGATCAAGCAAAGTGCCACCCTTACACCCGGGAAAAGGTGCAAAGGCGGCGAGATAACTAGAGGCAGCATAACTAAACGATCATAACAAAAAGTACTGATGCTAGCCTAAACAAATCTATGATAATAGTGTTCTCGCCATCAACAAGGCTTCAGTACGAGTAACACCAAATAATCGCAAAAGTAGATACTGCCTAGATCGCAAGATGCGATCTAGGCAGCATGGCACTTACCCGAGAAAAACCCTAGAAACAAGGGGTGGCGATGCGCCGAGATTGTGTTGGTTGTGAACGTGATTGTCCTCCTTTTCTCAATAACCTTAGGTACATATTTATAGTCCGGAGACTTTCTATCTTTGGAATAACTCTACAACTCTATCTCTTACCTAAATCTAAACGGAATCTATTACAATATAAGATACACGGGCAATTTAGCCCAAATCAACGCACGAGGCCGATTCAACAACACGTTGCATATACGTATCTTCTAAGCCCATCTTTATCACGGCTCATCTCCTCCTTTGGCCAAAATATGGCGATAACACATACATAACTATTTTAGAAAAAAAATGAAAGAGGAGAAGGTGAGATTTGAACTTGGGCTGTCTAGCACACCACCTCATGTGCTAGCTAGAAGACCCCCAAATCTTTCTCATACATAACTATGTTAGGAAGGAGAGAGTAAATTTTCATGAAAAAGACATAGTATACGACGTACAAAAGTAAATTTAATTCTTAAAAATGACTGTTTATAGAATTTGTTGTTTTTCTTGTGCAGGACACAACAGTTCCTTTCTTCGTGAGACTCTACAGACATGTAAAAGACGCAAACATGTATGGTACCAAATATATTTTATTTTATAGTTTTCAAACAATCTTTATTACTGCTCATTCATAAGCATATTTTTGGGTGCCAAAAACGACACCCTATTTTCCCTTTCTTCAATTCCAATATAGTGCTTTTGTCCTCACACCATGACGACTTGAGCTAATTAGGATGTTCTGTTTTGATTTTACTATTTTCTCTAGCGATAGACCTGAGTTTGTCCTAGTATGTTGGCTTATATGACTTTTAGTTGTGTGCATTCCTTGCGGGATGCAAAAGCCTATATAATACTCTCTCCGTTTCAATGAATAAGATTTTTTTTTGAAAAGTCACGTATCAAACTTTGACCAAACTTTGTACTACTAAGAAATTATTAACAATTATAACATCATATAAAGATCATATATTGATTTTTTTATTTTACATGTTAATAATTTATTCTAAAAACTTAGTCAAACTTTATATAGTTTGACTTATATGCCTTACTCATAGGAATGGAGGTAGTTGAGGGAAAACACCTTGTGGTTATAGTCCCTAGATACTTTGACTGGTTATATAGAAAAACATTTTTAAGGAATTGTGGTAATTGTCCATGTGACCTTCTTTAGCGACAACTATCGAATGCTCCACGTGTTGACCTAGTAAGCTCACACAAGGTGGCATCCATTGGGTAATTACCAACCTATTTATATTAACAACGTAAATTAATGAAACTGTAGTTGATTTTGTATCCCAACCCAATGACTCAGTCTCCTTTCTACAATCTTCAACCACGGTCTCTTATGGCATGTGTTCCACGTCTTTTGGGGACTCACCATTATACTATCTTAGTCGGTTGTCTCCCACATAGACGGTGCATTTTTTCCCTCACAACCTCAACAACCCTCACCATCGCCGTTCCTCCTGCCCTTTCCTCGACATCCCTATAGCGGGAGGTGTATATGGTTTCAATGACGGTATCTCAAAAGATTTGGTTTTATATTTTTTGAGCAATCTTTATGATTTAACCATTAATTCATGTTTGTGAGCCAAAACGCCGCCCTCTTTTTTTCTCTCATGCTTTACTTATCATGTTTGTTTTGATTTCCTTTTTCTCTAGCGATGGACCCGGGTTTGTCCCGATAAGTTTGGCTTATACTATATGATTTTTGGTTATGTGCACCCTCTCTAGAGATACCTTGCAGAAGCCTATATATTACACATTACACATTACACATAAAGCTTTAACTCTTTGTTGTTATAGTCATTAATATGCTGCATAAAAATAAACAAATAATCATTTGTTTTAAAAGGAATCGTGAAACTTGTACATCTGAGTTTCCATGTGAACTTTTTAGCGGAAGCTATCGAATTTTGCACATGTTGACCTAGTAAGCTCGCACCAAGTGGTACGAGGGGTAATTACATACCTATCTATACAACAATGTATATTAATAAAATTGTAGTCAATCTTAAATTCCTACCCAGCGACTCGTCTACCTTCTTCAATGTCCATCCACTATGTGGGGACTCACCATCCTACCAGCCTAGTCCGCTGTCTCCCACATGGATGGTGTATTTTCACCCTCACAACCTCAATAACCGTCACTGTCGCCGGTCTTTCTGTTGTTCCCTCACCATCTCTATAGTGCTGATGTATATGGTTTTCTTCTCTTATGACGATGCCTACCCCCAACCCTAGCCTTCATAGCACGAATCCTCGCATCCACAATAAGGCCAACTCCAACGCCCCCTCCCCGCAAAACAGACATGTTTTTTGACCATTTCGGTCCATTTGCGGGGCGGGGTGGACATGCCCCGGGACGAGGTCTGGCCTGGCATGGCCGATGAACCCAACAGTTCCCCTGTGCCCCATCTGTCCGGCCTTTTTTTCCAGCAACCAAATTGAACCAAATTTAAAAGAGGACCAACAATCAAATTGAACCAAATTTAAAGGACCAACGGAGTACAAAAACATGACACATGGTTCATACATGCACGCAAACATAAATAGATAAATCTATGCATCTCACTCGTAGATCATCTTCCTCTTCTTCTCGAACCAACTCCGTTGAATCGGGTCCATCTCAGTGAGATCCACAGTCATGATCCGGTTTTCTTCGGCAAGTCTCTGAAGCTCTACCTTCTCCTTTCTTGTACGAGCGTTGATCTCTTCTATCTCAAGACGCTTTGACTGCATGAAGAGCAGCCACCGATAGATGCCGCATTCAGTTCAAGGGCAAGCATCGCTGGCGACGAGTCGTCGACGATCTCCCCTCGGTGATGGCCACCGCTTCGACAAGAGCTGGTTTATTCGCAGACGCGACCGAGCTCGCTGTTCCCGCGAAGGCAGCTAGTTGCTGCTCCTTTATCAAGAGCAAGGTGGCATCCTACGCAGCGATGGCCTCGGCGGTGAACTTGGCCTGGACGGTCGCGACGGCCCTTTCACGAGAAGCTTCAACATTAGCAATGCGTTTCCGGGCCTTCTCTCTACGGTCAGCCTTCTTCCTCGACTCCTCCTTCCCCTTCTCATCCGTCAATTCTTTCTTCACTTAGACGACGACAACAGCAGATTTGCCGGCTTCTTTTGAAGGGAGAGCAGCGGGCGGCTGCGGTAGATTAACAGCCGGTGGCGGCAGATCAGGGGCCTGAGCAGAGGCGGCCGGAGCAGCTCCTGGAGGCACGAATGGGTCACGGCCAGGTACGTAGGGCAGGTGCCTAACAACCTCCACCTTTCTGTCCTGTGTCTGATCTCTGCCCCATCGTCGAGTCCTCCAGCTCGTTGAGCACACATGACCAATACAAATAATAATTATTCGAGTGGCCTCAGATTTAGCGAATCATGGTAATTACCATCCAGCGTATCTTCCAGATACGCTATCACCGGGAGCTTTAACTCTCCCACGCACGCGACGCGAGAGGACAGTATATAAACACACCACCATCGTCCATCGTTTCGGAGTATCGATCTGTATTATTTAGCCCTTGGCAAAACGAAACCTGAGACACGCTATATACTAGCTCATACGATGGACGCCAGACACGCAACTCTGTGTTTCCTCCTGCTACTCGTGCTACACGGGAATCCTACTGCACTCGCCGGTTCGTGTTTTCTTCCCTGTTTCTCTCTCTGTACTGGTCACCAGTGCGCTATATATGCATTATTGCTGTGAGTTCCATGAAATTTCTGTCGAGGAACTTGTCATGAATATTTTCGTGTTATTTCCTGCAGAGGACTGCAGATACAGATCGAATCCGATGCCCCTGTGCCGTGACGCCTGGTGCAAGACGGAGTGCTGGATGGAGGGGGCAGTGGTGAACGCCCGTGTCACCGAATCCAAATGCGTGGGATCAGGCGTAAAATCCTCCTGCTACTGTACCTTCTGCAAAAGAGATTGACCTCCAAGCCAATACGAAGATCTCTCTGCCAAGTAGTTCAAGGGCGTCGTCGGAGAGGGACCCTATCAAATTGAAGACAGCGTGCTTTTTTTTTTATAATAGACTAGGGTTCTCCATTTTGTTTTTGAATCCGTGAACCAAAAGAGTTGAGAGTTTAATTTAGTTTCTTGTGACCTTGCACAGTTTGAAAGCCGCTGCCCTACCTTGATTTTAAGAGAAACATTTCAGATGCATGTGACTGCTCATGCGATGGAAAACGGACTCCCTATGATTTTTTCTTGCTTATTTAGTGTATGCTGCACAGAACTTATTCCGAACATCGAGTCGAAAACCAACTATTTCTCTCTCTCTCTCTGAGCTAGCTAATTCTCATTCTGACAAAACTCGACTCTAAACAAATGTCATAGGTGGGGTATTTAAAAAAGAATTGAGGGTATTTAGGCCAGCTTTAGCATTGTGCTTGTGTATATGTATATATATTTATATATACCCTTGTTTTGGAGAGTGGGGGGGGGGGGGGTGATTTGAGCGTCACTCCTCGAAATAGGCTTGCGCCCCGCTATATTTATATAGCAAACCACCGATACAAGGATACCACCGCTGGGGCAAAACAGCACAATCTGAGCCCAAGAGAAAAAAAAAGGAAAAAAAGAGAAAACAATGCCGAGAACGGCGGTTCGACGAAAACGAAGGGGATTCTCCACCGCTGCGCCCTCCGACGAGATTCCACCCCGCTACTATCGCTCCGAAGCGCCGTGCACCAAGCAACACCTCCAAGAAGGAAAGCGACGATGCCGCCGCTGCTGCCCGGATCGTTCCAAGGGGACTCCCTGGAACCAATCCTGGGGTTTCCCCCGGTCCACAACGGGGGGTGGGGAAGAGGGATCTCCAACGCCCTTCAGGAAGGAAGGTGACACCCGCAGGCGTCACCGCGCCGGTGCCGAGACAGGGATTTCTCCCGACCCCCAAAAAAACCACACCTCCGGGCCCTCCGGAACGTCCACCAACCTTGCCGTCCACCAGCGCGCGCCACCACGGTTTTTTAATCACCCACGCCATCTCACCGAGGTCCACGTTGCGAGGCCGATAAATACGGTAAGCAAGGAGCACCGGCGAGGGTCAGTGGTACAGCGCCACCCGTGAGGGAACTACCTCCACCACCTCCGTCGTCGGGAGGCGGTAGCCGACCGGGTGTAGCAGCAGGACACACCAGGCCCGCCGGCCCGGCCGAGCCCGAGAGGGCCCGTGAAGTCCCGCCGCAACACTGCAGCAGGGGCACCGTCGCCGCCACCAACCCATGCCCAAGCTCTGCTACCTCATCCACCGGAGAAGCCGCAGCCGCGCCAGGCATGGCCCGTTCAGGCCCAGATGGAGCCCTTTTGGGCCCAGATCTGGGCAGACAGGGCTCTGCCGTCCGGCGACCAGCCGGCCACCGCAGCCCCCCGCAGCCAACGGCCGCGCCGCCGCATCGCCACCACCCGGTCGCGGGTCTCACGCCGCCTAGCCGGACCGTCCACCGCCGAGGAGCACCGGCGTCGTCGGGAGGCCCTGCCCTCCGTTCGCTCGTCGGGAAGAGGCTGACCCGCCGCCGCCAGCCCCGCGCGGGAGAGGCCCGACGACTTATGCCGGCGGCGGCGGCTGGGGAGAGGGAGAGGGAGGGGGCGGTGGGTGGGAGGCGGCGAGGGTTCGCCCGTCGCCCACAGGGGGGCGAGCGAGCGAACGGGTCCTGGGGGTTCGCCCGTCTGCACAGATGCTTCAGTTGAGCGTCACTGCGTATGGGGCAATGCCATAGAGATGACCAGTTCACAATTCAGTCAACTTAGGAGGCGTGTGCATGAAGGTGCTCCTTTCATTTCTTTGTATGTTTGTCAGATAACAAAGTCAAATGTCATCGTTGGAAAAATCAAGATGGTAAGTAATTAGCTAGTCATGGTCAATGGTACTTGGAATTTTCTATTAACAATGCTGATATAAACTATATATTCATCATTATATTCTGTTTTAGTACTTTTCAATCAGCTAAACAAGGAGGTACCTCCTAGACTTTGGCATTCAACAAGAAGGAGGACTGCCAATGGATACATGGTGCCCTCACTCCATCGAGAGCGAGAAGTATGCTTCACTGAAGAAGGACAAGACTAGGGATATGGGCATCATAATGACTGGCTGGGATGATGTTGTGGAGGCATTTGAACTGAAGGAGGGAGCAATCTCCGTCTTCGACTTCATCGTTGAAAATGATATTGTTCGCCTAGTTATAACCCCTCTTCGATGTGTTAAGATGCCAAATGTTTGTATATGTTAAACTTTGTATTTTGTTTATGTGAACTGGTCGATGTGATATATATCTACTAGTACCGCGTGATTATATTTGCAAGAGTTGGCAAATATAACTTGCTAGCAATTAATTTGTTTTATGGTTCCTGTTGATTGGTGATGTGTGTTTTATGGTTCCTGTTGATTAGATATAATGCAGATTATATCTGAGTCTATATATATGTTGGTTTTATCATTCATGGTAATTATGTGCAGAACATGCATGATCTTGTCTTGTTGATAGGAAAAAGAACGGTCCCCTAAAAGATAAGGAGGTTCACAACCTTCCGTTGCCTTCTCCCACGACGTTGTGGAGAGAAATTTCAACCTTCCTTTTATCACTGCAAGGTTTATCATTAGCATGGAGTCAAAGACGTCATTCTCCTTTGTATAGAAACCAGATGAAGCTATGTTGCAAATGTATGTAAACAAATGATATATTCGATGTGCAATCAAATGAAATTAAGGTTTGGTGCTGCATTTGCATAAATTGAGCTAGCTTCCTGGGTCTACACTAGAGACGCTTTCATAGCAAAATGTTTGCAAAGTCTGGATAGCATACTTCTAGTTCTAACAAATCATTTGCCAACTGAGATGAGTACACATGATGAAAGAGCGCAACGCGTTTGCAATCATCAGAAAACCCATACACGTAATAGGGAATACGCATTTGCGAAAGCTCTAAATTTTACAGAGGATTGGATAGACGAAATCATATGTCCCTTCGCACATGGTTATGAAAACCGCGTGCGCAGTAGAAACTCATCGCCCACTCTTGGGTAGTGACCCACTCGTGTGTGCAGGGTCATTTACACCGTGTGGGAAGGCCCAATCTGTACTAGCTGGCTTTGACTAGATCCCAACTATTTCTTTCTACTCCCTAAAATTGTTAGGGCCTCTTTGATTTTAGGATTCTTAAGATGCATAAATAGGACAAACATAAAATTGCAGTGTCATACAAGATTTTGGTTTGTTTGATTATGTCACAGGGAAACAAAGATGTTGAGTGGATGCAAAAAAAATCGTATGAAATGCAGTACAAAAGAACCTAAGGAAAAACTCCTATAGAATTGAATTCTACAAGTCAAATAGTCCGAGCAATTAAATTTTCTAAGGGTTCCAATGCTCTAACGTTCCTACAAAATCCTTTGAATCGTGACCAATAATTGTTCTTTACCTACCTTGAGCTGACACCCTCTTCGCCTCCCCAATTAAATAGCCAAGACGAGAAAAATCCTAAAGTTTTTGGTGGAGCGGGAATTGCCATTTTTCTACTCCTCGAAGGATATATTTCAGGGGCTACTCCTCAAAGGATATAGACAGATGGTAAGTCTTGACTAAACAAAATTGCAGGAGAAAGCTTCAAGAGTATAGAACATCCTGTCACACACGATTGGATTGGGTCTTTATACACGATATTCATAAGTATCATTATCAATGGGTGGACGAAAAAGTCTTATATTACACACGTCTACAAAATCCATGTGTGACGGAGACATGATCGCAAAAATAAAATCACCTGCGATAGCATCTACTATAGACATAGGCGGATCCATAGGGTGGCCACTGGCGGACCATCACGGTGGCGAACCGGGGCCGTCGCCCCCTCAGCCCATGAAAAATTGTGTAGTATTTATAGGTATATTGGCCCATTTTCTAATTAAACTCAGCCAGAGGCCCATTTTTCGCCCCCAAGCCCGTTTGCCACCCCAGGATTTTGGCCCAAGGTCCGCCAGTGGTCAGGGTGGTGCTTGGACCATCCTGGAATTTTGGTCCACTCCATGTACTTAGCAGACAAAATACTTCCTCTGTCCTGAAAAGAATGTCGTAAATTTGACTAAATTTAAATTAAACCTGATATATTTTAGTGTATCGACTCATCCAATTTTTGACAAATCTAAGACATCTTTTTTAGAATTAAGAGAGTAGAAAAAAGGCCATTTCTAGAGGACGCAAGCAGCGAGTCGATCCCAGGAAAAAACACGAGCTGGATTCCTTCGCTCAGTCGTTTGCTTCATGACTTCCTCCATTCAATATTAGACATCGTAGCCCGTCGCCCAAGATAGCCTCCTTCGTTCAGTCGTTCGCTTCGTGCCTTCCTTCGTTCGATATGGAGACCACCGCCATCACCCGAGCTCGGTGCCTCGCCGTCGTCCCACCTCGTCGACTCCCGACAACCAGCGCACCTCCTCCCTACTGCTCCTCCCTCCCGTGGTCCCTCTGGATGGCACCCGCCGGGTTCGGGGCCGGGTTTTCCCCCACCCCATACACGCACCCGACCGCCCCCTACAACTCTCCCGGAACCTGTAGTCGGGTTTAGACCTTCACCATACCCGCCACCCGCCAGGTACCAGGGACCATACGGAGCAATGCCTATTTTTGAGACAAATAGATAAAATAGGGAGCAGGGGACTGCGGACCTTGACCCGCCTAGCTTTAGTTTTGTAAAAAACCTATTTTTGAAGGTGGACCACCCTCCGTCTAAATTCTGGATCCGCCAATACGACCAAGAAACTGAAGGAATGAACAATAAGTACACGCACGCACGCACGCACGCACGCACGCACGCACACAATTGCAATGGAAAATCGTGTGGGATCACATATTTAAGAAAGAAAAATAGAAGCGAGGCGGCCACCGGCGCCGAGACAGAAACACCCAGGAGAAATACAAGAGGTGCCTAATAAGGTGACGGTCGTTTTCGGTCCAGGAGGCTATCTCCCTCGCCCTACTCGAGGTTGCTTGATCTTGTCGATCACCAAGATTAACTAGTCATGGTTTTAGCGGAATAGGTCGACATAGGTGAACTACTCAGTCCATCTCCTTGTAAACACCAAATGCTAACAAATGGAGACAGTTAGATCTTAGGGAGAAACTACTATAAAAAAATATCCATCACAAATTGTACATAGAAAATTTGAGAAGGAACATCTATTTGTGAACTTCTGCTTAACTCATCATTCATCAATCAATCGCCAGGAAAAAGGTAAGAATTGCTCACGAGGTCACAGTTGCCAGAGCGGCTCGAGGTCACCAGAGCAACTTCTCCTCTTCTTCTACCTCTCCTACTCCAAAACAGATAAACATCATGCTAGTTTTAGCATCTCAACACTTCTTTTATCTATTTGTCTCTGTCGTGCAATAAACTAAGTGCACATCTAGACCTCACCTTATAGCTAGATAACCATATGCGTCTTGGTAGCAATGCCACCAGGTTTTGGGGCATGGTAGTACATAATTGTATTAGAACTTATTACAAGTATCACAAAATCATAATATGGGAAAGAACATAGTTGGGAAAACATCACCTTTGAAGCAACAGAGACATGATCCCAGATTGCCACTGTACCACCTACTGTAACATATAATCCCCTCACATGCGTACAGAAAGGCAGGGGAAACAATATATGCATCAGATTATCAATCTTCGTGTAATCTAAAATCATGTTTTCTACCAGTCTCAACATTGCGTCCAATCTTGCCTAAAACACATGCAAAATACATAGCTTTTTCTACCTAGGCCTACATTTTGAGATGATAACCCATTAGCATATCTAAAATAATTCTTAAATTATCACATACAGAGTTAGTCAGTAGGTGCTAATTTGGGAATATCTGTTTGGATACTTTTTTCCATGTCACAACATCATGTCTAGACTTTCTTTTTGTGTAAGACGATTGAAAAGGCATGTGTGACCCATGTGTGATTTTGTTAATTAATGAAAAAAATTATGGACTAATGTTTGCAATGATTTATACTTGTAGGGATTGTTCATATGCATTGCTTAAACCATATGTTGGCTTCAAGATTGAAAGAAGAAGAAAATCAAGTGATGACCAAGCTGACATTCAAGAGAATAATCAAAGAATGGTCATGTGAGAGTTGATCCTATTGGAAGCATTTCTTGGACAAGAAATTTGAGTGTGCAATCATGGTTATCCTCAAGATATTATCATATTGAATAAAGAAGAATTGATTCATGGTTGAGAAGTCAACGTTCAAATGAGCCATGTCGAAGAGATCATTTGCTTGATCTTGTCGTCCTTATGGAAATCATGAATATGTGAAGATATGCCTAAAAATATTCCCTCCCATAGGAGTATCGAGGAGAAATTCATTAGTATTCATCAAGCAAGCACGAGCAAACTCAATCAAGAGAGATATTCCAAACTTGAGAAGGATAAGATCGTCATCATCAAGTTCAAGTGGAATGCATAAGACAAAGGTATGATCTTGATAGACTTTCTCTTTTACCGGTCTCATGTTTTTGTTGGGAGACCGGGTTATATGATAGAGTAATCGTATCGTTCGTAGAGAGCTCAACATTTTCATCATTGACATAATCTTTCTTGGTTATTATTTAATATTATACATGTGAGGTATTAGAGCTTGTGCTTATCTTCATAACAAGCTTTAGGTCATCAAAAACGGATCTCCAATGAATATCTTATCATGTTTTTTATGTTAGAAGTTTTACCAATTCTTTTCTTAGGTAGGTTTCTCACCTCTCGGCCCAAGCCTACCAATGACAGGCCTCGCTCCGCTCCGTAGGAAGTTAGCCTTCTTATAAATTTGCATCACAACTTTAACAATCTTAACTCTTAAGAATTGTTATTCTTGCTTTCTTTTCTCTTCTCATCTTTAAAAAAAATGAGTAAATTCCGCTTTTACCCTCTGCCTTATGATTCTGTGACACTAGTTATCCCATTAATTTTATGTGCTTCCACTTTTTACCTTCTCCTTGTGATTTTGTGACACTAGTTACCCCATTAATTTTATGTGCCACCTTCTACCTCATATTTTTATGGTGTGTCAATAATTACCCCATTTAACCATTTCGCTCCATTTTGACATCATAGACCCATGGAGCAAGCCTACGTGGACGTTGGCTCGACTGTTAAATGGATGCATATTTTAATTAGTATTTACCCTACACGTATCTGCTAATACCTAGCAGCAATCCGCGCCATTTTCGCATCACATTGTTGAGTCTGCATCCCTTAGCCCGACACCTTGAAACAGAGAGCGCAAGCAGGGCTTTGCGCCCATTTATGGGCTAAGAGCATGTCTAGTGGAACCCTTAAACCCCTAAATAACCGCTTTTTTTACGGATTCGAGGATCCAAATCTCAAATAGTGGAACCCTTAGATCCTCAAACCCTCAAAAAAATTTGAGGGTCGAGCTTCCAACCCTTCCTCCGGCCTGTAGAATTGAGGGTTGGAGCCTCCAACCCGGCCCCCGACCCGGCCTCCTTCCATTTCAGGGCGGCAACTATTTATTCCTCTTCCCTCCCCGCGCCTCCTCCCACCTCGCGCCGCCGGCCACCTCCCCCGAGCTCCCCTCGCCTCCCCGTCCCCGTTCGCCACCTCCGGCGGCCGGATTGGCAGCCTCCGCCTCCTCCTCCCCCCGCCAGACCTTTTCCCGCCGCCGCCCGAGCTCCTCCCGCCCCGCATCAAGCTCCTCCCCTCCGCTCCGTCCCGCCCTGAGCCCGCCGCCGACCCGGCCTCCTCCCGCCGCCCCGAGCTCCTCCCGCCCCTCCTCGATGTCCTCCCGCCGCCCGAGCTCCTCCCGCCCCTCCTTGACGTCCTCCCGCCTCCTCCTCCCCCGCCCCAGGAGCTCCTCCCCCCGAGCTCCTCCCGTCCGACGAGCTCCTCCCGCCCCCGAGCTCCTCCCGGCCCCGAGGTAAATTTTGTTCTTATTTTTTTTGTAAATTGTGTTGATATTGTTGGTGAGAAAAATAAGCAATTTTTTTGTTGTAGATGGACACCGACGACTCCATGTCGTTGTCCTCCGAATCCAGTTGGTCTTCATCGGACGATTCGGACATCGAGGAGTTGCTTCAAGACGACGACGTCAAGATGATGGGCCTCCTCGTCGACGTGCAAGAGTTCGAAGACCGCTTGAAGCTATTGGATCAGAGGAGAGGATCGATGATGGGGCGAGTCACCATTTACCGCAACCGTTCTCTCGGGCATGAGCAACTTATGCGAGACTACTTCGTGAAGCACCATCCGACATACCCACCTCGCCTCTTCCGGAGAAGGTACCAAATGCGCCGTAGTTTGTTTGTGAAGATTGTTAATGATTGTGAGGCCGCCTCGGATTACTTCAAGCGTCGTAGGTCCGCCTCCGGTCAATTGGGGTTTAGTGCGTACCAAAATATATTGGCGGCAATGCGTGTGCTCGCCTATGGCATACCCGCGGACTATACCGACGAGTATCTTCGCATTGGACAAGCTACAACCACGGAGACCGTCCATAGGTTTGCAAAGTTGGTCATCCGGTTGTACGGTGATTGGTACCTTCGAGCACCCAACGAATGATTATCTTGTGCTTGAGAGTACTATTTGGTGTTGTAATAATAACTAGAATGATTATTGCTTGCTTCATATGGTGATATTTGTGATATGAAACTGTGATAAGGGTTTGAGGGTTGAGGCAAATACTAGAACCCTCGAACCCTCAGTTTTAAGGGTTTGAGGGTTCTAGTGTTTGCCCTCGACCCTTAGATTTAAGGGTTCCAGTAAATGACCCCTGTTTTTCACATCCCACAAGTGCTCGAATGTGCCAATTCTCGACCCTTAAACTTTTAAGGGTTTAAGGGTTCCACTAGAAATGCTCTAAGTGGGGAAGGGGTCCGACTAGGCTAGAGCTTACCGGGTCAGGTAATTTTGTGCATAGAAGAGCGAAACGATAGACGCATCCGCATTGGTCGGTGATTCAGCGTCCTCATCAGCGAAATCGTGGGTGCCCATGCTATCAATACGGGGCAAAATGCTTAAATGTGGTAAATATTGACACATTGTTACAAATAATAGGTAAAACGTGGCAGCAAAGTAATTGTGGTAACTAGTAAGAGGTGAATTCACTCTGCAAAAATTATATACAAACAACTAGTGTTGTACGTATTATTTTTAATTTTTCTACTATTTAATCAGATGGGGGTAGAGCGCTTGTCTTCTCTATCTCTACTACCTAAAAATAAAGTTATGTTCCGTTCCTGCCGAGGACGCGTTTCGCTCGCCCCTTCGTCGCACCTCTCCTTCACTTCTTTCACCCCGCACGGTTTTTGCGCTCCGAATCAATTCCCTCCCTGAAAAGCGGTTCTGTTTTCTACCCGATTTTGTGTTTGACTCCTTCCCCAAACCAAATTCATACGACACAGCCTTCGTCCCGCATGGTGAGAAATAAAGTCATGTTCCGTTTCCTGCCGATGACGCGTTTCGCTCGCCCCTGAAGGGAATATGCCCGAGAGGCAATAATAAAGTGGTTATTATCGTATTCCTTATTTATGATAAATGTTTATTTTACATGCTATAATTGTATTAATACGGAAACGTTAATACATGTGTGTTTAATAAACAAAAGGAAGTTCCTAGTTATGCCTCTCTTATAAACTAGTTCGTTGATTAACAAGATGATCAAAGGTTTCCTGATCATGGACATTGGATGTTGTTAATAACGAGATCACAACATTAGTGTAATGGTGTGATGAACATTCATCCGAAGTATAGCATTACGATCAAAGTCATTGAGTTTATATTGCTATAAAAACTTACGAAGTGATCCTAATCCTTAGACCATGAGATCATGTCAGTCACTAACACCGGAAGAGTTTCTTGATAACATCAAACATCACACCGTAACAGGGTGATTATAAAGATGGATTCAGAACTAATAAAGTGTTATGTTGAGGCCCATGGATCGAGAGTGGAATTTGTTCATCCCGATGACGGATAGATATGCTCTGGGCCCTCTCGGTGATATCACATTGATTAGCTTGCAAGCAAGTGATTTGATCACTAGAATGTTATATCACGGGAACGAGAAACGAGTGCATGTCAGTAACGAGATCAAACTAGGTATGGAGATACCGATAATCGAATCTCGGACATGTAATATATCACGAAACAAAGGGATTAAGATACTAGCATAAAAGGTTCCGACGATCACAAGAAAGTCATCGTTGAATGTGTGGGAGTCGGTATGGGTCTCCAGATCCCGCTTCTGATTATTGATCCGAGAGGGGTCTCGATCATGTCCGCATTATTCATGAACCGTAGGGTGACACACTTAAGAGTGTTGGAGATATGTCCTAGAGGCAATAATAAATGTAGTTATTATTATATCTTTGTGTTTATGATAAATGTTTATATTCATGCTATAATAGTATTAACAAGGAAACATTGATACTTGTGTGATTTGTAAACTTAAATTGAAGTCCCTAGTATAGCCTCTATACTTCACTAGCTTGTTGGTTGATAGATGATTGTGGTTTCCCTATCATGAACACTGAGATGTTATCAACAACAAGATCATATCGTTAGGAGAATGATATGGTGGACATACTCCTATAGATAAGCGTAGCATAAAGATCAAGTCATTTCAATAGTTCAATTGCTATATGCTTTCTGATACATAGTAACCTAATTACTTCGACCATGAGATCATGCATATCACCTTTACCGGATGGATGCTTTGATGACATCAAACACCACACCGTAACTGGGTGGCTATAAAGGTGGCATTAAGTGTTCGGAAAGTATTGGTTGAGACACATGGATCAAGAGTGGGATTTGTCCATCCATATGACGGATAGATATACTCTGGGCCCTCTCGGTGGAATGTCATCCAATTAGCTTGCAAGCATGTGACTGGCTCACAAGGGATCACATATCACGGGAACGAGAAAAGAGTACTTATCAGTAACGAGGTTGAACTAGGTATGCAGAGATACCGACGATCATAACCTCGGATAAGTAAACTATCGTGAGACAAAGGGAAATTGGTATCGTATGTAAGTGGTTCATTCGATCGCAAAGTAATCGTAGAAATATGTGGGAGCCATATGAATTTCCAGATTCCTCTATTGGTTATTGTTCGGAGAAGTGTCTCTATCATGTCCGCATAATTCACGAACCGTAGGGAGACACACTTAAGGATTCGACATTGTTTGAGTAGTTATGGTATAATGAGAAAGAGACCGAATGTTGTTCGGAGTCTCGGATGGTATCCGGGATATCACGAGGTGATCCGGAATGGTCCGGAGAATAAGATTCATATAAGGAAAGTCCCGTTTCGGAGTTGGGGAATAATTCCGGTGTTTTTATCGGGAATGTTCTAGAAGGTTCCGGAATGTCCGGCACTCCGGGGGGGGGGGGGGGGGGAGGGTACATGAATGTGTTATATCAAAGTTGGTATGATTGCATCATGTACTAAGTGTCATCGCTGTCCGAAATAAAGGGTTAATTCAAATCCTAGTTTGAAAAGTCAAACTGCCAGTTTTCGGAAAGAGGAGAAGGAGGATTGGTGGAGGCCGAATTGGGGGAGGGTTCCTCCCTTGGCCGGCGCACCACCAAGCCGACTTGGGGAGGGAATCCCCTCCCCTTGGCCGCCGGCCCTCCCACCTATAAAAGGAGGGGCAGGGCCCCCTCCTCTAGACACACAAGTTCCTATCTTCTACCTCCGGTTTAGAGCCGTTTCGGTTTAGAGCTTCTAATTGCTTTAGCCTTCGGTTTAGAGCCTTCTAATTGGTTTAGAGCCTTATAATTGGTGTGTCTAATTACTAGACCACTAATAGCCTCTCTCATACTCCACCATACTCGCACCGGCTTAAGGCGAAGCCCTGCGGGATCTCCCCTCTACTTCCGGTACCACGCCGTTGTGCTGCCGGAATCGCGAGGAGAGTGCTACAACCTCCGCTGCCGGCTGGAACAAGGGAGAGGAAGGTCTTCGTCGAGTACCGAACGTGTGACCGACTGCGGGAGCGCTGCCGGAACGCAGCGCCGGAAGGATCGTCTACGCGATCTTGAGATCGGAAAGAGTACGACTACATCACCCACGAGAATTCGCTCTCGTTAAACACTTTGGAATCTTCGAGGGTAAGTTATTCCATCGACTCGTTGCTACAATCTAGTAGATAGATCTTGGCTTGTTGGTTTGTATGCGATAGAAATTTTTTGTTTTCCATGCTACGAAACCCTACAGTGGTATCAGAGCCGTGTCTATATGTAGATCTGTTGCACGAGTAGAACACAATGGTCATTGTGGGCGTTGATACTTTTATTGTCGATTGCTTCTTGTGTACTTTGCATCTTGCGGTATGTTGGGATGAAGCGGCCCGGGCTAACCTTACATGACATCGTTCATGAGACTTGCTCCACGCTTGACATGCAACTTGTATTGCATAAGTGGCTTTGCGGGTGCCTGTTTCTCCTAGCATAGTATAGATCCAATTCACAACGGGTGATTAACAATACTTGTGTCAACGTTGTGGTTCATGTTCGTAAGTTAGAACGACACTTATAGAAAGCCCCAAACCACGTAAAACATGCAAAGAAAGTAGAGGCGTCTAACTTTGTTTTGCAGGGGTGTGCAGTGATGTGATATGGCCATGATTGTGATTATATTTGATGTATGCAATGTTCCTTATTGTAAGTTGGAAACCGGCAGGAGCCATATGGTTGTCTTTAATTTATGTTAAGACCCGCGTGTCTATTCAAAGTAGTTATAATAGTTGAAGCCGGTGGACGACAACCATGGAGAGGCGTCATTGACCTTGATGCAATGCCGGTGATGATGGAGATCATGTTCGTGTTTGAAGATAGAGATCGGAATCACAAAGAAGAAAGGCCATATCATATCACATATATATTGAATTGCATGTGATGTTAATCCTTTATGCATCTTGTATTGCTTAGTAGACGACGGTAGCATTATAAGATGATCCCTCATGCACATGAATTTCAAGTCATAAAGTGTTCACCCTTAGTTAGCACCGTTGCTAAAGCTTGTTGTTTCAAAGCACCACGTGATGATCGGGTGTGTTAGATTCTGCAAGTGTATACAACGTGAGCAAGCCAGATTTTCTCATGCGGAAACTAAGGTTTGATCTTGATGAGCCTAGCATGTACAGACATGGTCTCGGAACACGGATCACCGAAAGGTAAAGCATGAATCATATAGTAGATATGATGAACATGACGATTGTTCGCCATTGAAACTATATCAACTCTCGTGATGATCGGTGTTGATATGGTGGATTTGGTTCGTGTGATCACTAAAACAATGTGAGGGATATTGTTTTGAGTGGGAGTTCACCTAGTTTAATTACATTAATTAATTTGAACTCAATTTGTCATAAACTTAGTCTAAACTATTGCAAATATGTTGTAGATCAATGGCAGCCCCTACCATCAATTTTAATGCGTTCCTAGAGAAAGAAAAGTTGAAAAACAATGGAAGCAACTTCGCGTATTGGTTCCGCAATTTGAGGATTGTCCTCACAGCTGGTAATTTGACCTATGTGCTGGATGCACCGCTGGGTGACCCACCTGCAGATGATGCTCCCGATGAAGTAAAGAATGTTTACCTCGCTCGGAAGAATCAGTACTCCATAGTTCAGTGTGCTATCTTGTATGGTTTGGAATCGGAGCTTCAGAAAAGGTTTGAGGATTCAGACCCATATGATATTGTCGAGGATCTCAAATTGATTTTTGAGACTCATGCGGCAATTGAAAGCTATGAGGCTTCTGAAAAGTTCTTTAACTGCAAGATGGAAGAAGGCAGCTCCGTCAGTGAGCATGTGCTTAAGATGTCTGGGCACGCAAACAAACTTCAAAGCTTGGGTATAGTGATTCCTAATGCTTTGGGGATTTACCGTGTCCTCCAATCACTACCACCAAGTTACAAGAACTTTGTGATGAACTACAACATGCAGAACATGAACAAGACGTTGCCAGAACTCTTTGCCATGTTGAAATCTGCAGAAGTGGAGATCAAGAAAGAGCACCAAGTGTTGTTGGTCAATAAGACCACCAAATTCAAGAAAGGCAAGTCTAAGCAAAAGGGACACTTCAAGAAGGGTGGTAAGAAAGTTACCACGCCGGCGAAGAAGACCAAGGCTGGACCTAAGCCTGATACTGAGTGCTTTTACTGCAAGGGAGAAGGTCACTGGAAGCGGAATTGCCCAAAGTACTTGGCGGATTTGAAGAATGGCAACATCAAGAAGAAAGGTATATCTGATATACATGTTATTGATGTGTATCTCACTAGTACTCGTAGTAGTGCCTGGGTATTTGATACTGGTTCGGTTTCTCATATTTGTAACTCGAAACAGGTGCTGCAGAATAAACGGAAGCTAGCGAAGAACGAGGTGACGATGCGCGTGGGAAACGGATCAAAGGTTGATGTGATCGCGGTCGGCACGCTACCCCTTCATCTACCATCGGGATTAGTTTTATACTTAAATAATTGTTATTTGGTGCCTGCGTTGAGCATGCACATTATATCGGGATCTTGTTTATTGCGAGACGGTTACTTGTTTAAGTCCGAGAATAATGGTTGTTCGATTTATATGAGTAATATGTTTTATGCACATGCACCTTTGATAGATGGTCTATTCTTATTGAATCTCGATAGTGGAAATACACATATCAACAACATTGAGGCTAAACGTTTGAAATCAAGCGATAATTCGACCTATATGTGGCACTGTCGTCTTGGTCACATTGGAGTGAAGCGTATGAAGAAACTCCATTCCGATGGACTTCTTGAATCACTTGATTTTGAATCACTTGAAAGATGCGAAGCATGTCTGATGGGAAAAATGACTAAGACTCCATTTTCTGGTATGATGGAGCGAGCTACGGACTTATTGGAAATCATACATACCGATGTGTGTGGTCCAATGAGTGTAGCATCGCGCGGTGGTTATCGTTATGTTCTTACCTTCACGGATGACTTGAGTAGATATGGGTATATCTATTTCATGAAACATAAGTCCGAAACTTTTGAGAAGTTTAAGGAGTTTCAAAGTGAGGTAGAGAATCAACGTAACAAGAAGATTAAATTTCTACGTTCTGATCGTGGAGGTGAATATCTAAGTTACGAGTTTGGCGAGCATTTGAAGAAATGCGGAATACTTTCACAGTTGACACCGCCGGGAACACCACAGCGTAATGGTGTGTCCGAACGTCGTAATCGAACTCTCTTAGATATGGTTCGTTCTATGATGTCACTTACAGATTTACCGCTATCATTTTGGGGTTATGCATTAGAAACAGCCGCATTCACTTTAAATAGGGCAGCATCTAAATCCGTTGAAACGACACCGTATGAATTATGGTTTGGGAAGAAACCTAAATTGTCGTTCCTTAAAGTTTGGGGATGCGAAGCCTATGTAAAGAAGTTACAGCCGGACAAGCTTGAACCCAAAGCGGAAAAATGCGTCTTCATAGGATACCCGAAGGAAACTATTGGGTATACCTTCTATCATAGATCCGAAGGCAAGATCTTCGTTGCCAAGAATGGATCCTTTCTAGAGAAGGAATTTCTCTCGAAAGAAGTGACTGGAAGGAAAGTAGAACTCGACGAGGGTGTCGAACCTTCTCTCGAAATTGCGAGTAGCGCAGCACCGGAAGAAGTTCCTGTGGTGCCTGCACCAATAAGAGAGGAAGCTAATGATGGTGATCATGAAACTTCGGTTGAAGTTGCTACAGAGCCTCGGAGGTCAACGAGAACTCGTACCACTCCAGATTGGTATGATTCCGTTATGAATGTCATGTTGGTGGACAACACCGATGACCCTGAGACATATGAGGAAGCGATGATGAGCCCAGATTCCAATAAATGGCAAGAAGCCATGAAATCCGAGATTGGATCCATGTACGAAAATCAAGTATGGACTTTGGTGGACTTACCGGATGTCCGAAAGGCTGTCGAGAACAAATGGATTTTCAAGAAGAAAACAGATGCTGATGGTAATGTTACTGTCTATAAAGCTCGACTTGTCGCAAAAGGGTTTCGACAAATTCAAGGAGTTGACTACGATGAGACTTTCTCACCGGTAGCGAAGCTAAAGTCTGTGAGGATTATGTTAGCAATCGCTGCATATTATGATTATGAGATATGGCAGATGGATGTCAAAACAGCATTCCTCAATGGAGACATTGATGAAGAGTTGTATATGATGCAACCCAAAGGTTTTGTCGATCCTAAAGATGCTAACAAGGTATGCAAACTTCAATGTCCATCTATGGATTGAAGCAAGCATCCCGAAGTTGGAATCAACGTTTTGATAAGGTAATCAAAAGTTTTGGTTTTATACAAACTTATGGAGAAGCTTGTATTTACAAGAAAGTGAGTGGGAGATCTGTAGCATTCTTAATACTATATGTGGATGACATATTGTTGATTAGGAATGATGTAGACCTTCTTAATAGTGTCAAGGAATATTTGAATAATAGTTTTTCAATGAAGGATCTTGGCGAAGCAGCTTACATATTAGGCATAAAGATTTATAGAGATAGATCGAAACGCCAAATATCATTATCACAGAGTACATATTTGGACAAAGTTCTAAAGAGGTTTGGAATGGAAGAAAGCAAGAAAGGGTTCTTGCCCATGTTTCCCAATACGACCTTGAGTAAAACTCAAAGTCCGACATCGGCAGAAGATAGAGAAAGGATGAGTAAGACTCCCTATGCCTCAGCCATAGGATCTCTAATGTATGCCATGCTATGTACTAGACCCGACATTGCATATGCTGTTAGTTTAACTAGCAGATATCAAAGTGATCCAGGAGTGGATCATTGGACAGCGGTCAAAAACATCCTTAAGTACTTGAGAAGAACTAAGGATATGGTTCTTTCTTATGGAGGTGATGAACAGCTCGTTGTTAACGGTTACACCGATGCTAGTTGGAACACCGATCCGGATGATTCTAAATCACAATCCGGATACGTATTTATTTTGAATGGTGCAGCAGTTAGCTGGAGGAGTGCAAAGCAAAGCGTTGTGGCGAGATCTTCAACTGAATCGGAATACATGGCTGCTTCGGAGGCTTCACAAGAAGCGATATGGATGAAAGAGTTCATTACAGAGCTGGGTGTGGTTCCTAGTGCGCTGGACCCAATGTCTATCTACTGTGATAACATGGGCGCCATAGCCAATGCGCAAGAACCAAGGTCACACAAGAAGCTGAAGCATATCAAGCTGCGTTTTCACGCTATTCAAGAACATATCCAGGATGGAGATATAAAGATTTGCAAAGTACACACAGATCTGAATGTGGCGGATCCGTTGACTAAACCTCTCCCGAGGGCAAAACATGACCAACACCAAACTGCCATGGGTGTTCGGTATATTACCATGTAATCTAGATTAGATGACTCTAGTGCAAGTGGGAGACTGTTGGAGATATGCCCTAGAGGCAATAATAAATGTAGTTATTATTATATCTTTGTGTTTATGATAAATGTTTACATTCATGCTATAATAGTATTAACAAGGAAACATTGATACTTGTGTGATTTGTAAACTTAAATTGAAGTCCCTAGTATAGCCTCTATACTTCACTAGCTTGTTGGTTGATAGATGATTGTGGTTTCCCTATCATGAACATTGAGATGTTATCAACAACAAGATCATATCGTTAGGAGAATGATATGGTGGACATACTCCTATAGATAAGCGTAGCATAAAGATCAAGTCATTTCAATAGTTCAATTGCTATATGCTTTCTGATACATAGTAACCTAATTCCTTCGACCATGAGATCATGCATATCACCTTTACCGGATGGATGCTTTGATGACATCAAACACCACACCGTAACTGGGTGGCTATAAAGGTGGCATTGAGTGTTCGGAAAGTATTGGTTGAGAAACGGTGTGCCCTAAAGCCTCAACAGTTTGCACATCATCCTCCAAAACAAGTTCAGATTGCACCTCAGCAGCACCAAACATGATCTGGTTAGTTCTCTTCTTTCTTTGGCCATTGATTCTTGCCCTTTTCACTGGCCAGCATTCGTCAACAACAAGAGGTGGGCCTTTTTCTCCACGCTTCCTCCTGAAAACAAGCAAGTTAGCTGGGGGAGAAAAATCATCAACAAGAAATGGGATAGATTTTGGATGAACATACTTTGGCTTTTCAGCAGTGTATCTGCACTTGGTAGAGCCAGCTCGGTGTCCAAGTTCTTCACAGAGTTTGCATCTATTCTTGTTACCTTTTTGGGCCCTTTTTTGGCTTGGCATCTTTCTTTTCATCTTTCTTTCCCTTCTTGCTGCTCCCACCTTTCTCAAACCAAGCCTTGAATCTACTCTGCTTGGGCCTGCCAGCCTTTCTTTTCATCAAAGGAGGACACAAGGAGAACTGAATGTCCACTTCAGGCCACTGAGACTGATCTGTAAGTGCTGGAATTGGTGTTCCATATGCATCCTTGAATTTTGCTACAGAATAATACTCATGCAAATATGGGTGCATATTTAGCTTGTGTTTGGAGGCCAAGAAAAGTATGGCATGCTCACAAGGCTTCCCAGTGTGTTTCCACTCAAGGCATGTGCATTCATGCAATTGAGTGTCAACAACATGCCTCCTGCCAGTCTTTGTATCTCTGACTTCAGCACCCCACAATGAGGATTTCTCAACACGCAAATGTGCAAGATTTCTGCTCCTGTTGACCACCTGCTGCACAACATCAGGAAGCTTATCTCCTTGAAGAACATCACCAAGCCTTCTTCTCAATTCCCACAACCTCATGATCATGATCCTGATCTGGTCAACCATTTCATGGACAGGCAAGTCTTTTAACTCCTTCACTTTGTTGTTGAAACTTTCTGCCAAATTATTGTTGATATGATCACATTTGATGGCAGTGTTAAAACCAGACCTGTACCATAAAAGAGAATGGTAGGTTTCCAACCATGTACAAAACTTGACCCTATCCTCCTCAGAGCATGCCTCCTTAATCTTCTCAAGGTGATATGAATGTGTCTGCCTGGTGTAAGATCTTGCTGCTGGCCACATGCGTCCAAAATCATCTCCTCTGAATTTTTTGATCAAATT
Source organism: Avena atlantica (assembly GCA_910589765.1). NCBI lineage: Eukaryota > Viridiplantae > Streptophyta > Magnoliopsida > Poales > Poaceae > Avena > Avena atlantica. The sequence continues at coordinate 19,177,202 of OU342737.1, read as the reverse complement.
CATCCACATATGGCCGAAGCACTCCCTCTGCTCAGCATGAGGGAAAACAATCTTCACTGCATTTTCTAAACCTTTACATGCATCTGTGTGCACTGCCAATGGAGAGACTGGCCCTATGCATCTTTTCAACTGCATCATGAACCATGTCCATGATGCCTCTGTCTCAGACTGAAACATGCCAATAGCTACAGGGAACATCCAATTGTGTCCATCTAAAGCATTGCATGCTGCTAGTTGACCATTCCACTTTCCAGTCAAGAAAGATGAGTCTATACTCAAATATGGACGGCAACCTGCTTTGAAGCCATCGATGCAAGGCTTTAAAGCCATGAAGAATTTAGAGAAGAAGACTTTCCCATCAGCTGTTACCTCAGTATCTATCTCCACAACACTGCCAGGTGACCTCTTCTCTACTTCTGCTTTGAAGTCATAAAGCATTCGAAAGGTATTTGCCCAATCACCATATAGCTCTTTCATTGCCCTTTGCTTTGCCTTCCACACTGTAGTATAATTCAGCTTAATGGGGTACTGCTTTTCCAAGTCTATTTTCAGTCTCTTTGCAGTGCTGTTTGGTGTTGTGGCTAAAATGGGCTTGATCTTTTCTGCAACCCATAATTGTGATGTCATCTTTGTAACTGTTTGAGAACTTGTAATGCAAGTATGAGGTTTTGGAATTTGATTCACTCTTATTGTCCTTCCATCAGGTTGGCGTCTAGCAGATATATACCACTTGCAAGGATTGGCACCACCATCATAACCTATGCATTTTGCATAGAACTTCTTTTTATCAGTCCACATAGTCTTGGTAGCAAACTCACGTTTGACTGCATATGTCCTGAAACACATCCTGAATTCATCCATGCTTGGAAACAATCTCCCAACTTCAATAACTGGGTCCTCTTTGTCATAAACTGTTACTAGCTCATCATCATGTGCATCATCTACATGAACTGCAGCATTTTCCAACAACTCTAGATCTATATCTGCCTCTTCATCTCTTAAATGGTTGTCACCATCATTTGCAGCTTCATCCCTCTTCTTCTCCTTGTCTCTGTCATCTATAGGAATGCCAAAAAGCTTTGCCATTTCAATGTCATCTATTGGTGCAATGACCAAATCAGTGCGGTCATGTATCTCAACTAAATTCCAATCAACAGTTACAATCCTTTGTGCATTACCATCTGCAGCCTCCCCTTGTGCATTAGCATCATCATCCTCCACTGTTAACACTTCCAACTCAGTAAGTATAGGCATTACTTGCCTTTGTGCAGCCCAATCATCCTCGACCATCTGAGCAGCCAGCTTCGAGGCCACATATCCAACCCTCGAATCAGGTTTTAGATCAATGAGCTCTGCTAAAAACAGAACAGTTTTGCTTGTCCAACCGTTTCTCTCATCGATTTCATCAACTATATGTTCCCCTGTCTCAACCCTAACATAGTCACATTTGCAATCATCAAATCGTAACAAAGAAACTTCTTGCTCTGGCCCCCAAACCACACTATCCCCAATTTTTTCCACCATTTTCCTTACTGCCTCCTCTCCCATGTTTATTAGCTCTTGGGGATCAACATGTTCTAATTCCACCTCCCATTTAACAACCGTGTCTCTCTCAATGATCTGCGTGCTGCCATCAACTAAAACAGCCCTAGAGGGAAAGAAATTGATGCGAAATTCGAAGGTTTGGCGCGCAACATCGTCTCCCCTGTTTTTGGCGGGCACTGTGAGCTAGCGGAAGCGAACAGAGAGCTCAACCTTAGAGAAATTAAGTGCAGAGATACGGGATATACCGATTAGAAGTCCCCTCTCCATGCTCCATATCGTTCCCCCTCGCCCCGTTCAGCACACCCTCGCCTCCACAATCTAGCATCAATGGGCACGCTCAGATCTCGAATTGAGAAGAATGGGAGAGGAATTAGCTTTCAAATGGCACTCACCACCTTCGTCGTCGAACGAAAGCGCCGCCGCCTAAATTAATTGCCGTGCCGACGCCGCCGGCGCCGAGAACGATGGGTGAGGTCCGCCGCCACCGTCGGGGAAGCTACAGTCAGTGTTACGCGCGCTCTCGGTCGGAAGCGGTTGGTTTGACTGGCTGTCCCAACCAACCGGTTTGGCTTAACCCTAATATTGGAACAAAGTTAAATGTGTCCTTACGACCGTTTTAAGGCCCGTGTGGCCCTGGGATATTAGCTGCCTCACAACCGTCGCATGCGAGCTATTCTTTTCAACGATGTCGCTTTCCTTCCAATTCCATGTAAAGACGTCGCATAGGAGCTATAAGCCCTGGATCAAGAGTGGGATTTGTCCATCCATATGACTGATAGATATACTCTGGGCCCTCTCGGTGGAATGTCATCCAATTAGCTTGCAAGCATGTGACTGGCTCACAAGGGATCACATATCACGGGAACGAGAAAAGAGTACTTATCAGTAACGAGGTTGAACTAGGTATGCAGAGATACCGACGATCATAACCTCGGATAAGTAAACTATCGTGAGACAAAGGGAAATTGGTATCGTATGTAAGTGGTTCATTCGATCGCAAAGTAATCGTAGAAATATGTGGGAGCCATATGAATTTCCAGATTCCTCTATTGGTTATTGTTCGGAGAAGTGTCTCGATCATGTCCGCATAATTCACGAACCGTAGGGAGACACACTTAAGGATTCGACGTTGTTTGAGTAGTTATGGTATAATGAGAAAGAGACCGAATGTTGTTCGGAGTCTCGGATGGGATCCGGGATATCACGAGGTGATTCGGAATGGTCCGGAGAATAAGATTCATATAAGGAAAGTCCCGTTTCGGAGTTGGGGAATGATTCCGGTGTTTTCATCGGGAATGTTCTAGAAGGTTCCGGAATGTCCGGCACTCCGGGGGGGGGGGGAGGGTACATGAATGTGTTATATCAAAGTTGGTATGATTGCATCATGTACTAAGTGTCATCGCTGTCCGAAATAAAGGGTTAATTCAAATCCTAGTTTGAAAAGTCAAATGACTAGTTTGAAAAGTCAAACTGCCAGTTTTCGGAAAGAGGAGAAGGAGGATTGGTGGAGGCCGAATTGGGGGAGGGTTCCTCCCTTGGCCGGCGCACCACCAAGCCGACTTGGGGAGGGAATCCCCTCCCCTTGGACGCCGGCCCTCCCACCTATAAAAGGAGGGGCAGGGCCCCCTCCTCTAGACACACAAGTTCCTATCTTCTACCTCCGGTTTAGAGCCGTTTCGGTTTAGAGCTTCTAATTGCTTTAGCCTTCGGTTTAGAGCCTTCTAATTGGTTTAGAGCCTTCTAATTGGTGTGTCTAATTACTAGACCACTAATAGCCTCTCTCATACTCCACCATACTCGCACCGGCTTAAGGCGAAGCCCTGCGGGATCTCCCCTCTACTTCCGGTACCACGCAGTTGTGCTGCCGGAATCGCGAGGAGAGTGCTACAACCTCCGCTGCCTGCTGGAACAAGGGAGAGGAAGGTCTTCGTCGAGTACCGAACGTGTGACCGACTGCGGGAGCGCTGCTGGAACGCAGCGCCGGAAGGATCGTCTACGCGATCTTGAGATCGGAAAGAGTACGACTACATCACCCACGAGAATCCGCTCTCGTTAAACACTTTGGAATCTTTGAGGGTAAGTTATTCCATCGACTCGTTGCTACAATCTAGTAGATAGATCTTGGCTTGTTGGTTTGTATGCGATAGAAAATTTTTGTTTTCCATGCTACGAAACCCTACAAAGAGACACCCACATCCATTTGGAGCAAAAGTTTCATGCCGAAAAGAATAACAAGCGCAGGAATTTATTTCACTAGATACCGAAACGGGTTTTCGGGTGAAATTGCAGAAAGTGTTTCTGCATGTGAAATGAAATACTAGCAAGGGGTTATATGTGAATGTTTGTCATTAAAGTAATTGACAAAAATTCTGAATAAATAAAAGGAGTTTTATTTAATGAGAGTTTGCATTAAATTTGGTGGAAATTTAATGGGAATTTGAGTGGGTTTTTGAGTGGAGGGAATTGAAAGGCATTTGAGTGAGTGGAGTGTCCACCCACATGAATGTGGAAGAGGTGGGGGCAGCCCCATTGCTAGGCGCATGGCCCCTTGGGTGCCCCCCTCTCCCTATAAAAGGAGCCCCCTCCCTCTCTCTCACTTACACCTCCTCGTGAAGGATCTCTCTCCCCCTCTAGAATTTATCCGCCATGGTCTCGGACTAGCGAGATACATGTTCCCGGTGGATTTTCGGCAAGAAAGAGTTGTGCTTCCGCTGCATCGCTGGAGCGAGGAGGCGGAGGTTGCTCGGTGCCTCGAACGTGTGTGCGAGCACGGATGCGCTGCTGTTTTGCGGCGCTAGGACTTCCTCTCGATCTTGAGATCGGCAAGAGATCGTCTACATCAACCACGAGTTTGGACTCATTAAGCTTTGTCGGTCTTCAAGGGTATGTTCTCTACGGATATACATCCGCCCGTTGTTTGTATCTAGTAGATAGATCTTGGTACATAGTTGTTCCCAACGTAGGAATTTTTTTGTTTTCTATGCTGCGAACCCTACAGTGGTATCAGAGCCGGATCTATGCGTAGATACTTTGCACGGGTAGTACACATATGAGTATATGGGCGATGATGATCATTTTATTGATTCTTAGTTGTACTTTGGATATTGGTGGCATAATGGGATGAAGCGGCCCGGACAAACTTTACATGTCCTCGCACATGAGACCTGTTCCACGCTTGACATGCAACTAGTTTTGCATAAGTGGCTAGCGGGCGTCTGTCTCTCCTACTATAGTCAATATCTAATTTGCAACGAGTTGTCAACAATTTGGTTATCCTCGTTGTGGTTCATGTTCGTAGGTAAGAACGGTTCTATCTTCGAAAGCCCTAAGCCACGTAAAATTTGCAATGGATAAATTAGAGGCGTCTAGTTTAGATTGTTGCTGGGCTAGTGATATGATATGGTGATGTTGTAAGTAGAAGTATGAGATGATACTATTACAACACACATAACGTGTAATCTCCATAGACCTTGGACTTACACATATAGGTATGAGATTGATCATACCACGGTGCACATGATAGAGATCATATGCGGGAACCATATCATTCCACTAATAAACATTTGATGTTTGATAGCATCTTATATTGCTTGTTTGGCGTTTTATTAGCATAATAAGATGATCCCTCATTTAGATATCAAGATAAAAATGTGTTCTTCCTTAAGTATGCACCGACAATGTTTCGTCGCTTCAAGACATCACGTGATGATTGGGTGTACTTGAATCCACGAGCACATCTCGGGTGTAAGACAGTTACACACGCGAATACTAAGGTTCTTACTTGGCGAGCCTAGCATGTACAGACATGGCCTCGGAACACGGACCGAAAGGTTAAGCATGAGTCATATAGTAGATATGATGCCCATTTGATGCTCGCCTTTGAAGCTATACCGACTCACGTGATGATCGGACTTGGTGTAGTGGATTTGGTTCATGTAATCACCAAAAAGACATGAGGGACGTCGTTTTTGAGTGGGAGTTCATTTCTAATTTGGATTAGTAGAACTCAATTTATCATAAATTAAAACAAAGTGAATTTGCATAATTTGTTGTAGTCATTGACATTCGTTCACCACCTTATGCATAGTTGTAATTGAGATAATAGAACTATAGAATTCTGGATATATACTTTACGAACTGGTATCGTATTGTGTTGAGTGTCAATCTAAAGTTTAAAGTCCTATTGCAAACTTTCAGCAAACTCTGTTTACTCCGTGAAATTTAATAATTGGTATTAAATCGAGAGTAAAAATTCCAGTGTTAGTATCTTAAGTATCATGTTTGCCTCCATGATTCTTGATTGTTTTAATATCAAGTTTATCTAGGAGCTGGAAGAATTGTTTCAGAAACCATCATGTGTGGCAGATATAACGATATCTGAAACTATGTTTTGGTTGCAATATGATAGAGTATAATATATGTTCTCATATTTGGTGAGAATTTACAAAGGTTGGAGATGCTAGACATCATAATCATCCAAAAAGGGTTTTGGAAATTAATGTTATACTCACGATTCGTCTTTATAAGTTACAGTAGCTTGATCATGAAAATCGTCATGATAAGGATGAATAGAATATGTATGTAAAGTGTTTACTACACTAAAAGATTACTAAAGAATGGATTTTGAAAGAATACCGATCATTTTGATGATGGTGATCTACTTCAAAGTGCAAGTCCAAATGTATTATTATTTGAATATACACGCTTTGTACTATGTGTCATGTATATGGCGCCACTTTTGATGTTGATAGATTCTTTTAAAAAGGAAAAGGAAATGCTGAAAGAGAATCTATAAAATATATTTGGCAGAAAAGAAAAGATTGAAAATATCCAATTTTGGTATATGGATGATATACATGTTATGGTTGTATTCTTTGCTTGTTAAACAATGTGGTTCTTGGGTATTGGATACCGAATTGGTTGGTATGAAATTTCATACGGAACAACGCAATTCATGAACCACAATGGCCTAAGTAACTAGCAAGAGAATATGTGATGATGTTAATCGAAAACAAACAAACCGTTGTTTGTATTTCTTGTTGACATCAAATCTTGACTTCAAGATTTGTTTTAATAATTGTTATTTAAATCAGGTATTATGAGAACAAAGGTTGTTCATATAATTACCGTATTCCATATAAGATGGATGATTTACAAATCTAGTTGGAGAAATCACATCCATAAAACCTAATGCTAAAATGTCACAAGACAAATGATTGAAAGATCACTTACGAAGTGACATCGCTGTTTAAATTATATTGGAAAGAAAACATGAAGAATCTCCATATTCATGGATTTTTGGAGTCTTTGATTTGATCAAGTGACGCTTGGGAGACTTTCCTCGGGATAATTAAAAACTTCGTTCAAAGGCCAAAGAAGAACGAACGACTAAAATATTGGAATTTATACATATCGATGTATGTAGTCCATTATGTATAGTCGTAAGCGATGGGTTTCAACTTTATATAATTTCTCCGGAAATTTGAGTGAATATTCACTTAATGAGAAAGAAGTATGAAATATTTGAAAAACGTTTCAAAGACTTTCAAGATGAAGTGGAAAATCATTGTAACAAGAAAATAAATGGTTTATGATTTTATCATAAGGAATTTATTTGAGTTACAAGTGTAACAAGAAAAATAAATGAATTATGATTTTATCATAAAGGGATTTATTTGAGTTACAAGTTTAGCAAAAACACCTAGATTTGCATCTCCCGAAACACCATAGGAGTATGGAGTGTTTGAGATATGTAATGAAACCTTGTTTGACAAGGTTGGATCAAAGGTGTTATTTATAAAACTGCCATTATGTTTTAAAAGATTAAAGCTTTAGAGACTTCCGCTTTTACACTGAAAAGAGCTCCATCTTGATCCGTTGAAATGACACCATGGAAGTTATGGTTTGGGGTAAAACCCAAGTTGTCATTTCTTAAATTTTGGTATGCTAAACATAAGTAAGATGTTTAGAACCGAAGTCGGATGAGCATGTCTTTGTAGGTTATTTCGAATAACAATTGGTTATTCCTCCATAACACCGAGGACAAAAGGGTTTGTCGCTTGAAATGTGAAGTTTCTTGAAGAAGGAATTTTTCATAAAAGTTAAGTGGGAGGACAATAGAACTTTGATAAGGTTAACGAACCTTAGCTAAATGTTCTGAGTTGCGTAGCGTCGGAAATCGTTCTGGAGGCTGCCATAATGCTCATAGCTTATGTGCCTCAAAGGTTGTGGTCACGGAGGTCTAAGTTCTTATTGAACCATGTCAGTCGGATAAACAATCAAATACTGAGATTTGAGAGTAAATCATTATTGTTTAACAATGATGAACCGACTACATGCAAAGAAGCGATGATGGGCCCTAACTCCGTCAAATGGATTGACGCCATAAAATCCGTGATAGTTCCATACACGAGAAATCAAGTTTTGAACTTGGAAGACCCTCCGGAAAGGTGTAAAAACCTACTGGTCGTATTTGGATCTATAAAGAAACAGACATGGATGTTTCACATCTATGAAATAGTCGACATGTCGTAAAGTATTTTACGACAATGTTCAAGGAGTTGACTATGACAAGATTTGATCTTTCATAGCGATATTTAGTCTGGACGGATTAAAGTAGCAACCACTACATATAATTTGGTATATGGTATATGAATAAACAAAACAAAATTATTCTAATAGAATGGTTACCTAGGACGTGTACATGACACGATCCAAAGGGTTTTGTTAATTCAAAGGATGCTAAAAAGGGTATGCAAACTTCAATGGTTGAAGTAAGCATCGCGGAGTTGGAATCTTCACCTTAATGAAAAGGAGTTTTCATCAAGAGACGATGAAGATGCTTGCATTTGCAAGAAATTAAGTGGGAGCGCTGAGACATATTTCTAATACATTATGTGGAGGACATCTTGTTGATTAGAAATGATGTATCTTTTATTGACAAAGGTTAAGAATTTCATTTCGATGAAATACTTAGGCAAAAACCGAATATTTAGCGTGAATGTCTATAGTGGATAGACCGTGATGCCAATATGGTTGTGCCAAACGTACATATATGAGATATTGAAGGAGTTCAATATAGAAACGACAAGAAACAGTTCTTGTTGCATGGAAAGGAATTGAATCAAGATTCAAGTGTATCGACACTTGATAAGTGAAACAAGATTCAAGTGCTTTTACACTTGATGAGTGAAATCACGAGAATGTTTTGATCAATCATACCATGATATGTACACATCCAGATATGTCCTATGCTCTAAGTGTTATGAGCATATACCAGAATGAATCATAAAATGATCATTGGACGATAGTGAGGATATTCTTATGATCTTTTTGAAAGAACTAAGAATATATTTGTGTAGAGGTGACAAACAATTACAAATAGTTCATTGTAAAGCGTTACATTGATACTAGTTTTGTCACAAGATACAAATTAAGTTTATCTCAATTTAAACTATGAGTGGCACAATGAAATGGAAAGGAGTTTTCATGATGGATTTGGATGTATTCCAAAGTTAAGACATTGTGACGAATACTACAACAAAAGGCTAAGTATATGACTGCTATAGTAGCAACAAAGGAGGGAATTTGTGTCAAGTAGTTTGTTATCAAACTAAGGTGTGGTTCACAACGGGCTAACACTAAAGATATATTGTATGACAATAGTATCGACATGTTTTAACCCCAAGGAACTCAAGGTCTCACCAAAAGACCAAATTTATAGAATGCCATCTCATTGGAGAATGAGTGATGCGTGAAAACGCATAGACATGCAAATACACACGGACCTGAAGCGTCAGATCCGTAGATTATGTTAACCACTTGCAATTACGTATATGGAACACCGGAAAGCCATAAGTGTTCAATAGGCAAAGTTTTCAAACTAGATTACTGTCTCTAGTGCAAGTGGGAGACTGAAGGGAATATGCCCGAGAGGCAATAATAAAGTGGTTATTATCGTATTCCTTATTTATGATAAATGTTTATTTTACATGCTATAATTGTATTAATACGGAAACGTTAATACATGTGTGTTTAATAAACAAAAGGAAGTTTCTAGTTATGCCTCTCTTATAAACTAGTTCGTTGATTAACAAGATGATCAAAGGTTTCCTGATCATGGACATTGGATGTTGTTAATAACGAGATCACAACATTAGTGTAATGGTGTGATGAACATTCATACGAAGTATAGCATTACGATCAAAGTCATTGAGTTTATATTGCTATAACAACTTACGAAGTGATCCTAATCCTTAGACCATGAGATCATGTCAATCTCTAACACCGGAAGAGTTTCTTGATAACATCAAACGTCACACCGTAACAGGGTGATTATAAAAATGGATTCAGAACTAATAAAGTGTTATGTTGAGGCCCATGTATCGAGAGTGGAATTTGTTCATCCCGATGACGGATAGATATGCTCTGGGCCCTCTCGGTGATATCGCATTGATTAGCTTGCAAGCAAGTGATTTGATCACTAGAATGTTATATCACGGGAACGAGAAAAGAGTGCATGTCAGTAACGAGATCAAACTAGGTATGGAGATACCGATGATCGAATCTCAGACATGTAATATATCGCGAAACAAAGGTATTAAGATACTAGCGTAAAAGGTTCCGACGATCACAAGAAATTCATCGTTGAATGTGTGGGAGTCAGTATGGGTCTCCAGATCCCGCTTCTGATTATTGATCCGAGAGGGGTCTCGATCATGTCCACATTATTCAAGAACCGTAGGGTGACACACTTAAGAGACACCCACATCCATTTGGAGCAAAAGTTTCATGCCGAAAAGAATAACAAGCGCAGGAATTTATTTCACTAGATACCGAAACGAGTTTTCGGGTGAAATTGCAGAAAGTGTTTCTGCATGTGAAATGAAATACTAGCAAGGGGTTATATGTGAATGTTTGTCATTAAAGTAATTGACAAAATTCTGAATAAATAAAAGGAGTTTTATTTAATGAGAGTTTGCATTAAATTTGGTGGAAATTTAATGGGAATTTGAGTGGGTTTTTGAGTGGAGGGAATTGAAAGGCATTTGAGTGAGTGGAGTGTCCACCCACATGAATGTGGAAGAGGTGGGGGCAGCCCCATGGCTGGGCGCATGGCCCCTTGGGTGCCCCCCTCTCCCTATAAAAGGAGCCCCCCCTCCCTCTCTCTCTCACTTACACCTCCTCGTCAAGGATCTCTCTCCCCCTCTAGAATTTATCCCCCATGGTCTCGGACTAGCGAGATACATGTTCCCGGTGGCTTTTCGGCAAGAAAGAGTTGTGCTTCCGCTGCATCGCTGGAGCGAGGGGGCGGAGGGTGCTCGGTGCCTCGAACGTGTGTTCGAGCACGGATGCGCTGCTGTTTTGCGGCGCTAGGACTTCCTCTCGATCTTGAGATCGGCAAGAGATCGTCTACATCAACCACGAGTTTGGACTCGTTAAGCTTTGTCGGTCTTCAAGGGTATTTTCTCTACGGATATACATCCGCCCGTTGTTTGTATCTAGTAGATAGATCTTGGTACATAGTTGTACCCATCGTAGGAAATTTTTTGTTTTCTATGCTGCGAACCCTAAGCCCCTTCGTCGCACCTCTGCTCCACTTCCTTCACCCCGCACGGTTTTTGCGCTCCGAATCAATTCCCTCCCTGAAAAGCGGTTATGTTTCCTACCCGATTTTGTGTTTGACTCCTTCCCCAAACCAAATTCATACGACACGGCCTTCGTCCCGCACGTGAGAAATAAAGTCATGTTTCGTTTCCTGCCGAGGACGCGTTTCGCTCGTCCCTTCGTCGCACCTCTCCTCCACTTCCTTCACCCCGCACGGTTTTTGCGCTCCGAATCAATTCTCTCCCTGAAAAGCGATTCTGTTTCCTACCCGATTTTGTGTTTGAGTCCTTCCCTAAACCAAATTCATACGACACGTCCTTCGTCCCGCACGGTGAGAAAAATCGGCACCCTCCAATAGAACCACGCCATGCCAGATCTCGACCTCCCGGCGATCTGTCGCGACGCTTGCCCTCTTGCCCTTGGTGTTTTCACCGCCTCCGATCAGGACAAGGCAGGGCGCCATGGATCCAAGACGCCAAGCGACGGAGTCCTTGTTAGCACCTGAGCATTACACCCCAAGACATACAGTTATCCAACAATGGACCTAAACAAGACCAACGGTGGCGATTGAGTACAGTTAATAGACAGAAAAAGGGGACACGTTGGTGTACCTCACTTATTACTGCTGTAACTCGTTTTACCCCAGTTATTATCAAACACTGTAATAAGACAGCTATATATGTCCCGACTTTGCCGTGGAGAAGGAGTAAGAAAAAAAGACCGACAATTCTAGTCTCTTAGTTAGATCTAGTTCGTTTTGTTCTTCGACTCCCAGGTCTGAGACTCGAATTCGCTCTACCCCAACCACAAATATCCTCCAATCCACATCCCAGGCCTTACAATGGTATCAGAGCCACCACGATCTTTGGCATAGTCAGATCGAGAATTTTTTTCGCGGTCCAAGAGCAGGAACAGCTCCGAGATCGGGCGGCGTTTTGGATCGGGAAGAGAGGGCGGTTGAGATCTCTCGTAAAATCCCACCCTCCTCACCCTTTTCACGGGGACGGGGTGTCGGTCGACGACGACGTAGGCGGCGGTGACGTCTCTATCTCTGGACGGGTCGACGGCGGCGGCTTGGCGGCGGCGGCACTGTTCGGGCACAAATCGAAGGATTCTTCACGGTTGCTGCGGAACACATCCTCAGTGGTAAAATCCCGGTGAGAACTTCGATTCATGTGCTTTCCGGTGTCGGGACTTGCATGCCGGCGGTAGACTTGAGAAGGAGATGGCCCCAACCAGGGCGCAAGTAGCAGCAACGGGTACTTCTGATGCGCAGACAGCAGTCGAACGTCTCGAAGCAGAGATGGCAGACATTCGGGGTGAGTTGACTGAATTGAAAAACTCCACAGCAGGGATCGCAGAAATTCAGCAAAACATGGCGACCATGGAGGGACTGGACTCAATTATGAATAAATACCTCACAATCGCAGACAAACCCACTCCTCCATCAGGTATACATACACTGACCAACCTGTCTGATCAGCGAAAGTTTCCACCCTTATCAGTTAATATTCCCATGATTCCCAATGTCTGGTCTAGTGGTATACAAGTGCCACCCACAGTCACTACAAACATGTCATCTTACAATACTATGGCCACTACTCATGTCACTACTGACAGTGTGCAATGCACTACAGTCCCAGAAACTAGTCATACCCAACAGTGTGCCCAACCAACACCACATTTCCAAATCCCACCCATCAGCCACCCTCTTCCATATACACCCATCCATCAGCCATGCCCACCAAATCCTGGTATATGGCCTTCCCAAGTTTTTCCAACCCAACCACCCAATTATAATAAAGTGATGGGACAATTCCTTCCAATACCAGATAACCAATTCCTTCCCACCAACCAAACTAAGCCCCAAAATGTTGAGCAGTTCAGAAACACCATGGTACAACAGCTAGGTGGTGTCTCACACTATGCTGATGCAGTCCTGAAAGGTCCCAGACTAGAGATTCCTTTAATTACCGGTGATGATCCCATTGGTTGGCTACAACAATGTGACAAATTCTTTGATATGTCTGGAACTCCATATGAACAACGGTAAATATAGCTTCAGGTCACTTCTTTGGAAGGGCAAATGTATGGATGAAGAACATGTGTATTCCCTGGCAGATGGTAGATTGGCAACAGTTCTGTCAGATGATAGCAGACAGGTTTACTCAAGCAAATGCACATGAAGCAGTGGAAAAGCTGAAGAACATACAACAAACATCCTCTGTTGCTATATGTAACACCCTCAGAATCGACCCTATGCAAGTTTTAGCGAAACCCGCCAAACCCGCATAGAAACGATTCAAAGGTGCCCACCAGGCACTTTCGTGCGGGTGGAAAACGAAGTAATAACATTACACAACAGTCCTCGATGGGACCCACAGAACAGATATATACAACAGCGACTCAAAGAGTCAAGAATACAGATATAATATACAAAGATCCAAATCACCTTGAAAATGATAGAGCGTCCGACTACGGACAAGATGCAAATGGGGCTAAGAGCCCTGAAGAATAACCAATGGCGTCCATAACCCTGCCCAGGCCAAGCCGGAAGGGTAACCCTGCTAACGACGTCGATCTCAAAACCTGCTTGAACAAAAGGGGTGCCGACAAAGGGCAAAGGAAAAAGAGGAGCGTCAGTACTGAGGCCAGTACACGGCGAGGCTAGAATTCGGCGGTCCTCGCCTACATAGTTATGGTGGACTGAAGCGGCAGCGGCAGCATGCACTAAACAACCTATAGAGACTCGACATAACTGGCGGCAATCAGAGAGGGGTAAGAAAGACCTATTTGGATCCAACCTGATACTACCATCAAACAAACCCATCCTGGCGTTTCCCCCTCGAAACCAAACGAGGAAGTCAACCGAGGAACTCACACCGTTGGCAGTTTTATTTATTCAGTTATCGTTGTAGCAATAACTAGTCAGGTATAGATAATCGTCCTGATAAAATAAGCAGTGGGCCGTTTTATTTAACCATTCCGTTGTAGTTGCAACAATTACTAATCAGATACAGATAGCATGAGATAAACCCAAAACCCAGCAGTTGTTGGTACTTTTATTCAGCCATTCCGTTGTAGTTGCAATACTTACTAGTCAGGTACAATGGTCGCAAGCGACAACCAAACAAGCAATTGTTGGCAGTTTTATTTAGCCATTCCGTTATAGTGAAGCTGATTACTAGTCATTATAAAGTCAAATTATAACAGTAAACTTTAGTTATAGTTGTCTATGGTCGAGATACTGTGCTCCAAGTCGTCCATAACCGCGGACACGGCTTTCAGAAAGTTTTAACCCGGCCGGGGTGCACAAATAGCAACACACACACGATCAACCTCGGAAAAACCAAATCAAAACCCAACGAGGTCTTCACGACAGAGCAATCACAAGATTCAGAAATATTTCAGGGGGACACCCCTTGGAGTACACCCGCAACGAAGTAAGCTAGCTCCGAGACGGACCCGAGGTTTGGGTGGACGGCTGTGAGCGACTGGGAACCCCAAACGGGGCTTGTCGACACCGCGAAAACGTGTCCCGATCCTAAACAGTACATGTGCTATCTGTCGCACAATTTAAATAAAGCAGTAAAGCATGGCATAAGTACAGGATCGTAAATAAAACCTCAAACTAGTTTGTGGCCCCAAGAAATAAGACGGAATCAAGCTCTGGCTAAGGGGGGCCCATACTCCCCATATGTGGATAGCGCGATAAATCAAGGAACAGGTATCAAGTACTCGGGGTCCTACGGGACACAAGTGGGCGCTCGGAAACCAAATATTATCTATCACCCACCGATGCCTCTGCTTACTTACTTCAATTTTAGTTGTTAAACATGAATTAAAGTGAACGAAAAGTAAAGCCGAGATCATCTCCAACATCCAACATGTGGCAATACTCCAACAACTGTGGCACTTGACGACACACAACAGCACTTGAGCAAGCGACTACGGCGCGCAAGTCCAACTATCTACCAAACAACAGGTAATAGGATGTGTCCAAGGCAATATATGGCTACAAGGGGATATCACGGGTACGGAAACTAGAGCATCGCAACACAGGTAGCAATAGATCAACAGGAGGGAATAAATACTATAAAAGTAAGATAGGTAGAAAGGGGGAGATGCTCGCCTGAAAACATTGCCGAAGATTCAATCGAAGATCGGGTCGACACTCGCATCAACTCAACGGCCTTATCCGCGAAGAAGCAAATCACTAGAAGAAACACCGGATGCAATATTTAATACTACGGCAAAAGATCGGCATGATGCATGTATGATGTATGGCAGGGCAACGATGCGACGCAATTAGGCAATATTAAGCGGAACCGGGGTCCCGACAATTAATTAGGTGGTTCATGTTATTTAGCTACCCCGCAATTTAAATGTTGTCTTAACATAGCAGAAGATAGTTCCGGTTCGCTACACAAGTTTAAATGAGGCCAATATAAGACTAGATTTGCCCGCATATGGGCCCCATATTTAATTATGAGGTGAATCGGCATAAGGCCCCCAAACCACATGAATGTGTATGCGAGATGAATGATTGAATATGCAACAATTCATATAGTTGACCATTTATAAAATAGGGTTCTCGGAAAGGGGTTTACACATTAGGGGGTCTCGACGGTCTTGGGGTTCCGGGGTTCGGGGTTCGACAGGGTCCAGGGTTCGACGGGTTCGGACTCGGCGGGATCGTTCTCTCGTTCTCGGTAACGGGGCAGATCTTGCGTTCCGGGAAGAAGTACTTGGCGGTCTTTGGATCCACCCAGGTCGGGGCCCATCTTGTCGTCGCGAAGGTCTTGTCGGGCCGGCGTATCGGGTCGGTCTTGGCATCCGGGAAGCGGTACTTGTCGCACCTGTGGTCTTCGGGTCATGTCGACGGTCATGGCGTGCAGGGGGGGGAGTTCTCGGTGTCCGTGAGGTAGACCTTGTCGCGGTCGGTCCTCGGGGTGGATGAACTTGGCGTATCCGCGTCGGCGATCTTGGCGCTCGGGTTCGGCGGTATCGGTCTCCGGACTCCGTGAACGGCATCGGTTCCGCGTCTATGGAGGAGATCTTGGCGCGGCACCGGGTTCGGGATCTATCTTCGGTTTCGGGGAACGGTCTTGCGGTCCGTGTAGACGACCTTGGCGTCATGGTGGTCGATGGAGAACTTGTCGGACTCGAGTGGCTTGCAGCGATATTAAGTCCTGTTCGGTTATATTCTCGAACACCTGGCTGGCAACGGACAACACGACCAGCACAGCCACGCACGGCCCCTTGGCATGCCTCAGCACAAGCAGGGACTTCACGGCCGCCAAAAGAACGGTCGCCGGGATCGGTCGTGTGGTGGAGGACGAGGTAGGACGCGCAGAGGGGGTTGGCCGGAGGGCTTCACGCGGTCGGGGCGAGTAGAGGCGCTGCGGCGCAGACGGGGCCCAGGCGAGGGCGGCGCGAGTCCGGCGAGCTCGGGACGGTCAACGGCTCGGCTGGGACGCCGCTGCAGAGAAGGAGGGGGCCGGTTCGAGCTCGGCGGAGGGGCACCGGCGGCCGTCGACGGTGACGGGAGGCGGAGGGGGCGGCGCTGGAGGCAGCTGCGGGGCGGGGCGGGGTAGTCCGCTGGCGGCGGCGCGGCAACTGCCGGAGGCGGGGCGGGCGGAGCCGGCGCGCGGCGGCCGGAGGCGAAAGAGGCGAGGCCAGGGCGGCAGAGGGGTTCCGGCGGCGATGGGTCCTAGGGCGCGCGCTGGAGCGGCGGCTCGGGAGGCGAGCGGAGGGTGGAGCAGGCGGCGACGGGACCGGGGCGGCGAGGTTCGGTGGTGGGGCGCGGCGGAGCGCGGGCGCGCGGAGAGGGGGAACGGCGGTGCCGGCGAGTTGGTGGCGTCGGGGGTAGGCGGGAGGCGTCGGGCGCCAGGGGAAACGGGAGGGAGAGAAAGGAGCCAGGGGGAGGAAGAAGAACAGGGGGTCACGGGGCTGTGGTGGGACCAGGCGGGACCCGCGGGCAGGGGGGGCTGCGCGGGGCTGGGCGTGTGTGGCGGGTAGTGTGTGTGTGGCTGTGTGGGCAGGTGAGGAGGTTGTGTGGTGTGTGTTGAGAGGGAGTGGGGGTGGCTTAGCCTAGGTGGCAGCATGGGATTGGGTGGGGGATAGGGAGAGGGTGAGGTGGCACGATCTGAGTGGACGAGGTGATGTGGCTGAGGGGTGGTTAGACTAGGACTGGGTGTAAAAGGGTTTATGGGTGGACCGTTTTGAACATGGGGGTGGTCGTTCGGGTCGGGTCGGCCCGTTCGACTGCCCCCACTAAAATAATTAAATCTTTTATTTATTTTAAATGCACCTTTTGCAAACCGATAGCAGACAAACAAAATATTTTGGAGACCCGGTTTTGGTTTTGAATAACAGATGGGGCGTTTTAGAAAACAAAACGGGCTTTGCGAAAATAGTTTTAGACAAACAACACATGATGATGACGATGCAATGCACAAATTCAACGCGATTTTCTAGTAGTGGTTTTGCGGGATGCCACACTATATACATTGATCAGTTTGAAGAGTGTGTTCAATTAGTGCGTCGAGATCACCCATATTTCCAGGAAGATTTTCTCATGAGTTGTTTTATTGGTGGACTTAGGGAAGATATCAAACATGATGTCAGTGGACAAAGACCTAGAGGAATCTTAGAGGCTTATTGGTTCGCTAAGGTATATGAAAATGCAGCAGCAGCAAAGAAAGCATATTATCAGAGCAATTATAGGAGAGGCAGAGGGACTTTTACACACTCAAACTTCAAAGTTCCTATGAATAAGCAAACAAATAAGCCTACACAAGAAAAACCTGTGCCTCACTTTAACACAGATAGGCCTGCCAGACAATGTTGGTACTGTAAAGAACCGTGGAACAGAGAACACAGGTGCAGGCAGGGCAAAACTTTGCATATCTTATAGGAAATAGAGGAGGAAGATAACCCAGATACTACAGAAGTAACTGTAGCTTCTCCTACTGAACCCACATATCACACTGCTCCTAATACACCTGATAATAACAAACCCAAGGAGGAACTGATGCTATTATCTTCTCATGCAGTGGAGGGAACTGCTGGCATGGCAACTTTCTCCTTATTAGTGAAGATTGGACATCATCAAGCAGTGGCTCTGGTAGATAGTGGAGTTCTCACACTTTTATGAATTACAAATTTGCCATTTCAAGTTATTGTGCTATGCAGAAAGCTCCCACAAGAAAGATTGCTATAGTTGGTGGAAGTCATCTGGTCTCCAATGCTACCATCCACAACCTTTCTTACACAATTCAGGGCAATACATTCTCCTCAAACTTCCATGTCCTTACTCTGGAAACATATGACATCATATTAGGCATTGATTGGATGTATGTTGTTAGTCCTGTTATTCTGGATTTACCTCTAAGACTGCCCACTGTTCATAGAAAGGGGAAACCAATTGAGTTGACAGACCACACACTCCCTCCTAAACAATGCATTATTGCTGATGAATCCATGAACAAGCTACTGACCAAGTCTGTGTTGGGCTATATCATACAAACACATGCTCTTCATGATGAACTGCAAGAAACAAGACAAGACATACCGGCAGAAATTGCAGAATTGCTGAATTCTTTTGCTGAAGTTTTCTCAGAACCAAAGGAACTTCCTCCTAGCAGACGATGTGATCATTCGATCCCTCTACAACCAGGAGCACAACCCCCAAACCTGAGACCCTACAGGGTGCCACATATGGAAAAGGACTCAATGGAAGAAATTATTACCAAGTTGCTGAAATCTGGAGAAATTCAGGCTAGCCTTAGTCCTTTTTCCTCTCCTGCAGTGATGGTCAGAAAAAGAGATGGCACCTGGAGGTTGTGCATTGATTACAGATTGCTGAACTCAATAACAATCAAAAATAAGTTTCCCATGCCAGTAATTGAAGATCTTCTGGATGAAATTCATGGAGCAAAAATCTTTAGCAAGCTAGACCTTAGATCTGGATATCATCAGATTAGGATGAATACAGCTGATGTTCCCAAGACTGCCTTCAAGACACATATTGGCCATTATGAATATGTAGTAATGCCATTTGGTCTTACTAATGCACCGACCACCTTTCAGAACTTGATGAACACAATCTTCAAGAAGCATTTGAGGAAATTCATACTGGTTTTCTTTGATGACATACTCATTTATAGCACCTCTTATGCAGAACATTTACACCACTTAAAGCTGGTCATAGAGATACTCCAGAAGCACTCCTTGTTTGCTAAATTATCCAAGTGTACTTTTGCTGTACCTCAAGTAGAGTACCTTGGACATGTGATATCTGGTGATGGAGTTTCCACCAAACCTCAAAATATTCAGGCAATTGTGGACTGGCCTAGACCTAAAACTGTTAGCAAACTTAGAGGTTTTCTTGGCCTCACAGGATACTACAGGAGGTTTGTGAGAGACTATGGTAAAATTTGTCGACCTCTGCATAACCTTCTCAAGAAAAGTGCTTTCCAGTGGACTGAGGAGCATACGGTGGCATTTGAGAAGATTAAATTAACTATGTCTACATGCCCAGTACTTGCTATCCCTGATTTTTCCAAACCTTTTGTATTGGAAGCTAATGCCTGTGGAACAGGACTAGGCGCTGTATTGATGCAAGACAACAGACCACTAGCCTTTTTCAGTAAAGCTTTAGGCCCAAAAGCAGCAGCACAATCCATTTATGAGAAAGAGGCACTGGCCATTTTGGAAGCATTAAAAAAGTGGAGACACTACCTTCTGGGAAATACTCTTATTATCAAAACAGACCAACAGAGTCTGAGATTCATGACCACTCAGAGGCTAACGGAAGGGATTCAACACAAACTTTTGTTAAAACTGTTGGAATTCGATTACACCATAGAATACAAGAAAGGGAAAGAGAATTTGGCAGCAGATGCGTTATCTAGAAGGGACAACCAGTGTCATGCTATTACTGTATGTGTTCCTGAGTGGACTGAAGATGTCAAGAAAAGTTACATTCAAGACCAAGATAGTTCCAAACTACTCCAAAAGCTTGCAAAAGATGTGGGTCCAAATCCACAGTATATTTTGAAAGACGGCCACATCAAACATGGCAGTAAAATATATGTTGGAGCATCCACCAACCTGAGAAAACAGCTACTGGAACTTTTCATCAATCTGCCCTAGGGGGATATTCTGGCGTCAAAGCAAGATATCAGAGGATCAAGAGAATATTTTGCTGGCCTCACATGAAGAAAATGGTCGAAAAATTTGTGGCTGAGTGTCCTGTCTGCCAACTAGTGAAAGTGGAACATACTTATCCCCCTGGTCTCTTACAACCACTACCAATACCAGGAATGCGCTGGGAGAGCATCAGCCTGGATTTTATTGAAGCTCTGACAAAATCCAAAGGAAAAGAAGTCATACTAGTTATTGTAGATAGACTCACAAAATTCTCCCATTTGATTGCCTTGGCACATCCTTATTTAGTGGAGACAATTCTGCAGACCATCCTGGATTCAGTAGTCAGATTGCATGGGCCACCGAAAGAAATTGTTTCTGACCGTGACCGTATATTCACCAGCACACTATACAAGCAGATCTTCCAAGCTCTCAATGTACACCTGAAATTCAGTACAGCCTATCATCCGTAGACGGATGGACAGACGAAACGCGTTAATCAGTGTCTAGAGGCATATCTGCGCAGTATGGTTTTCCAAGATCCTAAGAAGTGGTCTTCATGGCTACCAATGGCCGAGTGGTGGTATAACACATCATATCATTCGTCTCTCAAAATGACACCGTTCGAAGCACTCTACCACTACCCTCCTCCCATGATTGGTGAGTTCACTTTGACTGACACAATGTGTCCGGCTGCCACAGCCCTACTCACTGACAGAGAAAACATCCTTCAACGTCTAAAAAGCAATCTTCTGGCAGCACATAACAGAATGAAAGTATATGCTGACATGAAACACACGAAGAGACAATTTACCACTGGAACTATGGTGTATCTAAAGATACAACCATATCGTCAAAATGCCTTCGGCATCCGTGGATCACTCAAACTTTGCTCCAAGTACTATGGTCCATTCAAGATTCTGGAGAGGATTGGGGAGGTTGCATACCGTCTTCAATTACCGGATACGACAACTATCCATCCGGTGTTTCACATCAGCCAACTCAAAGAACATGTAGGAAGGTATGCTATTCCTCTACCTCATGTTCCTTTGGTAACACCAGATGGCAAGATCAAAACAGCCCCATTGGCACTCCTGGATGAACGCCTGATCCAGCACAATAAGACTCCAGTGAAACAGTGGCTTATTCACCGGGAGAGTCTTGGGCCTGAAGATGCCACTTGGGAAGACATGCGGTACATTCAGACAACGTTCCCAGATTTTCAAACTTGAGGACAAGTTTGGTTTCAAGGTAGCGGCATTGTCAGCACCTGACCGTTACACCCCAAGACATACAGTTATCCATCAATGGACCTGAACAAGACCAACGATGGCGATTGAGTATAGTTAATAGACAGAAAAAGGGGACACGTTGGTGTACCTCACTTATTACTGCTGTAACTTGTTTTACCCCAATTATTATCAAACACTGTAATAAGACAGCTATATATGTCCCGGCTTTGCCGTGGAGAAGGAGTAAGAAAAAAAGACCGAAAATTCTAGTCTCTTAGTTAGCTCTAGTTCGTTTTGTTCTTCGACTCCCAGGTCTGAGACTCGAATTCGCTCGACCCCAACCACAAATATCCTCCAATCCACATCCTAGGCCTTACAGTCCTACCGTCGTCGCAGATGGTGGACGGCGTCACGAAGGAGGACGAGAAGGTCGCCCCCGTCTACCATCATGTTCATGTAGCACTCCGTCGTCCCGGTATGCTAGGTACGCCCTGATGACTGCTGCCCCCGCATCGAAGCCATCACCGCCATGCGCGCACCCGGCATCGGCACCCATCCCACCCAGTAGCGGCGGGTGCTCCGCCCCACCATGTTTCCACACCACCTCTCCGCGCCTAGCGCGTTCAGCATCCTCCTGAAGGGTTTCGCAGCATAGTAAATCAAAATTTTCTACGGATGCGAACGGGAAAAGCCAAGATCTAATCTAGGAGATGCAAACAACGAGAGGGGATAGATGAGATATTCATACCCTTGAATAAATCGCACAATGGAACATTCAACGGAACGTGGTTGATGTATTCGTACTAGCCTTCTCCTCCTCGCGATCCGATCCGATCCAACGCCGCAAGTGGCGACGCCTCCGAGAGATGCACACGTACGGCACCTCGACGTCTCCTCCTTCCTCGGTCCAGCAAGTGGGGTGGAGAGATAGATTGAATCTACAACACGACGGCGTGGTGCAAAGGTGGAGAGTTTCTGCGGCAGGGCTTCGCCTACGCGCAGTCGGGAGAGAGAGAGAGAGAGAGAGAGAGAGAGGAGGGCAGCAACTAGGCGGCTAGGGTTTGAGGAGGTGTGGGGGGGGGAGGGTGCGCCCCTGCCCTCTTTATATAGAGGGCTGGCCGACTGCCCTTGCCCCTCCTCCAAACCCTAGGGCCGGCGGCCACATGGGGTGGAGTGGGGGGCAAGTTTCCCCCCCTTCTAGAAGCTCTCCCTAGGGTTTCCCCTAGGGCTTGGCCGGATGAGCCTATGTGGACTTGTGCCCCTGGCCCAATGCGGCCAGGGCACTCCCTCATAGGCCCACGTCCCCTCCCGACAAGTATGGCCACACTGGTCCCACTCCGGAAGCTTCTAGAACCTTCTAGTACAATACCGAACATTCCGAAACAATTCCGAAATCCAAAAACTGCTTTCCCTTATATGAATCTTATTCTCCGGACCATTCCGGAACCTCTCGTGATGTCCTGGATCTCATCCGAGACTCCAAACAAAAACTCATAAACCAATTATCCATTCTATCCTAGCGTCAAGACACGTTAAGTGTGTGACCCTACGGGTTCGAGAATATGCAAACATGATCTTCTATCAATAATCAACAGCGGGATCTGGAAACCCATATTGACTCCCACATATTCATCGATGATCATATCGGATGAACCACGATGCCAGGATTCAATTAATCCCATATATATATATATATTCCCTTCGCCACGCAATATTTTACTTGCCCGAGATTCGATCGTTGGCATCGGCATACCTAGTTCAATCTCGTTCACAGCAAGTACTTTACTCGTTCCGTAATCCGATATCACTTTGTGATTAAATCCTTAACCACTTGCTTGCAAGCGGTGTTGATATCGATTACCGAGTGGGCCCGAAGTATATCTCTCCGACTTGGGAGGGACAAATCCCATCTCGATACATACAACCCAACAAGCTTTCTTCCGATACCAGGGAGTTGCATTATCTCATGGTCTAAGGAATACAATATTTGACATAAGAAAAAGCTTCGCAAAGATGAACTCGATGACACAATCTAATTGCTCTTCTTGATTTGGGTATGTCCATCATATCATTCTCCCAATGAAATGATCTCATTATTAATTGACAACTCATGTCTATGGTTAGGAAACCTTAACCATCATTAATCAATGAGCTAGTCCATAGAGGCATACTAGGGACACGGTGTTGTTCATAAACCACACAAGTATCAAAGTTTCCGCTTAATACAATTCTAGCATGGAATATAAACTTTATCATGAACAAGAATTATAATAATAACATCTTTATTATGGCCTCAAGGGCATAATTCCAATAGTCTTCCACTTGCACTAGAGTCAATAATCTAGTTTACATCTGACAACAATCCAACACCCATGGCACAAGGTGCTGATCATGTTTTGCTCGTGGAAGAGGTTTAGTCAACGGATCTGTGACATTGAGATCCGTATGTACTTTGCTAATCTTCAGATCTCCATCTGTTATATAATCTCGAATTATATGAAACTTGCGGTTGATGTGCTTGGTCTTTGGATGATATCTTGGTTCCTTAGCCAGTGCTATGGCGCCAGTGTTGTCACACAATATCTCCAGTGGGTCCAAGGCACTTGGAACCACACCAAGCTCAGTGATGAAGTTCCTGATCCAAACTCCTTCACTTGACGCTTCTGCAGCAGCCATGTATTCTGCTTCTACTGTAGATCCCGCGGTCACGCTTTGCTTACAGCTTCTCTAGCTCACAGCTCCTCCATTCAAAATATAGACGTATCATGTCTGAGATTTAGAATCATCCTTGTCGGTGTCGAAACTAGCATCGACGTAACCTTTTACGACGAGCTTCTCATCACCTCCATAGACCAAGAACATTTCTTTAGTCCTATTTAAATACTTTAGGATGTTCTTCACGGCTGTCCAGTGTTCCATTCCTGGATCACTTTGGTATCTGCTCGTCAAACTAAGAGCATTGGACACATCCGGTCTAGCACAGCATGGCATACATGATAGAACCTATGGCCGAGGCATAAGGAACTTTGCTCATAGCTTCTCTATCGTTTACCATAGCTGGACACTGAGCCTCGTTCAATATCTTACCTGACAACATAGGCACTGAACCTTTCTTTGCCTTATCCATTCTGAACCTTTTCAGAACTTTGTCTAGGTATGTACTTTGGCTTAAAGCTATCAGGCGTCTTTGTCTATCTCTATAGATTTTGATGCCTAATATATAAGCAGCTTCTCCTAGGTATTTCATTGAAAAACATTTGTTCAAATAACTCTTCACATCGTTAAGCATATCAATGTCATTTCCAATAATCAATATGTCATCCACATATAGTACTAAAAATGTCACTGAGCTCCCACTCACTTTCTTGTAGATACAAGCTTCGTAGTAATTTGGAACAAATCCAAAGCTCTTGATCACTTGATCAAAACGAAGGTTCCAACTCTGAGATGCTTGCTTCAGTCCATAAATGGAACGCTGAAGTTTGCACACCTTATCAGCATCCTTAGGATCGACAAAACCTTCGAGTTGCATCATATACAACTCTTCATCAATGTTGCCATTGAGGAACGCAGTCTTGACATCCATCTGTCATATTTCATAATCATGAAATGCAACAATTGCTAATAAAATCCAAATGAACTTAAACATCGCTACGGGAGAGAAAGTCTCATCGTAGTCAACACCTTGAACTTGTCGAAAACCTTTCGCGACAAGCCGTGCTTTATAGACAGTAACATTACCATCCGCGTCCGTTTTCTTCTTGAAAATCCATTTGCACTCAACGGCCTTTCGGTCGCTAGGAGGGTCCACCAAAGTCCATACTTGGTTTTCGCTCATGGATCCTAATTCGGATTTCATGGCCTCTAGCCATTTCTCAGAGTCTAGGCTCATCATTGCTTCCTCATAGTTCGCAGGTTCATTGTTGTCTACTAACAAGAAAGTTAAGACAGGGTTGCCGTACCACTCAGGAGGGGCACGTGACCTTGTTGACCTGCGACGTTCAGTAGTAGCATCGTCCGAAGCTTCATGATCCTTGTCATTAGCTTCCTCTATTGTTGGTGCAGACGGCACTGGAACAATTTCAGGTGCTGCGCTACTCTCCAACTCAAGAGAAGGTTCAATAACCTCGTCTAGCTCTACTTTCCTCCCACTCACTTCTTTCGAGAGAAACTCCTTCTCAAGAAAGGATCCGTTCTTTGCGACAAACACTTTGTCTTCGGATCTGTGATAGAAGGTATACCCAATAGTTTCCTTAGGGTATCCTATGAAGACGCATTTTTCCGCTTTGGGTTCGAGCTTGTCCGACATCAACTTCTTGACGTAAGCCTCGCATCCCCAAACTTTAAGAAACGACAACTTAGGTTTAGCACCAAACCACAGTTCATACGGTGTCGTCTCAACGGATTTAGATGGTGCCCTATTTAAAGTGAATGCAACGGTTTCTAATGCATAACCCCAAAATGATAACGGCAAATCTGTAAGAGACATCATTGATCACACCATATCTAATAGAGTTCGATTCCGGCGTTCAGACACACCATTGCGCTGTGGTGTTCCGGGTGGCGTGAGTTGTGAAACGATTCCGCTTGTTTTAAGATGCGTGAGAAAATCATAACTCAAATACTCACCTCCACGATCGGATCGTAGAAATTTAATTTTCCTGTTACGATGGTTTTCCACTTCGTTCTGAAATTCTTTGAACTTTTCAAATGTTTCAGATTTATGTTTCATTAAATAGATATACCCATATCTACTTAAGTCATCAGTAAAAGTGAGAAAATAGCGATAACCACAGCGCGTCGAAACACTCATTGGTCGGCATACATCGGTATGTATGATTCCAACAAGTCCGTTGCTCTGTCGCTGTCCAAAGTGAAGTCACCGCATCCAATGTCTTCGGTTCTCCAATATCGGCCGCAGCGCATCCAAGATTCGCGTTCAGGTATGTTCTCTAGCCAGGTCGCCTGCCGCCGAAATAGTTGTGGATTGCAACCTGCTCCTTTCTTCTTACAATACATGTTAGAAGCGGTTGACTCACCGTTGATCGAGAGTAAAGTTTGATTACTTGCTTGATTTGTGGCTGTTTGAATACCATATAGAGCCACGTAGATTGATTGTTATTTGTTACTGTAACTCTGTACTGCTGGTGTTTGAACATACTAGCTGCTCCATCGATGGACCGCTGGTTCAAATCAGAGAGAGTGTGAAATCGGGTAGTTGTAGCCTTTGGAGAGTAATAGCTTTTTTTCCTTTTTTGCTGGTTTGACAGCATCTCTTAGCCATTGTACAGTTTTTCCCTCAATTTAATGCAAAAAGGAGAGCTCCTCCTGATTCGGGTAAAAAATCTCTATAACTCTATACTTTAGAGTTTCTGAAATCTGTTTTCATTGTTGATCTTGATTGAAAACGTAGCTAGAGAAATGGATGGAGCAGCAGAGCAGTCCGACGGGTAATAAACGGACCACTGGACGTCGATTAAGTTGGAACAAGATCAGAATGCAAGCAGCGGCGGCCGATTTAATCACACAGCCATAATCGGCACCCTATCGGCTATCTGCTATCTATGAGCATGCCGACTTACCTGATTTGTCAAGTATATGCTATTATATTGGGCTTTTGTACTGTGAAAGTAATACTGGTTGTTTAGCAACTACCTTGCATTGTGAGCATTATGCCAAAATCCATGTGTTTACATGCTATACTCATCAATTTCTTAATCAGTTGTGCACCATTTAGTGTTTTGGAATACAACACTATTCTTTTTTTACTACTCTCTGGCCCATATTAATTGGCTCAAATTTGTCTAGATTTGAATGAATCTAGACACTATTTAGTATATAGATTCATTCAAATTTTGACAAATCAAAGTCAATTAATATGGATCGTACATGTAGCTGCTTGTTTTTTCGTTGCAATGAGCATACTGCTGCCTGTTGTGCCCCTGCGCTGCAGGTTGACTGTCAATAATTGCTGAAGGATCTCTCAAA
Source organism: Avena atlantica (assembly GCA_910589765.1). Classification (NCBI taxonomy): domain Eukaryota; kingdom Viridiplantae; phylum Streptophyta; class Magnoliopsida; order Poales; family Poaceae; genus Avena; species Avena atlantica. The sequence continues at coordinate 19,149,678 of OU342737.1, read as the reverse complement.
GTTTTCCTTATATACAACTAATGTCCTAAACATTATTTTGTATGCCATTTATTTTACAAGGTTGAAAGTTTGTTTATGTACAAATCAAAGCGTACACCAGGGGCCACACATGCCTGGCAGGTAGCGGATCACTCTTATAGAAAACATGCATCAAAAAGCTTTCCCTGATGATTTGTAATTTAATCAAGGCTGCCTTGCTCATCCAGATGATTTGTTGTTTCTTTCAGGTGACACTTCTAGCATCCATGTTGCTCGGTCAGATGCTGTGGCTAAGCTTTTGTGCAACTACCGGGACCAAGAACGACAGTGCCATACTGCGCCTCCACTCCTCTACTGGTGTCCCTTCTTCCTGCACCGCTAGATAATATCACTGAAATGATCTGTTATTTTTTGTATCTAACACAATATTTACTGGCTCATTCCAGTTATTGAATCCCCTCTTGCATATTTCCAGTGAACTTATGTTCAAACACAACTTTCTTATTGACCTGTTGCAGTTCTACTTTCTTAAATAAAAATACTACAACTGATATAATTCTATGATTGTGCCATATTACACGGATGCACCTCCCTATTTTGATTTATCCATGTGTCTTTCCCATATAGTTGGTCAGTGGTCACACCCGAGATTTCTGCTCATCTGTCATAGTAATTCTGCATCTTAAATGAATTTCTAATAATAAATTCTCACTCCAGCCATGTAATCTTGTTGATAGCACTTGTCCAGAAAATATAATGTGACTTTTTTTTGTAAAAATATAATGTGACTTTGACAGCCTAGCCTAGGTTTGGTTAGATTTTATTACGAATCATTATTTCTGCTATTTCAGCGAGTGTTCTGATATCTACATCTTTAATGATCTTCTAATAATAAATTCTCACTCCACCAATGTAATCCTGTTGATAGCACTGGAGGTTGTAACCCGTTGTCTTTTACCTGTTCAATGAAATGAAACACAAACTCTCTTGCCATTTTCTCGAAATTTTTTGTTTTCCCATCGATGAAAATAGCAAGGTTGACAAAGGCAATAATACACCCAGTAGATAATTTAAGTTTGTAAATATCAATCAACTCTGATTCATAGAACTGAAAATTTGGTTCAGCATAGCAGGCTGCAAGATGAACCCAAGGTCCCTTTTTAAAATTCTCTATCCCAATGTAGTTAACATGATTTTTTTATCAACCAGAAGGAGCTTTGCCTTTTCATAAAGAAGAAAAGAGTTGGCTGACCTGATACAGACGTACACACTGCTCCGATTAAAAGAGGAACCGGACCAAAAAAAACTCAAGCGACACAATTTTTAGGAAAAAAAGGGCAAAAACCACACGAGGCCACACTACCTAGCTAGACTAGGTCTGGAGCACCATTGAACGACACCATGACAACGGCAACCGCAGGCTCTACGAAAAGCCCGGTCCACGTCCCCGGAGAGGAAGTCAGAGCCGAAGGAACGGCTAGGCCTCTCAGGCTTCATGGCGAGAGGTAGGCCGCAGGGAAATCGCTAGCGGTACTCGGACGCTCACAGGGCCCAAAAACGTCGACTCTCCCAGTAGCACTAGCAAACCACGGGCAAGGCTCCCAACAGTCAAAAAATGACACCTCCACGGAGTTTTTGGCGTCCGAGAGGACGCCATCGTCATTCAATCTGGCATGCCAGATTTGGGTTTCACCCCGGAATGAGGGATGGAGGGATGCCAGGACTCCACGACAAAGACCCCAAGAGGGAACGAGCGCCACCGATGTCGGCACCGACCAAGTCGGCATGACTTTCGTCCGGAGACCTACGACCACAACCTCCAATGGATAGTCACAAGGACTGCCCATGCCACCCGACAAGCACGGCCACCGGCGAGGGAGCCCACGCCAACATCCGTGACACGTCGGAGCACCTCGCCCACCAAAAAAACTCTGCCGCACCTCCATCCTCAGTCCGTGGCACACCTCCGCCACGGACCTGCAAAACCAGCCATGGCCATCGCGCCCCGGCCAGCATGCCACCCACGGCGACCCCCTCCAGCCCATGTCACAAAGAACGGGGCGCTGCCACCCCCTCCTCGCCGCGTCCCTAGGGCCACCGCCACGGCCTTCCCGCGCCGGACAACCACCAGCGCACAACGTGTGCTGCCCTCTGTTGCCCACGCAACCAGAGAAGAAAAACACAGCCGCCCCGCAGCAAGCTCCTGGCAGAAGAAGCACTGCCGCGTCCCGGGGCCGCCGCCCCGGCGTCCAAGGCCAGCAACCGCCGCCATCGCAGAACCGCGCCACCCCGAAGCTCCGCCGAGCTGTGGCTCGCCAAGCCCATCTGGGCCCAGCATGGGCCCTAACCGTGACCGCCTCCACGCGTAGCACCGAGGACCGCCGCATGCCACCAGCCGCAATGACGCCGGCCACCGCCGAAGCACACATTCAGCCGCTCCCCCACGCTGCCAAGCTGACCACGCCGGAGGAAGACGACGCCTGGCGCCCGGCCCCCTCGCGTCCGCCTCGGGATCTTCCCAGCCGCGTTTGGCGACGGGGGCCGCCGCCACCGCGACAAGGCCATCGGCATCGGCGGAGGAGGGAAGAGGGTGGGAAGGGGGCCGGCGGCGGCGGGCGGTGGATCCCCCGAGTCGCCCAGGAGGACGACACGAGGGTCGGGAGGTCGGGTCTTCCTTACAGGTTTTTTTTGTCATAGCTAACATGATTTTGGACCAACAAAGATAACAATATTTGTAGCACCAACTACCAAGAGGTTGTTGCTGTTGTGTGTAATGTCTTACATGTCGTTTTGTGAATTGTGTATCAAGCAAAATGTTATGGGGCCAGGCTGGAATTGTGTGTCAAGTAAAATATTAGGGGTCCGGGCTGAATTCAACCTCATTTCTTAATAGTCTGTGTGGATTGCTGGGTTGCAGGTCTATACCACCTTTGTACCTGCAATCTCATTCATGCTATTTTGATAATAGTGCAATATTTTGTGTATTGATTGCTTGGGATTTGCATAGTTTTAGTTATGCGAATTCACTATAACCTTTGTTCCAAAATATAACACGTTTTGGTAAAGCTATTTTAGTCTACCGAAGCATCTTATAATTTGGAATGGAGGTAGTAACTGTTACTAACTACTATCAGTTTACATAATTTAAAAATATGTCAGATGGAGAGGATTGTCGCACTATGAGGCCAGGACCCACATATTAGCATTTGTTGTTGATCTATAATTTGGCAGATGAAAATGACTTGATTTTCTCTTTATTTAACTATGTTGAAATCAATAGTTGCATTTTACATGAACTGTGTAAAAGTTCTAACTACAGTAATTAAATCCAACACATTTTAACTCAAACTTGGGAGGAAAGAAAAGGTAAATTCCATCTAAATATGGTTCTTCAATGTATGGTCGAGAAAATATGCTCGTTGTTGTAGCAAGGTGCGTATGTTGGTTGACTTTCAATGATTTTTTCAAACTATGCAGATTGTTTGCATTTGGAAAGTGACTGGGATTGGTAACTGTAGCTGCACTGCATATATAGAATGGTGACCATGATGCCAAAGCAGTGTCCAGGTGTGATTCATGTTAGGTCATGTAATTACCACACTATCTGTATTTACTCCTATTGTTAGATTCATCATGGTCTTAATTAATTAAGTTGATGTGTCACCTCTTATGGTTTGGGTCATACTTCTATGAACCAGTTATTGCTGGGCATGGCAATACACCTTTTATGTGTACCATGCTGTATTGGTCCAAAGCAGAGTGGTTTCATTTTTTGCTTTACTTTAATTTGTAAACAAGTTTTGCTTAGGAACTTTTCAAATTTTGGTGAGGCTTCTTCCAACAATCATCTAGGCTGTGTCGATAACTGATGTGTAGTTGTCTTCAAAAAAAGGTACTAGGAAAAATGGCCAGAATCATCAAACCATGCGATGGGCTCAATGTTACTAAAAAAGGTTACTCATCTTAAGTTCGAGTGAGGTATTAAAGTGAGACACCAGTAGATAGGTTGAGATATGCTATGAAGTTAAAAAAAACTAGGAAAATGAGATGCCAACTATTACTTCGAGTGTTACAATGTTTGGTTTTCTTTTGAAACCTTCATGTTCTATTTTGTAGGGTGTTAAAATATTTGGAAGTGGCACAAAGGGTGGTCCGGTATGCTGTGCTGAAAGCGGATTCGCTGTCAATGGCGGCGACATGAAGGGTGAGTGGTTGGCGAAGTGAAGGAAGATTGTCATCGAGGTTGCCAAGCAGTAGTGCCCCGTTCTGTTGAGTAGTAGTATATCTTTCCAGCAGATGTGTGTATTTAGTACAACTCCAAGGTTTCCATGTACATGGTGGTGTTACTTACCAAAGATTACCTGCTCGGCATGCATGAGTCTAATGAAAGGTCACAATTAATCTAAAAAAATTAATAAGGGGCGATTGAGAATAAATTACACGACGGACTGTTGCAAATAAAATTACACGGACACCACTTGATTTGCAACTCTGTACCACAACTTAGATTAATAGATTTGATATTAAAAACTCTCACATTTGAAGTTTGGACATAAGGATGTAGAATTGGCAATTATATAGCCCCCTCCTCCCTGTTCCTCTATGTAGGGCCTATAATTTTTTACACGGAAATTGAAGAGCGCTCATGGAGGAAAATTACACAAGTTTCGGGCGGGGTTACGCCTGGCTAATTAACGTGATAAAATAGAGAAGTTTGCATGGGATATGAAAACATAATCAAATCTCTAAAAAATAGAGGAGTTTGCATGGGATGTGAAAACATAATCAAATCTCTAGAAAAAAATATCCAGACGACTGGCGCAAAGGGAATATACCCCGCATTTTGAAAAATTTCTCAAAAAACTATAGGCCCTATATGAAAAGTGAAGGGCATATATTTTAGATAGGATGTGAGAGAGATATACTGCACGATATGCAAAAATTTGATTTTGAGTCATGTATAAGCGACATATGTATCGGCACCGGTAGCAACGCATGGGCATTTAACTAGTTCGAGTAAACAAGAACAACTAAATGACAGCGCTCATGCGGTTACTTCTAACAAAAGAGAAACATATGCATCAATTCTCTCTGGACATAATGCATTCATACCACCTCTTAATACTCCCATAAGAAACGTACAGCTTGTCTATGCTCACCAACTTGGAGGAAGATATGGTCACTGATGAATCCCCTTTTCTCTCAGGTTTGACACAGACCTTTTCTCTCGTATATTAGTTGCAACCGGTCAGACTACGATGCTTATTTGCAGGAGTCAAACATCCCCACGCAACGCCCATAAATATAGCGACATTGTGTATCTTCTCACAGCAAACAGAGAATCTCACACACGATTCTGGGCAGGGTGACCAGAGGGAACACAATGGATTCCAGGCATGCCGTTCTGTGTTTCCTCGTAGTACTTGTCTTGAGAGGAAGTCCTACTGCTTTGGCCGGTCCGTGTTCCTCCTATCTCTCTCTGATCTCTCTCGTGACATATTTTGGCTCGTTAAATTGATGAAAAATTGATCTACAATGACAAATTTGCATCGATTACTTTTCTTTTCATGGCCTGCTCGTTCTTTAATTTCCAGAAACCCCATATAGTGTTATATTTTCTCCCAACTTTCATGGATATTTTCATGTTACGAGGAAGTGTTAATCTTCTTGCAGAGGACTGCGGGTATACAACTCCGCACATGCCATGGTGTTTTAGATGGCTCTGCAAGACGGAGTGCAAAATTGAGGCAAAAATGGCTGTCGCTCGTCTCATGGGGCACCAGTGTGTGGGACATGGGATCAGTGCCTACTGCTGGTGTAGTTTCTGCAAACCATAGTTCACGTCGCAGGGAATATGAATAAGAGGTCTACCTACGGAGGGTCAAGGCTAGCGTCGAAGATGAATCAATAACTAGTTACATTTTTTTGTTATTAGTCTGGTACGCTGGTCTCGAATGGGTTTGTATTTCTTGCTTCAGTAATACAGATGTCTACTTTATTGTATCTCTTATATTAAGAATATATTGCATGTTATTATCTATATGACAGATTAATTTTTTTATGATATTGCTGCTTGGTTGCATCAATTTACATGGGTTGATGTAATTCGCAGAAAATGAGTTTAAAATCGTCAAACTAGTTAGAAGAGCAGAAATATACATATAAACAATCTTCCGTGCAATGTTTTTTTTACGTGTATTGAGTTTGATGGCATGCTTTCATAATGTTGTGATCTTACTAATTACCATTTGGTTTCAACCTGTCTATGACAAGCTTTTATTTTTTCGAAAAGGATGGCAAACTTTTATAATGGGGTTTTATTATATCATGTTATTTTAGAATCCAATAAATTTTCTTGTTAGTACTCTGTATATACATTTTTACCTATCACGATATTGACCTTTATTTTCTTGAAATATTTTATATTTTCATTCATGATGAAACCTCCACACTACAAGTGTGGACCACGACAATCATACTAACCTCACAATAAACCAATTTCATAGGCAAAAAAAGTCCATACACAAGTGAAGGCTTTTGTTACTTCAAAAACTTTTGTTACTCCAAGCATGAGGCGTCCAATGGAGATCGCTGGAAGAGATTTCCGCATATTGGGAGAGTGCGCCTATGGAGTCTGGAACTATATTTCTTGAGATTCTATGCGGGACACGGACAATAAGGTTTTTTTTGAACGGACTTGCGTGACCGATCGCATCTCTTTCGACTACTACACCGATGTTACTGCAAAGGACACCACGATTTCTCTGACTAACCTCAACGACTTCTGTCGCCACCGGCACTGAAACTATTCCAATAGTTCTTTTATGTTCCCTTATCCATAGTATTAGGTATTAGTATTACTATCATAGTACTAGCATCTGAGATGAACATGTCTTGTTTATCTTGCCCGACGGGTTGCATATTTAGTATGTTTAGTTCGGTGGATTCATTTAATCTGTAAATTATTTTGTTTTGCTAGTTGTGGGTGGATCGAGAATTCTATCTCAGTCATCTCCATATCCGTTGGATTTGTAAATTGATTGCGTACACTATGTAAGTTGTAAGTGGACCGCAACTAAGTTTTTCCCTAGTTGCATGAGAGTTCTAACTAACCAAAAATATTCCAGGCCGTTGGATTTTCATCGTGATTTATGTTGGCTAGGAGTTGCAACTGACCGATAATTAATCTAAATCTTGGTCGACTGAGTATTATTAGTCTCTCCATAAGTTAATTATCAAATATTCAATAACATACAATTCATATCTTGAAATTTGCACATGTTTTAACAATTCACAAAAATAATACTTTGTTAGACTAGTAGCTATTTTTTGATTCTTCTCTGATTTGTATGAGTCAGTGAGATGACACAACCTATAGCATAAACAATCAAAGAGTACCGAGATCCAACTTGTGGTTGGATAGTCAGGAGAGTGGTTGTACGGCCAACCCAACAGACCAAACACAGGTTTGAAACCACGTTTGTCTTTTTAAGGCTGATTATTCTTTTAGCGGGATACTACATCTTGTTGGTAGGGAGACACATGCGGCTACTTCATCAACTTTAGAAGCTCTGCAACTCTAGTCACATATAGACAAAGTGTTGGTGGTGTGCAACGTTTCTAAAACAATAGAAGGAAGCATGTGTGATCAACTAAACCTTTTTCCCTATCAGATAGAACCAACACGCGGTTGGATGGTTGTGAGGGTTGTCGAACCCCACTCCACCAAGGATTAAAAATTAGGTTTGACATCTGAAGCTCCATCAATCTAGCCTTCAATAGTGTCATGTTAGTGTGTGGATATGGTGTTGTATGTGTGTGTGAGTCTATGCTATACTTCGTACTTAACTTTTTTAGAATATAAGGTGTATCACATATCATAAAAAAGGTGCCAAGCAACAAGTTTACAACGCCATCCAGTGTCCATATTTGTTGCCGACAAGGGGTGACAACTCCCCAATCTAAAACCTAATCTCCCTCGAGCAACCAACTCGGTATTGGTGGCACCTTTCTAGGGAAGAGACTAGTTATCTTCGACGCTTCGTACTCTGCGACATAATGCATGTGAGATCGTATAGGTTGATGGGCTCTCCTCCTTGAAGACTACATTGCTATGATGTCTCCATAATCACTAGATAAAAGTAGCGTGATCTCTTCCTATGGGTCATGTCGGTCTCTTTTACTTGTTCTATTGCTGACCTACCACAACATCAATGGGGAATTAGGCTCTGGTAGCAATTCCAACTTTCCCCAATGGGTCACAATGCACGCTTAGACCTCACTTCATGGATATCATACAGCCCATGAGAAGTTGCTGCATTGTCTCCTGCATTTGACCGCATACAGGGCACGCCCCATGATGTGGAAATCCTAGCCTCTGCAAATATGTTCACCGTCAAAGTTGATTTCAAGACACCAAACACTCAAAAACTTAAACACTTGTGGGCCACACAATTTCCATATTGATCTACTACTCCTTAGTGGTGGCAGTGATGAAGGCCTCATAACGCCAACCGCTGATGTGTTGTTTAAGGGTTTGTCTATGTCTCGGTGAGGAAAGTGCAACTGTAGTTAAAAGAAATGTGCAACTCATTTCAGTTAAACTTTTCTGTCAGAAAATTGCAATTGCATTTTCTGTCAAAAAAGTGTAACTGAAATCACTTGCACTTTTTTTAAACATGCAGTTACGCTTTGACTTAAGAAATTCTTAGTTGACAGAGAGATAGCAAAACCGGTTGTTTAAACATTATCAATTGCACATAACCTCCTTTGGCTTTGCTTTTACGATTTTTTTTGAACAGAGACTGTGCTTCTACGTGAAGACATCTTCTCAACGAAGCCGCCAAATTAAATGCTCCAACCTGGCCCTAATACTGTCCGGTCACGCAGTGTATCTTCAAGATACGAAGATACGCTTCGCAGTGTATCTCAAAGATATACGGAGTATATGGTCATTAATTCACCGTATATATGGTCATACAATCTCGAATAAAAATGTTTATCAAGAACGTGCAGAGATTATATATAAATAGACGCACCATCGTTTTCCTCCAGGTACACACACTACCTGTTCCCCCTTGAGGTTTCGCAAGAAACGATCATACACCATGGACGCGAGGCATGCTATTCTCTGTTTCCTCGTTGTGCTTGTGTTGCACGGGAATCATACCGCTGTTGCAGGTTCGTGTTTCTGGTATCTCTCCCTCTCGTCGTTTTAGTATTGTTGTCAGTTTCATAACAATTTCCGTGTGATGAGATTATGCATGCATGTCGTGTTTTCGCGCAGAGGAGTGCACCTACGGAGGTGCGAAAATGCCCTACTGTTTCGACTCTATATGCAAGCCCAACTGCTGGACCCGGGCGCTACTGAGCCGCTCTACTGTCAAAGAATCAAGCTGCTGGGGGAAAAAGGAGAGCAGCTACTGTATCTGTCTTTTCTGCCCCAAATAGTTACCTGACCCTTCAACCAAAGATGAACAAAGAGGTTTCTGCGAAAGTGAATCAAAGAGACATCCATTTTTTACTATGCTATTTTCCATCATTGATGAAAGATCTGCACTACTACTACTGTACTAGTGTCGCCACAATCAAATTAATTTCCTATTCAGTCATGTCCAGGTGTGAGTGATATGATTTTGTTATATTCAGAAAATTGATGCAATGATCCGCCCACATGAACTCGTGTGTACCGCTTGTATGAGGGGTTCTCAACATGCGGAACATATTAGAAATGAGAATTTTCCGCACCTCCAACCCTACGCCAAGAATATACACGGCTAAAATTTCAAAAAAATAAATAAAGAACGATTATGAACACGGGAAATCCACAGTTCCACACTAATAATCCTGTTGTTGAGAAAATCAAGATTGCTTCCTTTTGTTTCAAGTCATGTACTACAGAAAATCCTTCTGCTCCGACCATATCAAGATACTAGTATTTGTCTCTATTCTCTGACGTTGTGTTTACAGCATCTTAATAACACTGAGGTCCATCGGAAAGGGCATCTCCATACCGGGCGACCCAAACCGTCTGCGCGTGTCTAAAACTGTCCACGTGGACCCAGCGACATATCCGGCGAAACGCGTACGGACTGACCCATTCGTGCATCTAATATGGGGCTCGGTTGCATCGCCCTGGACGCGCGCGGACGTCGTGCCCGCGCGTGCCACTGACCCACCCGCCAGTCACACGCGGCATTGATTTCGGATGCGGTCAGTAGCACCATTTCAGACGCAACCGCGACAGCGATTCAGAGACGAAGGCTGACCGGCGACAGCCTGCACCATCAATGGCAACGTCCGAAGGGGTCTATCCCGTCTCCGACATCGACTCGGACGAGGAGGACACCGTCAACCACTTCGACGCCAAGCTCGAAAGCGAGGACGACAACGACAAGGGCGGCGAAGACGACATCGTCGTCAAGCAGGAGGCGGTGGACGACGGCGCCACCAACCTGCCCCTGGAGTACCGTGAGGTACTGACGCGGGGCTACGACGAGGACGTCTTCACTGAGCAGGCCATTGCGGCCAGCGCGCAGGAGGAGGAGGCCTTGTGGCGCGACTACGAGGAGGCCCTCGCGCTCACCCGCATGGTGGCTGAGACGGACGCCAAGCTGCCATCACCGCCGCCGCTGCCGGTTTGGGCGCCTCCGATCACGCCGGAGGTGGGCATGGAGCTGGCGCACCTCCAGCAGTAGGATCTGTGGCCTGTACGGGCGATCAACCCGCCTGCGCCCGCTCCCGCTACCGCTCCGGCCCTGCCGCCGCCCAACCTCTGGACGCCGCCGGAGTATATTGATCTCGACCCTAGATGGACGAGGCGGCACCGGCGCGCAAAGATCGGTAGCTAGGGTTAGGATTAGTTTAGCTTATGTTTTTTATATTTTGAATGTAAATTAAGTATAAACTTTGCCAGTTTTTCGCGCGAATTGTTTGTGTTTGAATCTAAAAAAAAGTTGCCTCACCCAGCACAGACAAATGGGTCGCGCGTCTAGGCGCGGCTGGCCAAACAGGCTGAACCCTCTATCCATATTGACTGGGGCCCGAGCCAAACAGACACAAACAGACAGTTTGAGGGTGACCGTATGGATCAGCCCGGTGAAGATGTCCTTAAGACGAGCATATGTGAACCACATTCTACATCCGCAGTGCTCCACTACAAATGTCCGTTAGAAATCCATGTACTAGGGGAGGACGAAAATATGTGTGGTTTCCCAGCTACCCACCCAGGAACATTTGACAGCACAAAGTACATATGCGTTCTCCGGGATTCTATTTTCTCGGCCCGAGCATGAGAGAACAAGTACTCCCTCCGGTGGCATTGATTTTATTTAGAGTCTTAGTATGTATCTAGTTAAGTATTTAGTTTAGATACATTTGACTCTAACAAAGTTGAAATCATTAATACGGACATCAGGAAATAGAGCTTTTACACACTTGTGGTTGTATTTACTACTAGTACTATTTGCCTATCAAAGAGGGCCATTTAGCTTTCGGATCAGGTTTTACCTGAATCCGTTCACGGAAATACATCCATGAAAATATCTTGACTCTCATAGGCATATTGGCCTTCCAAAGACCCTCAGGCGAATCAGGTTTTCGTCACGCTATATTAATATAGCAACGACACGATACAATCACCGACAAAGCTGGGTAGCAGCACAATCTAGCCCAAAAGAAAAGAGAAACAAAACTGACATCTGCCGTTCGAAGAAACGAAGATGACTCGTAACCGCTGCGCCCTCCAAAGTTGTCACACCACACTCCTAGCACTGCGAAGCGACGCGTGCCAAGAAACACCACCAAGAAGTAATGTGAAGCCAACGGCGCTCCTGCCCGGACTTGTCCTAGGGTTTCCTCTTATACACAGAGGGGAATGGTGAAGGGGTACACCCGACAAACTTCAGGAAGGACAGCGGCACCCACATGTATCAATGGGTTGGTGCCAGATGAGCCGAGAGAGATTTCTCTCGACACCAAAAAAGACCACCACGATCGATTGTAGTGCTCCACCAAACTTGTCACCAAACTTGTCACCAAACTTGTCGCCCACCACACCGCGCCAACATGGTCTTGCCACCATCATCATCATCATCTCACGAGTGGCCAACGATGCTTGCATGCAAGATTGAGAAGAGAGACTGCATGAGATGAGGGGCAACATGACATCCTCACAAGAGGGGGACCGACCTCCACCGTCTTTGGGGCGGTATCCGACCGATCGCAACAACAGGGGCACTCCAATCCCAAACAGGCCCATTGGACCCAGATCAGGTCCGTAAAGCCGCCCCCGTCAAGCTGCAGCAGGTGCGCCTCCGATGCTGCCTCCCTAATCCGAGCAGTCCCCTTCTCCATCCTGCTAGGAACATCACCTAAGATGGACTAGAGCCAACACACACATGCATAGATGGAACCTTTTTTTGAAATTGGGGGGGGGGGGGGGGGGGGGGGGCTGGCACCTGCATGCTAGGATGCACACATCCTTTATTGATAAAACATGTATCAAGTATAAAGTCACAAAAAAGCAGAGTATTATATTTCAGGGATCAGATAAGGTTGATACCAACACTAACCATCTGAATAAAGCTAAAAGTCTCACAAGAGAGCGCATCTGTCAATCTACTAGTATGCCGCCACGAAGTCTGGCTGAAAATATCCGAGAAGCAACCTTCGCAAGACGGCTGCACCCAAAAACCATAGGTTGTCGCTGATGCTCTAGGAAGAAGAAAGCCCAGAGTTAAATCCAGTGTGACGCCATAAGGATAACCTGCAAAAAAGATGAAACTTTGGCCTTGTTAAAAATAATGTTATTTCGATATTTTAAAATAGACCAATATAAAGCCGAAACGCCTATACGTATTCTAACTTTATTCGCTGTATCCACTCTGTTAAGCCAATTCTTAAACATATTAGAGATATTGGTTAGAGATGGGAGATTGAATGTGAAATAGACAATTTGACATATAATCTTAGCAAATGGACATGAAAGAAAAAAATGTTCAATTGTTGTGTCTTCGTCACAAAAGCAACATTTATTATATTCATTCCAATTTCTCTTCGCGAGATTGTCTCTGGTTAACAATACTTTACCGTTAAGAAACCACATAAAATATTAATTTTCAATGGTATTTTTAACTTCCACAGATGTGTGGGGAATTTGGGGTGTACATTCATAATATCCTCATACATGGACTTAACAGAGAAAACCCCGCTCTCTATTACCCTCCATATAAAAGCATCATTTTTGTCTGAGTTATTGCAATCAACATCTGACATAGATGCAGCCATGCATGACATTTATTCCCCATTAAACTCCTTCTAAATCCTATGTTTAGAGGAGTATGAGAAAAACGGCATGAACATACACATTCTTCCTATGAACAATGTTCTATAATAAGGGATATTGTTAGACGAGAGACAATTGTCCTAACCAATCATCTTCCAAGAATCCGGTGCCTCTCCCATCATCAATTTTTAAAAAGCCCCTAGCAAAGAACTCATCATTTACTCGCATTAGTCCTTTCTAAAACAGTGAGTCAGTCGGTTTAGCTTCTAATTGTGCTAGAGTTTTATTTTTCAGATACTTGTGTACCAGCTCATTCCACACCCGTTCTTCTGTCAATAGTTTATGCAACCACTTGCTTAATAAACATTTGTTTATAAGTTCTAGCACCTCGACACCCAATCCACCCTGATCTTTGGGTGGGAAAATGATATTCCACCGTGTTAATATATAATTCTTCTTATGTTCATCGCTTTGCCAGAAAAAACGCGAGCCATAGAAGTCCAATGTTTTCCTTACACCCTTTGGTATTTTCAGAAAAGACAACATGAACACGGGCATGCTTGTTAGGACTGAATTTATTAACACAAGTCAATCCCCATAGGATAAGATCTTGCCTTGCCAATAGCCTAACTTACCCTCAAAATGGTTTTCTACCGGATTCCAATCAGAATTTTGAAGTTTCCTGTGATGTATAGGCACCCCAAGTTACCTAAACAGTAATGACCCCGCCTCCATCCAAAATCTCCTTATGATATTTTTCGTGTTCAACGGTTAGTCCAAAGAAATAGATCTCGCTTTTGCAGAAATTTACTTTTAGTCCTGATAACTGTTCAAAAACACATAAAATGAGTTTCACATTGACAGCTTTCTGAAAATTATGTTTCATGAACAAGATTGTGTCATCAACGTATTGTAGGATAGACACTCCCCATCGACAAGATGGGGAATTAGTCCACCAACCTGACCATTCTCTTTTTCTCTAGCAATAAGAACAACCATCATATCAGCCACAATGTTAAATAACATAGGAGATAATAGATGGAACCTAAAGGGCTCAGATCTAGGCCGGTAGGGCGTGTCGGCCACGCCCGTGCCAAGCTCCACGCCATTGCCAACTAGAGGTTCCACCACATCCCCGCCACCTGGAATAGCACTAGATCCATCGTCGACCTAGGTGTACCGCCGCCATATGCACTCACCCGAGCGGAAGCCTCCCGGGCGGGGAGATGACATCCATCGCCGTAGGAAACGCGCGACGACGCCTATTAACGGTGGGTAGGTGGGAGTGTGCGCCGCCATCACACCCATGGCCATGATAAGCGGGTGCCCCACAACAACCACGCCGCGTGGGCTTTGCCGGGAAATGCCTTTAGCGGCGGTGGAGGGAGAAAGAGGATGGATGGGCGGGATTACCCTGGGGAGGCGCAGCGTCACCACCATGAGGTCAGGGGAGGTTAGGAGGGGCAGGCTTAATCAATTCCCCGGTCGAGAAGGAGGGTGTATGGTCGGGCCCTCCAGTCCTGCATGGGCCAAGGATCATAATCGCCTCGCCTCCATTGTCGAGCCCTGCCTCCATCGCCGTGTGGCACCACGTCTATAAGAGAGGGAACATGTGCCACCGTCACACCCCTGGCCACGATCAGTGGGCACACCGCCACCACGCCGCGCGGGCTTTGCCCGGTGACGCCTTCGACAGCGGCGGAGGGAGGAAGGAGAGGGAGGGGAGGGGCCTCGAGGGAGGTCGGTGGATTACCCCTGCACCGCGCAATGCCGCCACCAAACGGTCGGGGGAGGTTAGGAATGGGTAGGCTTAATCAATTCGCCAGTCGACACTCGTTGCTAGCCACCTAGTATTTTCTTCTATTTAATGGGTACAATAAGAACTCTAAATCTGAGTTCGAAAGTTTCTTGTAATTGGACACCAGAACACCAAGATATTTCGTTGGGTAAAAGCAATAGGACTTGGTGAACAAGCGGATGTCCCTCCTGCCATGCATGCCTTGGCTCCCACTCCCCACACTCTCGTCTTCAGCCCCTCTTCTCCCGCTCGCTCCCAACCGATCTGTTCGATTCCCTTTCACCGTGGCCTCTCCTCTCCTCTCCTCTCCTCGCGTCCCCACCTCACTGCTCTCTCTCTGTCTCTCCGGATCGGTATGTCTGACACGGCTCGCCGCACATTGCTGCTAGCGCTTCTCTTCGTGGCCGGCGCCGTGCCCGTGGTTGCGGCGAACGCCAAGGTGTACAGGCCGGTGGACTCGATCCTGCTAAACTGCGGCTCCACGTCGGACGGCCTTGACGCCGACGGCCGCAATTGGGTGTCGGACACCAACAACCAGCATTGGCTGGTCGACGGCGGCAAGTCGTCCATCATGGCGGCGGCGGACAGGCTGGAGACGTTGCTCCCGTCCACGATCCCCTACATGACGGCGCGCGTGTTCCCCGTGGACACGGCGTACAACTTCACGGTGGACCCCAACCACCGGCACTGGCTGCGCTTCCTCTTCTATCCGTCCTCCTACAACGGGATCCCGCCCGAGAACTTCCGTTTCTCCGTCTCCACCTCCACCGGCCTCATCCTCCTCCGCAACTTCAGCGTCTGGTTCACCACCAAGGCGCTCACCCAGGCTTACCTCATCGAGGAGTTCTCGCTCCCCCGGGCGCCCGCCGGCTTCTTCACCGTCACCTTCACCCCGACCCCGCCCATGGCCATGAGCAACAGCAACGACGACGACTACGACGACGTCACCTACGCCTACGTCAACGGCATCGAGGTCTCCTCAATGCCCGACATCTTCGACGACCCCGTCACCATGGTGGGATTCTCCGACCAGAAGGTTGACATCGCCACCACCCAGACCATGTACCGCTTCAACGTCGGCGGGGGTTACATCCCGCCGACCAAAGACTCCGGCCTTGCCCGCTACTGGTACAACGACACCCCCTACGTCTTGGGCGTCATGCCGGGGGTCACCTACGACGCCGGCCCCCGGTTCCACATCAAGTACCCGAGCGACGTCGCCGAGTACGCAGCCCCCGCTTTGGTCTACACCGGCAGCCGCTCCATGGGCCCCGACGCGCGCGTGAACCAGAACAACAATCTCACCTGGACCATGGAGGTGGACGCCAACTTCACCTACGTCGTCCGCCTCCACTTCTGCGAGCTCCTGCTCGACAAGCCCAACCAGCGCGCCTTCGACATCTTTGTCAACAACAAGACGGCGCAGTCGGACGCCGACGTGATCAAGATGACGTCCGAACGTGGCGTGCCGGTGTACAAGGACTTCGCCGTGCACATGGCCGACGAGCCAGGGGACGAGGTCCTGTGGATTGCCCTGCACCCGTCCGTGGCGCTCAGGCCCAAGTTCTACGACGCCATCCTCAGCGGCCTCGAGGTCTTCAAGCTCAACGACAGCGCCGGCAACCTTGCCGCGCCTGACCCGGACCCGTCCAAGATGCTAGCCCAGGCAGAGCTGGGCGCCGGCGAAGAGGAAAGGTCGAGGAATTCCAAGCATCAAGCCAACAAGAAGAAGGCGGTGATTGGCGGCACGGTGGGCGGCGCAGCTGCGGTGGGCATTGTTGCGGCAATCTGCGTGGTGGTTTACCACCACCACCACAACAAGAGGGACAGGGAGCTGAGCGGCAGCGAGTCGCACTCCTCCGGGTGGCTGCCGTTGTACCACTCCTACACCATGCGCAGGCAGGGTATGTCCGGCCACCTAGGGGGGAACCAGCTGGCAGGCAGCATGTGCCGGCACTTCTCCATCGCGGAGATGAGGGCGGCGACCAAAAACTTCAGCGAGGAGCTGGTGATCGGCGTGGGCGGTTTCGGGAAGGTGTACCGCGGCGTGGTGGACGGCGACACCAAGGTGGCCATCAAGCGGTCGAACCCGTCGTCGGAGCAGGGCGCGCTGGAGTTCCAGACGGAGATCGAGATGCTGTCCAAGCTGCGGCACCGCCACCTGGTGGCCCTCATCGGATCCTGCGAGGAGGACAAGGAGATGATCCTCGTGTACGATTACATGGAGCACGGCACGCTGCGGGAGCACCTCTACGACAAGGGCGACAAGACGCCGCCGTTGTCGTGGCGAAGCCGCCTCGAAATCTGCATCGGCGCCGCCCGCGGGTTGCACTACCTCCACACCGGCGCCAGGTACACCATCATCCACCGCGACGTCAAGACCACCAACATCCTCGTGGACGAGAATTGGGTGGCCAAGGTCTCCGACTTCGGCCTCTCCAAGTCCGGCTCGACGACGGAGAACCAGGCGCACGTCAGCACCATGGTCAAGGGGAGCTTCGGGTACCTGGACCCGGAGTACTTCCGGCGACAGCAGCTCACCGACAAGTCCGACGTGTACTCCTTCGGCGTGGTGCTGTTCGAGGTGCTCATGGCGCGGCCGGCGCTAAACCCGGCTCTGCCGCGGGACCAGGTCAGCCTCGCCGACTACGCCCTCAGCTGCCAGCGGAAGGGTACGCTCCCCGACGTCGTTGACCCGGCCATCAAGGACCAGATCGGGCCGGAGTGCCTCATCAAGTTCGCCGAGACGGCCGAGAAATGCCTCGCCGACCAAGGCACGGACCGGCCGTCCATGGGCGACGTGCTGTGGAACCTCGAGTTCGCGATGCAACTGCAGACCACGTACGACGGCGGCAGCGGGCCAAGGCGGGGCAAGCATGACGCGAGCGGGCTACCAGTGCACGAGCCCAGCAGCAGCTCTGGGAGCACGACCACGCAAATCACGACCACGCAAATCGGGACGTCGTTCAATTCCAGGGCGCACGAGGCGTGCGTCATAGCGGAGGAGGAGGAGGACGGCGCTGCCTTCTCGCAGATCGTGCAGCCCACGGGAAGGTGACAAGACCCGAGCTGCAGGCTCCCCTGTTTCCAAGGAGTAAAGGGAGTATATGATGTACTAGTAGTAAGTTTGAATGCCTTGGTGATTTTGATACTAACTAGAAAGCAGAAATTAGTGTTTCAGTCAGTGTTCATATAGCTAGATATATGGCATTAGAGATGGGTTTACTGCCGTTTTTCAGTAAAGTCCATTTTAAGCCTTTAAATTGGAAAAAGATTAGGAATGATTGCCATTTTTGTAAATCTAGCCATGTTAGTTTTCAAACAGATATTGAAAGAAAATCAAACAGAATTTGGAAAAAAATATTATGAATAATTGCCATTTTGTGCAAAAATATGGCACATTTTGTCATGTGCAGAACTGACAAAGGACAATAGATTATGACGCTCTAGTTTCTGGGAACCTCGTTATGGTCAATTTGAAAACAGTTTCCTTCACGCTACTTTTCATAGCTTCATCCGTTTCAAAATATAAGATGTTTTAGCTTTGTGAAAAAAAAAATTTAGTAGTGTGTAGGTTTATTCTGAATATACGCACTAAAAGAGGTTTAGATATACTTCTTTCATATAGCTAAAACATACTCGCTCCGTTCCAAAATAGATGTCTCAGGTTTGTTAAAATTTGAATAAGTGTAGACACAATTTAGTATATAGGTTTATTCAAATTTTAAAAAATTTAAGACATGTATTTTGGAACGGAGGGAGTATTATATTTTAAAACATAGGGAGTAGAAGTAAAAATGGTGTTCTTATCTAGAGGGAGATAAGACATATAATCGACTTGTCCCTCTTCTGTAGAGAAAGAAATCAAAACCAACGAACCAAAGAAATGTTTATAGAATTTAGTGATCTATCGTCATAAGTTGGCACTCTACAATCGTAGTAGTACTATTATCTTGTTCTAACCTAAACATTCTTGGCAACGAGGTCTGCTAAGTGTAGTGCCAGGGCCGTCGTCCAAGCAGATGTGGGTTTTCTATTTTCAGAATTAGTTAACCAAAGAGCTAGGCTCTTTCGAGGACTCCTCATCTGCACATGTAGTCTACTTGTGTCACCACGGTCAAATTAATATCCCATTCAGTTAAAGTACATAGGCAAGTGATATAGCTCTGTTGCTTTGGGAAACTTGATGCTATAAACTTTTATCAGCTGTATGAAGAGTTCTTAACGTGCACAAGATAGAAGAAAGATAAATTTTCGCTCACACCCCATGTAGACAATATCCATGGCTTGGTTTCAAACAGAAACTAGAAACAAAATCATGAATACTTGCCAATTTTGTGCAAAATAGGACAGAAAATTATCATGCTATGGTCTCCAAGCCTTGTTACACTCCATTTGAAAATAACTTACTTCCCATCATTTTCAGTAAATGTAGATGTGAGAATTGTGTTCTTATCTCAATGAGATGAGGTATATCATCAACTTGTCCCTTTTACTTAGAGAAAGAATTCAAAACCGGAGAATTGAAATGTCTATAGAAGTTAGTGTTGTACGTCATAATTTAGGCTTCTCCAACAACCGTATTATCACCTTGTCCTAACTGCAAGATTCTCATTTACGATGTTTTTCATTAGCAATCAAATGAAAAAACTTCTTATTATTGTCCCCCCTCCTTTATATGCTTTATTTTCCCATGTTCGGACCAATTGGTTCCTATCTCATGAGCTTAAATACTTTTTCATCAATATCATTTTTAGTCGCTCTCTCGGTTATGGTAAGAGGAATATTTTCTGCCTTTTGTAACAGATCCACAATCCACCCCTTCAGAATTTGTTGTAATTTTCTACTGATGTGTGTCCAAGGTAATCTTATCCCAGTCATGAGCAATCATTTCATAGACACCATCCTGATTGAACTAAGCAAGTTCAGACAATAAATTTGTTTATTACCAACATGCTCAACTTCAACAAAATGTGTGAGAAGCAGGGTGTGATCCATGCTGGGAATTAATCCACTCAAACATGATATGTAAATATGCAACGGAGTTAATGTAAACTTCAGCACCACTTCTGAACTTACTCACAGACCGTTGCTCATGTTAGAAGGTAACATGTGCATCAAATAAATATGAAGGAACAACACCACTTCTCACCTCTATCCTAAGTTGCTACATTGTATATGGCATGGTGAGAATCTCTCTCTCGTAGGAAAAGGCAATGTCTATCCTAATTAAGGAGAGGAGTTTTCGGAATAGCTGCAGCAATAGCAACTCAACACATAAAGACACCAATCCTTTCTACGTGGAAAACCTCTCAACTTGAGAAGAAAAACCATGGGATGAAGCCACCCAAATCTCCTTCCACTATTCTCATTGTGTGGGTACAACTTGTTCTTATTTAGATAGCACTATAGGGTTTCATACATCAAGATACACACAGATCCTAGATTCCAACAACAAGATTTGGGGCACAAGAGCTAGGGATTGAAACAAATCTCACCAAAGATGGTGGAACCAAAACTTGAAGGATACAAGGTAGCGGATCTAGACGTCACGACCCCGTGGGCAAATCCCGGTGCTTGATTTCAACTCTTCCTTCAACTTCTTCCTCCTTCTCTTCTCTATTGATTTTCTTCTCCAATGGAGGCTAACCTGGATTTTTGTCACACAATCTAGTGGTAAGTACCACCTACAAGTTTGTCATCAAGCTTGCGCTTCCTATTCTATATGGCACATGTATCTTTTTTTGTATTTTGTATTCTCTTTTTTTTGTTTGATTATTTATTTCTTTTTCACTTGCTATTCCTTGTGCCAACAACTATACAAGATAATTATATGAGATAGAGCTCACAACTTTTGCTCGGAAGTCTACAAGCTATCAAATTTGCAAAGCCCAAGCAATCATAGGAGGAACTAGTCTCAATAGGTGCTTGTTATATCGCAAAGATGGTGTGGCTCACAAAGGAATGCAAGTAGGGGAGATCGCGCAATTGATATACCATTCGTCGATGATTTTCACCCTTGCTCACAGATTATTGTTGGATTAGATAGCATGAACAACGTGTATTATTATGTAGAGTTCCTTCTCCTCTTCTCAATGAGCTAAAAACACCAAAATCCGAGTTCGAATGCAAAAGTTATGCTCAAAACAATGAAGCGGTTTTTCTGTCTGGAGGGGGTGGCGGAAACTCCAGTCTGGGGTCCGGAGACTCTGGTTTGAGTTCACTAACACCAGAAACTCCGGTCCTTAGCGGAGACTCCGGCCTGGGCGATTCCAGAACGTCAAGAACTCGTCCGGGGCACGATTTTGGGCGGAAAACGCGAAGGAAAACCTCAAAAATTTGATGGGGAAATCAAGGAATTGGGCTATGGAAACGCAAAGGAAGGTAGATCAATAAGTATAGCAGCGGATCTATGGATCAAAACCTACCAAAACGCTCTCAAAATCCAGATCAATCCAAATCACGAATATGGCTATTTTTGGTGGAAATTTTCGAATTTAGGCAAGAAAAAGAAAATTGGCGGCTAGAAACCAACACAAACTCGAATCCATGGAAACTAAAGGCTCTTGATACCATATGATGTGGCTTATAACCAAAATTTTGGCCCAATATTCATAGATTCGAGGGGGATTTGGGGGGGGGAGCAAAGAAAACGATGAACACGAGAGGGAAATCGATGATACAAATGCACACCACACCCAAATCGGTTTGTTATCGTTGGCCCGAACCACCAACCCAATAGAATCATAGAGGGAGAGACCAAAGGTAGAATCCCTTGCGAGAGATTGGCTAGCTTTTGATAGAATCACACATAGGAAGAGAGTATCAACCAAGTAGAATCCCAAAGGGGAGAGACTTAGCAGTATACTAGAATCCATACATGGGAGAGATCAAGAACTAGAAGAGCGCCTTGACGACCTCAATTAATAAGGCCTTGATACAACTCATAGATAATCTAATGAGAGGGGGTTCCCATCCAGGGTTTGGCCTAAGCCATGAGTCTCGACTCATCATCTATTCCATTCTAGGGTTCTAAGGAGGGGGTGGGGGCTTATATATAGGCCAACCACGAGCTAGGGGTAAAATGGGCTTAAACAGGAAGTTCTGGCCGTTACATGGGCCAGTCCCAACCTGAGGCGCGCAGGCCCGACACACTCGGTCCGTAGATTCTGGTGTAGAGGTCCGGAGACTCCTGTGTGGGCGGGAGACTCCGGTCAATCTCCGGTGTCGTCTCTGGAGGGGCATACTGACTATCCCTGACACTGGTTCGGGGGTCGGCCCGGAGATGGGTCGGAGACTCTGGTGTGGTAGACCGGAGACTCCGGTGTGCTGGGGCAGACACTCCGGTCTAGCTCCAGCATCTTCTTGCGTCTCCTCTTTCAGGCCTCGTGCTTGGGGGTCTTGGCTCCTGGTTCATCCTTGTCGCATCCTCTTGGTATCACTGTCATGGGCCTAGTCATAGCATTGGCAATTGTCTCAAGTAGGTTCTCATTCAAGTGATGACTAATGGAAGGCAAAAGATGGAAGGAGTTCACCTTGATTGGAATGTTTGTCGTATCATAATGTGGACCAATGGTGATTACCATGTGTTGGGCTGCATCACTTCTTCCTCTTCCTCTTTTGACAGTTAAGGGCTCAGGTGAGGCAGTAAATTCAAAGTTGCTATCCTCATTATCAAGTGCATCATGCTCATTGTCTAAAGCATTTTCCTCAAGGCTGGACAAACATACGGTGTGTTGTTTTCTTGGATACAAAGGTGCTCTTGTAGTAGCTGAAATTGATTTAACATATGCCATTGCATTGGATACACCAAAATTTACTTCAATGTCAAAAGCATTAGTCCATGATCTCTTTGCCAAAGTAAAGTGTGTAACATAGGAAATTGGCTAAGGAATAGCGGATTTAGAGCATAACTCGGGTAATAAAATAGACAACATGTCCTCCATTTGCATACTAGGAAGAAGCCTGGATCCAATTAGATTATCCACTGAATTATCAGGCTTATTGTGTCCAGACTTAACATAGAAATTTCCATAAGGCATAAGAAGATTATTATGCATAATCAACCTAGCATGGTTCATAATTAAAGGCTGATTAACCTCCATATTGTCGCCATGCTATGAATCATTAGAGTTCTGAGACCCATCAACAACAACAGATTCAGATACATCATGGACAATAGCCTCTTCGGGTTGGTTGATTTGCTGCTCAATGTCCCCCTGTGAAAAATCATCATCTTGGGCATTGTTCTAGAAACCATCATCATCTGCCTGAGGTTGATTAAGTTGATGTGGCTCATCTTGTGGTTGATTCCATCCAATTTTAGGGTACCGTGGCAAAACCCAATTTTGGTTACCCATATGCAAATCTCTAGGCATAGGGTGGGGATTTCCATTTAAAGGCATCTCATCTTCATCATGGGGCAGAACATCGGCATACTCAGCCGTTAAGATATAACACACAGTAGTTTAGGATTCCCTAACCCCCCCCCCCAAATTTTCATAGTTGCCAAAAACAATGTCTCGTGGGACTCTAGCAATCGAAGGAAACGAAGCATAAACTAAAGTCCTTTCAAGCACATTAGGATCCTGATGCGAGTGCTGAAACTTTCCAAAAGTGCCAATGGGCCATAATCGTTTCTATAATCCAAAGTTAAACCTAGGAACATGAGCCATCCATTACGTGATCCAATCTCAGCTGTATGATTCTCTCTGTCATCATGAGCCACAAAGCGAACAAAGACCCCACTTTGTATTTGAAATGGTACGTGATTAATCAAAGCTGCTCGAGTTGCTTTACTATGCAAAATATAGAAACCAAGCCAAAAATACAGGGTTGTACATCATCAACGATTCTGTGCAGATGCTGAACAATGAAGTTTCTGACCTGCTGACGCCAATGCGGCACAAGATGCTGAGGAGGTGGTGGAAGGATTTGAGCTGTGCAGATGTGATCGTGTCACCTGGGGGGTATTACCGATGGTGTGTAGAAGGTTCTAGGAAGGCGCGTTGGACTTCCATTGATGATCTAATGGCCCTCAGGCACCCACCTTGTCGGATCAAGCTCAAAATTTTCCATTGTTTCTCTCGAAGGCGGTGGGTTGCTGTTAGGGTTTCGAACAGAGGATGGCGAAGGCACTGTATGTGAAGCTATATCGACAACTCCTAGTATCCCTTTGTGCAAATGTTGGCCCGTATCAATGATATGAGAAGTCATGTCCAAATTGGAGTCAGCTCCGGTTTCAGGACTAGTAGTTTTTTTTAGGAATCCATATTTTTCCTTGCTGTCGTCTAGAGTTCAAGTAGTCTTTCCGAACATGACTGTAGAGATAACAAGCCCGACATCATTTTTTTGTGCAATCCTTGGTAATATGGTCCATGGTCAAACATCTGCCACAATTTAGCACTTTATAGGCCATGTCATCAATCATTTTATCAAATTCGGCATTCTCTTCTTCATCAAATTTAGTGGAATTAGAACACTCTCCAACTTTAGAGTAAGAAAGTTGACCAAATTGGATAAAATCATCGGTTGGATGCATGGTATTTGGAAAAATGACTCCATCTTAAAAAGCTGAGGACAATCAAGACCTGCTTATAAATGTAAGATAACATCATGTTTAGAAATAGAGTATTCATAACCTTCACATGCATCATATTTCTCAAAGTTGTGAAAGATAGCCTTTTGTTTGTTGCAGATTAACTATTTTTGATAATTGAATGTGCATGCCTCTTTTTTAAAGCTTGTAACGCACACAGAATGTTCTTTTCTTGTTATGGCTGATTAAAATCCATTCATTCTGACATTCAGCTTGTCATGCATTAAACTCTCATTGCCATAAAGGGCCACCAAGCATTTAAACTGTGGACAGTAATAGTGATGCATGTTATAGATCATATAAGCCAACATGTCGTGAAGAGAATGAAAACCTGAATATTTTATCAGTCAATTGCACCACAGACAAATCCTCAGCCGATTATCCAATACATGATTATAAAGCCAGACTGACTGAACTGCCATCCAATTTGAATTTTGATATCCCAAAGGATGCCACTACTAAAAAGTGATTTGATTTGCCCAAAGGATGTACCGTTGATCCAAACTGAGACTTTACCATGCGCTTGAAACTATGACCAGCTGAAAAGTCTAAACCTTTTGCCAAATCTGATTAATTAGCATTACAAAATGGATCCATACATGGTGCTTGGTATGTACCTTAATAGAAATGACACAAGAAAGAAATATGACCCGACAGCCCAGGAAATTCATCGTAGATCCAATAATTTTCTGATCACCATCCATGATAAATTTGCCAATGAGGCCACCCCCTTTGGCATTGATCAAGGCAATCCATTTACTACTATACTAGAGATGTAACTCACCATCGTATGACATCAGACGTCCATGATCCAGATCCCGAGCAGTGGAATATGTGACGTTCCACCGGCCATCCGGATCAATCATGGGTAAGGAGGGAAGGAGATCACCTTGGGGAGACCTAGACGCTGGAGGAAGTGGAATGGCCGGCAATCCGTGGGGATCACCGACATTGAGGTTGGCTAGGGTTTGAGCTCCTAAACACTTATTCCTTCTTCTTGGTATCCTTCAGTGGTTTGGTGCCCCATTTTAATCCTTTCGCGGGTTGGTCTGTTATTTCGAATTCCCAAAGCCCCGAAAGCTTGGCTCATCTCGGTCGGGTTCGATGCTTAGTAGGTCTTCCTTGTTTAGCTCGGTATCCATGGGCAGAGTGCCAGGGCGGATTGTCAATTATAAGACCCGGCGACATGGTGATGACATCTGGTGCAGCATGTCTCATTTCTTGCCTCACCATGTCTTGATGTTGCATGAGGAGTCAGTGCGTAGGTGTTGTTGTCTCCTTCCTTTTGCTTCATCACTAGAGAGAGTGTCTTGGTGTGTTGATACTATCATGGGTGTAGGGCTCTGGCTTGGCGGTTCCTTCCTCATCACGGACGCTGGTCCTTTCGGTGAATGTTCACAAGATCATAAGTCAAATATCATCATAGCCAAGAGCAAAATGCTAATAAAATTTGGTGATTGTATTTTTCTCTGCATATGCATAAATGAGTTTCCTTTATTAGTGCTTTTCAGCCAAGTTCATAAAATATTACATCATGGCTTTCACCATTAAATAGTGAATGAAGAGACAAGAGAGCATTTGCATGTTCGTTGATGATGAAAAAAATTGGTTCAAGAAGGGAAAGACTGGCAAACCCACAATCTTAACCACTGGCTGGCCTAATGCTATGGAGGCCGATAGAATCCAGGAGAACAAAATCTGCGGTTGGATTCATCGTAGAATCTAACAACCTTTTCTTATCTATAGTACCTTTGTGATGTTCATGGATTCCAAGATCTTAACTTGTTGTTGATGAACTTGTCTTGCACAGGTTCCAAGATCTTAACGAGTTGCATGTGAACTTTTCCTAGCATGGCAGTACCTAGGAGGTATGGGTATACTCAGCATTTTTTGGACGACATAAGAAAAAAGTACCTGCTAAAAGCCGTCGAATGAGCTCCTCGACAGAAAATTTGGGTAGTGGAAATAAATGTGTCATGGAAGACACATTCGTTATGGTGTCACGCAAGAGCGGAACTTAATAATGCCGCGCTAGGGAAGCCACGACATTCATTATGGCGTCGTCCATTCTAAGATCCATGTATGCGCTGGAAAATGGTCAAAGTAGTTATCCGCTGACTTATCCGACACGTCTCACTGATAAGTGTGTCCCACCACCAACGAGTTGTTTGAATAGGACTTTTTATACACCACTATACCACGTGATACTTTTCCCTTTGCACCATGGGAAACACTAATTAACAATCCACCACCGTGATCCGACGAACCCGATTGCCCCAATCTGTCATGCAACTGTTGGATGCCAGTCTGACTGAGTCAGGAGGGTGCCTCTCTGCCCTACATGCGGCAAGCCGCCCAGCTGAAGACGATAGCGGATCATCGCGCATTTGTAACCTAGCTGAAAGATGCGCATAATCGCCTAGCTGCTAGTCACGCAGCCACAGGAAGAAGTGTCGTGCTATATGAGGATGCGCGGCGAACAAGGCACGCCGGTGTGGATCGTACAACACGGTTCCATCTCTATGATGACCGCGTGCGATATTATAACCTTACCCTTTTGGAACCTCACCCTACTCGAGAGCAGTACCGTGTCTATTTCAGGTGTTGGTTGTCCCGGGTATACGCCGCCTCCTATGACAACGCGTACATGTCGCACTTCTCATGCGATTGACATTGTGTGCAGTGACCTGCATGTGTCCCTGTCTCGAGGCCATGCAAACCATTTGTCTCGGGCGGGCTCGGCCTCTAGGCTAGCTTCGCCGCCCACTTGCCTGTATCAACAGTCCTAGTTGTGTCAGATTCGGCCCATTAACCGCCACCGCCCCAAGCGACTCCGCCTCGCGCACCTTATTGAATAGATATATTAGCCAACTCAACCAAAAGTACGAATTGATAGAAAGAGTTAGAAAACATATTACATTCTCAATACTCTTTTTTTGTGTTTAGGCTATTTTAGTCCTTAGCGTGAGTTTGATGTAGACCACGATCCTTTTTAATATTGTGTGAGCAGTCTTTTCAAACATGTAATTTTGTCACGATTAGCCCACAAGGCTTCACCTCTATTTATATCAGACAATCTTGTACATCAAGAATACAACAAATGAGTATATTATCTGATAAGATTACAATACGGTTAGTATCTCCTATACATGGCAACTAACGATACACATTGATGTACACGTGATATACGTGATATGTTATCGTGTCTAAAAATGCTTTCAGTGTATCTCAAAAAGATATGGTCATTGAATGCAGGATCTTGATTTTGGAATAATTTTTTTTATAAAGAGCAAGCATAGACTATTTATATATTTATTTTTGAAACCAAGAGCAAGCATAGAGTACTATATATACGAACGCACCATCGATTTCCTTGTGGTATATACTATCTGTTTCCCCTTGAGGTTTTGCAAGAAACGATCATATACCATGGATTCCAGGCATGCCGTACGTTCTATGTTTCCTCATAGTACTCGTGTTGCACGGAAATCCTGGTGCTGTTGCAGGTCCGTCCGTGCTTCTCTTATCTCTTATCTCACCTGTTCCTAGCATCGCATATACTTCCTCCGTTTTAAAATATAAAATGTTTTAGGTTTGTGAAGAAAATGAATCTAGATTTATTTTAGTGTGTAGATTTATCCCTAAGTTGAATGAACCTATATACTAAAACAAGTCTAGATATATTTGCTTCACAAACCTAAAATATCTTATATTTTGAAACAGAGGGAATAGGTTTTTGTTAGTTTGATGCAAGCTGATCGTCGATCGATCTTTGATAAAATTAACCTGCAACTAATTCATTTCTTTTTAAGATCGTAAAAAATACTCATTGTGTTACGTATTGTTGTCAGTTTGTCGACAATTGTCATGTGATGAATTATTGTGAGACAGATCTTCACTAATGCGTGTACATATACATGCATGTGGTATTCTCGTGCAGAGGATTGCAGCTACGATAGATTCGAAATGCCGTTCTGCTTCGGTGCTACGTGCCTGGCGGAGTGCTGGATGCGGTCCGTAGCGGCAGGCGCTCGTGTCAAAGAACACACTTGTTGGGGAGGAGGGGCATTGGCCGTCTGTAACTGTCTTCTCTGCCGAAAATAAACAACCTAGCCTTCAAGCGGAGCCCGATCGAGTCTTCTTCCGGCTCCCAGTCCCTATAGTTTCTTTTAATTCTTTGCAAGTTTCTTTTAGATTTGTCCAAGCTTTGCTTTGTACTAATACATACCTTGTATCCTAGTTGGTTGAAGGCTTTATTAATTTAAAGTTTGATTATTTCTGGCCTTTTACCAAGAGTGTAGTGTCAGGGCTGTCATCTAACCAGATGTGGTCACAAATAACCGTGTGAAGTATTGCCACGCATGTTGCCACCGTCTGAGTGTGGGCCGGTGTCCTCTCAGAGTGTGGGCCGTCATGGTGCAATGTATTTCGTCACCCATGCTTCCTACTAGTTGGCACCTTCCTTTTGAAGTTGAAATCACTAGTAATTCGCGTATCAACCATAAATAATTTTTCGTCAGTACTATTCTCTCCGTTTAGAAATATAAGATATTTTAGATTTGTAAAGGAGATGTATCTAAACTCATTTTAATGTAAGTTTAAATGAATCTAGACACTAAAATGTGTCTAGATACATCTTCTTAACAAACCTAAAACATCTTATATTTCCATACGGAGGGAGTATTAACTTTTGGCAACTTCCTTTTTTGAGGCAGCCATCCAGTGCTCCGACGTGGTGACGATGGTCGACCACGGGCCAGCAAGCATGCGCTGGTTGGTCAGCTAGTATAACCACATCTGGCGCTGTTATTACCAGCGTATATATATCTCCAAGATATATAGTATGCTTCCAGTGTACTATCTCAAAGATATGATCATTGACTGCATCGTCCTGATTCTCGAATTAATAGAAGTATTAGTGAAGACCACGCATAGAATTTATACAGGTACATACATCGTCGTTTTTCCTCTTGGGAGTACCATCTATTTCTCCTTCAGGCTTCACAAGAAGGAAACTACCGTTCCATGGAAGCCAGGCATGTTGTTCTCTGATTCGTCCTAGTACTTGTGTTGCACGGGAACCCTACTGTTGTTGCAGGTCCGTGTTTCTCTTATTTTCCCTCTCACTCCCTCTCTCATCGTGTTTAGGTATGTCAATCCGATGCAAACTGGTCAGTGATCCATATGGTGAAAATGAGGATTGTACCAGTTTTGTTCTTTTACCGTGCCTAGCTTCTCCTATCAATTCTTTTCAGAAACTTTCGCGTGATTAGAGTATATGAGACTGAACTGATGGCGGGACGTTTAATGTATGTTGTTATTTCTATGCAGAAGAATGCGGTTACGCAACCGCAAAAATGCCATACTGTTTCGGTCTCCTGTGCAAGGTAGACTGCTGGACGCGGTCTATAGTGATAGGCGCTCGTGTCAAGGACTCAATTTGTTGGGGAGCACGGGAGTACAGCGACTGCATCTGTCTTTTCTGTAGATGATAAACTAGCTTGCCTTCAAAGCTCGAGCAAAGATAAATAAAAGGTTTTCACTAAGTGTACACTGTGTCATCCAAAGAGGCACGGTCGCAAATAATCATGCGAAAGTATTGCTCTCGTAACGCGTGCTGAAGATGCTTTAACAACCATCTCTGTGACTTTCCTCCAATATTTTAGAACTGAGTTAAATAGGGGCGTACTACGGGAATAACTAAATAGGCCGACGGTCTTTTTAAACGTCGACGGCAAAATGTTAGGGCCGTCGGCGTAGCTTGACGGGCCGTCGGTCCAGTTTTGCCGTCGGCGTAGAATAAATAGGCCGACGGACGCCGTCGGCGTAGCCCATTGGGCTAACGGCAGAGCAACGGGCGTCAAGTCTAGCCGTCGGCGTAGGTTTCAGACCTATGCCGACGGCAAAGCCGTCGGCGTAGCTATTTTTTTTTTTGCCACATTAATCTTAGAAAAATCATAACTAAATCATTTAAATTCAGAAAAATACATATAATATATCAAAATTTGCAGAAAAATAAGATATATCTATATAACTCAAATATTATATATTTTTATTCAAAAAATACATAAAAAATACAAATACTTTCGTATAACATATTTTTCATTTTCCAAGTGCAAAAAACGGGGTATTTTGTGAAGCAACCACCAAAAGAAAGTTTCAAAATGATAATACCGTATTTTTCAAAAATACTAGACCATATTGAATGGACAATTTCCCAACCTAGGAATTTCAAACCTTTTCGGTCACCTCTCGTGAAAAAGACAAATTCCTGCTGAATCGGTAGGAAATGAGTTAGATTTGAACTACAGGTATATGATATATTGCTCATGATTTTTTGTAAAAATCATTTTTAGGTTCACAATATGCTATTTCATCAGAGATCTAATGCAAGTTTAGTGAGACTCGTCCCCGAGCTAAGAATCATCATGCCCCTCGATTTAGGAAGTTTGATGATAGTTTGAAATGTGCATAAAAAAATTAAAAACGATCGAAACAATGCAAAACCTTGGAGTGGTGTCATATTATATGACATAGTTCCATGTAAAAATACCAGACTTGGTATATTCATTGAGTCTTAAAAAAATCTTCACAAAATGGCCTATCTCAATCGAGGTTTTCTGGATTTCAGGTCAAATGACCAATGTTATTGCTATAATCGCGGTATAATTTGCGATAATGTGTCCATATTGTGCACACATGTGTGTCATGGGATGGTGAACAATGTTGCAGGAGGAAGTTTTCCTTTTCGTCGCACCGAAAAGCCATTTTTCATTTTCCGAGTGCAAAAAAGGGGTGTTTTTGTGAAGCAACCACCAAATAAAAGTTTCAAAATGATAATACCACATTTTTTAAAAATACTAGACTATATTGAATGGACAATTTCCCAACCTAGGAATCTCAAACCTTTCCGTTCACCTCTCGTGAAAAAGACAAATTCCTGCTGAATCGGTAGGAAATGAGTTAGATTTGAACTACAGGTATATGATATATTGCTCATGATTTTTTGTAAAAATCATTTTTAGGTTCACAATATGCTATTTTATCAGAGATCTAATGCAAGTTTAGTGAGACTCGTCCCCGAGCTAAGAATCATCATGCCCCTCGATTTAGGAAGTTTGATGATAGTTTGAAATGTGCATAAAAAATTAAAAAACGATCGAAACAATGAAAAACCTTGGCGTGGTGTCATATTATATGACATAGTTCCATGTAAAAATACCAGACTTGGTATATTCATTGAGTCTTAAAAAAATCATCACAAAATGGCCTATCTCAATCGAGGTTTTCTGGATTTCAGGTCAAATGACCAATGTTATTGCTATAATCGCGGTATAGTTTGCGATAATGTATCCATATTGTGCACACATGTGTGTCATAGGATGGTGAACAATGTTGCAGGAGGAAGTTTTCCTTTTCGTCGCACCGAAAAGCTATTTTTCATTTTCCGAGTGCAAAAGACGGGGTGTTTTTGTGAAGCAACCACCAAATAAAAGTTTCAAAATGATAATACCACATTTTTTTAAAATACTAGACCATATTGAATGGACAATTTCCCAACCTAGGAATCTCAAACCTTTCCGTTCACCTCTCGTGAAAAAGACAAATTCCCGCTGAATCGGCAGGAAATGAGTTAGATTTGAAGTACAGGTACATGATATATTGCTCATGATTTTTTGTAAAAATCATTTTTAGGTTCACAATATGCTATTTCATTAGAGATCTAATGCAAGTTTAGTGAGACTCGTCCCCGAGCTAAGAATCATCATGCCCCTCGATTTAGGAAGTTTGACGATAGTTTGAAATGGCCATAAAAAATTAAAAAACGATCGAAACAATGCAAAACCTTCGCGTGGTGTCATATTATATGACATAGTTCCATGAAAAAATACCAGACTTGGTATATTCATTGAGTCTTTAAAAAACCTTAACAAAATGGCCTATCTCAATCGAGGTTTTCTGGATTTCAAGTCAAATGACCAATGTTATTGCTATAATCGCGGTATAGTTTGCGATAATGTGTCCATATTGTGAATACATGTGTGTAATGGGATGGTGAACAATGTTGCAGGAGAAAGTTTTCCTTTTCATCGCACCGAAAAGCCATTTTTCATTTTCCGAGTGCAAAAAAGGGGTGTTTTTGTGAAGCAACCACCAAATAAAAGTTTCAAAATGATAATACCACATTTTCACTAATACTAGACCATATTGAATGAACAATTTCCCAACCTAGGAATCTCAAACCTTTCCGTTCATCTCTCGTGATAAAGACAAATTCCTGCTGAATCGGTAGGAAATGAGTTAGATTTGAACTACATGTACATGATATATTGCTCATGATTTTTTATAAAAATCATTTTTAGGTTCACAATATGCTATTTCATCAGAGATCTAATGCAAGTTTAGTGAGACTCGTCCCCGAGCTAAGAATCAGCATTGCCCCTCGATTTAGGAAGTTTGACGATAGTTTGAAATGGGCATAAAAAATTAGAAAACGATCGAAACAATGCAAAACCTTCGTGTGGTGTCATATTATATGACATAGTTCCATGGAAAAATACCAGACTTGGTATATTCATTGAGTCTTAAAAAAACCTTCACAAAATGGCCTATCTCAATCGAGATTTTCTGAATTTCAGGTCAAATGACCAATGTTATTGCTATAATCGCGGTATAGTTTGAGATAATGTGTCCATATTGTGCACACATGTGTATCATGGGATGGTGAACAATGTTGCAGGAGGAAGTTTTCCTTTTCGTCGCACCAAAAAGCCATTTTTCATTTTCCGAGTGCAAAAACGGGGTGTTTTTGTGAAGCAACCACCAAATGAAAGTTTCAAAATGATAATACCACATTTTTTAAAAATACTAGACCATATTGAATGGACAATTTCCCAACCTAGGAATCTCAAACCTTTCCGTTCACCTCTCGTGAAAAAGACAAATTCCTGCTGAATCGGTAGGAAATGAGTTAGATTTGAACTACAAATACATGATATATTGCTCATGATTTTTTGTAAAAATCAATTTTAGGTTCACAATATGCTATTTCATCAGAGATCTAATGCAAGTTTAGTGAGACTCTTCCCCGAGATAAGAATCAGCATGCCCCTCGATTTAGGAAGTTTGATGATAGTTTGAAATGTGCATAAAAAATTAAAAAACGATCGAAACAATGCAATGTTGGAGATATGCCCAAGAGGCACTAATAAAGTGGTTATTATCTTATCTTCATACTTATGATAAATGTTTACATACCATGCTATAATTGTATTAACAGGAAATATTAATACTTGTGTGATTTGTAAACATAAAAGAGTCCCTAGTAAAGCCTCTTGTTAAACTGGCTTGTTGGTTAATATATGATCATGGTTTCCTGATCATGAACATAGGGATGTTATTAACAACAGGGTCATATCATTGGGAGAATGATATGATGGACATACTCCTATAGTTAAGCGTAGCATAAAGATCAAGTCATTTAATATAGTTCATTTGCTATAAGCTTTCTGATACATAGTAACCTAATTCCTTCGACCATGAGATCATGTTTATCACCATCACCGGAATGATGCTTTGATGACATCAAACACCACACCGTAACTGGGTGGCTATAAAGGTGGCATTGAGTGTTCGGAAAGTATGGGTTGAGACACATGGATCAAGAGTGGGATTTGTCCATCCATATGACGGATAGATATACTCTGGGCCCTCTCGGTGGAATGTCATCCAATTATCTTGCAAGCATGTGACTGGCTCACAAGGGATCACATGCCATGGGAGAAAAGAGTACTTATCGGTAACGAGGTTGAACTAGGTATGCAGAGATACCGACGATCAAAACCTCGGATAAGTAAACTATCATGAGACAAAGGGAAATTGGTATCGTATGTAAGTGGTTCATTCGATCGCAAAGTAATCGTAGAAATATGTGGGAGCCATATGAATTTCCAGATTCCTCTATTGGTTATTGATCGGAGAAGTGTCTCGGTCATGTCCGCATAATTCACGAACCGTAGGGAGACACACTTAAGGATTCAATGTTGTTGAGTAGTTATGGAATGATGAGTAAAGAGACCGAATGTTTTTCGGAGTCTCGGATGGGATCCGGGATATCACGAGGAGATCCGGAATGGTCCGGAGAATAAGATTCATATAAGGAAAGTCCTGTTTCGGAGTTGGGGAATGATTTCGGTGTTTTCACCGGGAATGTTCTAGAAGGGTCCGGAAGGTCCGGCACTCCGGAGGGGAAGGGTACATGAATGTGGCATAACAAGTTGGAATGGTTGCATCATGTACTAGGTGTCATCGCTGAGCAAAATAAAGGGATAAATCAAATCCTAGTTTGAAAAGTCAAACGCCAATTTGAAAAGTCAAATGACAAGTTTGTTGGTGGAGGGAGAGTAGGAAACCTATTTTGGGAGGAAGTCCCACTCCCTCCACCCGTCGGCCAAGGAGGAGGAGTTGGAGGAGGACTCCCTCCTCCTAGGCGCCTCCCTCCCACCTATAAAAGAAGGGGCAGGGGTGCCCCCTCTACCTACACCTCTCTCCTCTAAACCCTAGCCCTAGCCGCCGGCCTCCACCAAGTCGCCGCCGCCCCTAGGGTTTGCCTAGCCGCCGAGTTGGGGCCCTCCCCTTGCCCTAGCCGCTGGCCTATCTCTCTCTCTCCTTGGTGCCTCTAAACCCTAGATCGCCAAGGCCTCTCTCATAGTCCACCATACTCTCTCCGGCTTAAGGCGAAGCCCTGCGAGATCTCCCCTCTACTTCCGGTACCACGCCGTCGTGCTGCCGGAATCGCGAGGAGAGTGCTACAACCTCCGCTTCCTGCTGGAACAAGGGAGAGGAAGGTCTTCATCGAGTACCGAACGTGTGACCGACTGCGGAAGCGCTGCCGGAACGCAGCGCCGGGAGGATCGTCTACGCGATCTTGAGATCGGAAGTGTACGACTACATCATCCACGAGAATCTGCTCTCGTTAACCGCTTTGGATCTTCAAGGGTTAGTACTCTATTGACTCGTTGCTACAATGTAGTAGATAGATCTTGGCTTGATCATATATTAGATCTTGATTGTGTGTTCATGCGGTAGAATTTTTGTTTTCCATGCTACGAACCCCTACAGTGGTTTCAGAGCCGTGTCTATATGTAGATCTGTTGCACGAGTAGAACACAATGGTCATTGTGGGCGTTGATGTTTTTGTTGTCGATTGCTTCTTGTGTACTTTGCATCTTGCGGGATGGTGGGATGAAGCGGCCCGGGCTAACCTTACATGACATCGTTCATGTGACTTGCTCCACGCTTGACATGCAACTTGTATTGCATAAGTGGCTTTACGGGTGCCTGTTTCTCCCAACATAGTTAAGATTCAATTTACAACGGGTGATTGACAATACTAGTATCAATGTTGTGGTTCTTGTTCGTAAGTTAGAGCGACACTTATTGAAAGCCCCAAACCACGTAAAATATGCAAAGAAAATTAGAGGCGTCTAACTTTGTTTTGCAGGGGTGTGCTGTGATGTGATATGGCCATGATTGTGATTATATTTGATGTATGCAATGTTCCTTATTGTAAGTTGGCAACCGGCAGGAGCCATATGGTTGTCTTTAAATTCTGTTAAGACCCGCGTGTCTATTCAAAGTAGTTGTAATAGTTGAAGCTGGTGGACGACAACCATGGAGCAGCGTCATTGACCTTGATGCAATGCCGGTAATGATGGAGATCATGTTCGTGCTTGAAGATGGAGATCGGAAGCACAAAGAAGAAAGGCCATATCATATCACATATTATGAATTGCATGTGATGTTAATCCTTTTATGCATCTTGTATTGCTTAGTTCATGACGGTAGCATTATAAGATGATCCCTCAAGCACAAAATTTCAAGTTTTAAAGTGTTCATCCTTAGTAAGCACCGTTGCTAAAGCTCGTTGTTTCGAAGCACCACGTGATGATCGGGTGTGTTAGATTCTGCGAGTGTATACAATGTGAGCAAGCCAGTTTTGCTCATGCGGAAGCTAAGGTTTGATCTTGACGAGCCTAGCATGTACAGACATGGTCTCGGAACACGGATCACCGAAAGGTAAATCATGAGTCATATAGTAGATATGATGAACATGTTGATTGTTCGCCATTGAAGCTACATAAACTCTCGTGATGATTGGTTTTGATGTGGTGGATTTGGTTTGTGTGATCACTAAAACAATGTGAGGGATATTGTTTTGAGTGGGAGTTCAACAGCAATTTGATTAAAAGTTGAACACTATTTATCATAAATTAAATCAAAGTGAATTTGCATAGTTGTTGTAGTCATTGGCATCCGTTTACCACCTTGCTCTTAGTTATAATTGAGATTATAGAACTATAGAATTCTGGTTAGTTACTTTACGAACTGGTATCGTATTGTTTTGAAGTGTTAATCTAAAGTTTAAAAGTCCTATTGCAAACTTTCAGTAAGTTCCAGTTACTCCATGAAGTTTAATAATTGGTATTAAATCAAGAGTGACAATTCCAGTGTTAGTATATAAGTATCATGTTCGTCTCCAAGATCTTGATATTCGAAAGATAGTTTCAATATCAAAGTAATCTAGGAGTTGAAAGAGTTGTTTCAAAGACCATGATGTGTGGAAGATATTGTGATATCTGAAACGAAGTTTTGGTTGTAACATGATAGAGTATAATATGGCAAAAGTCATGTTCTCATATTTGATGAGAATTTGCAAAAGGTTGGAGACGCTAGTTGTCTTAATTCTCCAAAAGGCTTTGGAGAGCAACATTATACTTGAGATTCACCGTTATAAGATAAAGTAGCTTGATCATGAATAATTCCATGAGAAGGGTGAATATTTGATGTAGGTAAAATGTTTACTACACCAAGAGATTACTAAAGAAAGGAATTTGAAAGAACACCAAACATTTGATGATGGTAATCTACTTCAAAGTGCAAGTCCAAAGACATTGGTATTTAACTATACACACTTTGGACTATGTGTCATGTGTATGGCTCCACTATTGATGTTGATAGATTCTTTCAAACAGAAAATGAAATACTGAAAGAGAATCTCATAAATATATGACAGAAAATAAAAGACTAGAATTGTTCAACTTGGGTATATAGAGGATATACGTGTTATGGATGTATTCTTTGCTTGTTAAATAATGTGGTTCTTAAGTACTGGATAATGAATTTGTTGGTATGAATCGTCATACGAAACAACACAATTCATGAACCACAATGGCCTAAGTAACTAGCAAAAGAATATGTGATGATGTTCATCGAGAACAAATAAAGGGTTATTGTGCTGCTCGTTCAACATCAAAGCTTGCCTTCAAGATTTGTTTTATCAGGTATTATGAGAACAAAAGGGTTGTTCAAATAATTGCCGTAATCCATAAAATATGGATGATTCACAAATCTCGTTGGAGAAATCACATCCATAAAACTAGTGCTAAAAATGTCGAAAGACAAATTGATTGAAAGATCACTTAGGAAGTGACATCGCCGTTTAAATTATATTGGAAAGAAAACATGAAGAAACTCCATGTGGATGGAATTTTGGAGTCTTTTGATTTTTGATCAAATGACGCTTGTGAAACTTTCCTAGAGATAATTAAAACTTCGTTCATAGGCCAAAAAGGAACGAATGACTAGCTTATTAGAACTTGTACATATTGTTGTACGAAGTCCATTATGTGTAGTCAAGAGCGATGGATTTCAACTTCATATGCTTTCTCCAAAAATTTGAGTGAATATATGAATATTTACTTAATAAGGATGAAGTATGAAACATTTGAAAAGTTCAAAGACTTTCAAGATGAAGTGCAAGATAATTGTAATAAGAATATAAATAGTTTATGATAAGATCATAAAGGAAGATATTTTGTGTTACAAGTTTAGCATAATACCTATGATTTCAGGAATCGTTCCGTGGATTTGCATGTCTCGAAACACCATAAGAGTATGGAGCGTTCGAGATATGTAATTAAACCTTGTTTGACATGGTAAGATCGAAGGTGTAATTCATAAAACTGCCATTATATTTTAAAGATTAAAAGCTTTAGAGACTACCGTTTTTCCACTGAAAAGAGCTCCATCATAATCCGTTGAAATGACACCATATAAAGTTATGGTTTGGGATAAAACCCGAGTTGTCCTTTCTTAAACATTGGTATGCTATGCATAATAAAGATGTTTGCAACCAAAGTCGGATGAACCTGTCTTTGTATGTTATTTCGAATAACTGTTAAGTAATCCTCCATAACATCAGAGACAAAAGTGTTTGTCACTTAGAACGTCAAGTTTCTTTGAGAAGGAATTTTTCGTGAAAATATAAGTGGGAGGACAATAGAACTTTGATAAGGTTAAAACAACCTTAGCTATATGTGCAAAGTTGCGCAGCGCCGAAAAGTGTTCCGGAGGCAGCAACAATGCTCATGGCTCACGTGCCTCAAAGGTTGTGGTTACGAAGGTCAAAGTTTCTGTTGAACCAAGTAGGTCGGGTAAGCAATCAAATACCAAGATTTGAGGGTTGAATCATTATTTGAGAATAATGAACGTACTACATGCAAAGAAGCGATGATGGGCCCTGACTCCGTAAAATGGCTTGAAGCCATAAAATCCGTGACAGTTCCATACACGAGAGATCAAGTTTTGAACTTGAAGGACCCTCGATAAAGGTGTAAGACCTTACAGTTGTGTTTGGATCTATATAAAAAAATAGACATAGATGTTTCACATCTAAGAAATAGTCGACATGTTGGGAAAAAGTTCACAACAATGTCCAAAGGTTGACTATGACAAGATCTGATCTTTCATAGCGATATTTAGTCTTGACGGATTAATAATTTTGTTATGTGTTGAATAAAAAAAACAAGTTCTTCTAAAAGAATGGTTACCAAGGACGTGTGCATGACGCGGTCCAAAGGGTTTTGTTAATTCAAAGGATGCTAAAAGCATATGCAAACTTCAATGGTTGAAGTAAGCATCGCGGAGTTGGAATCTTCACCATGATGAAACTGTTAAAGGAGTTTAAATTCGTCGGAGACGATGAAGATGCTTGCATTTGCAAGAAATTAAGTGGGAGCGCTAAGACATGTTTCTAATACATTATGCGGAAGACATATTGTTGATTGGAAATGATGTATCTTTTATTAACACATGATAAGAATTTCATCGCGATGAAAGACTTAGGCAAAACCCAAATATTTGGCATCAATAGATGCTAATATGGTTGTGCCGAAAGTACATAGATGATATATTGAATGAGTTCAATATAGAAACTACAAGAAAGGTTCTTGTCGCACAGAAAGGATTGAATGAGTTCAATATTGATGATATATTCAAGTGTATTGGCACTTGGTAAGTGAAACAAAGATTCAAGTATAGATTGATACTTGATGTATGAAATCACAAAGAGTATTTATATCAATCATGTTGTGATATGTACAAATCCAGATATGTCCTATGCTCTAAATGTTATGAGCATATACCAGAATGATTCATAAGATGATTATTGGACGATAGTAAAGATATTCTTATGATCTTGTAAAAGAACTAAGAATATATTATTTTGTAGAAGTGACAAATAGATGGTTAGTTCATTGTAAATGAATTACATTGATACTAGTTTTGTCACAAAGTACAAATTAGGTTTATCTCAATCTAAACTAAGGATGGCACAATGTGATGGAAAGTAAGTTCCATAATGGATTTGGATGAGTTCCAAAGTTAAGACATTGTGACAGATACTACAACAAAAGGCTGAGTATATGACTGCTATTATAGCAGCTAAAGAGGGCATTTGTGTCAAGTAGTTTGTTATCAAACTAGGTGTAGTTCACAGCGGGATAATACTATAAAGATATATTGTACGACAATATTATCAACATGTTTTAACCCCAAAGAACTAAAGGTCTCACCAAAGGACCAAATTTATACAAAGCCATCTCATTAGAGAATGAGTGATGCGTAGAGACGCAAAGACATGAAATTACACACGGACCTGGAAGTGTCAGATCCGGAGATCAGTTAACCACTAGCAAACGTGTACTTACAACACCGGAAAGCCATAGGTGTTGAATACACAAAGGTTTGAAACTAGATTATTGACTCTAGTGCAAGTGGGAGACTGTTGGAGATATGCCCAAGAGGCACTAATAAAGTGGTTATTATCATATCTTCATATTTATGATAAATGTTTACATACCATGCTATAATTGTATTAACAGGAAACATTAATACTTGTGTGATTTGTAAACATAAAAGAGTCCCTAGTAAAGCCTCTTGTTAAACTGGCTTGTTGGTTAATATATGATCATGGTTTCCTGATAATGAACATAGGGATGTTATTAAGAACAGGGTCATATCATTGGGAGAATGATATGATGGACATACTCCTATAGTTAAGCATAGCATAAAGATCAAGTCATTTAATATAGTTCATTTGCTATAAGCTTTCTGATACATAGTAACCTAATTCCTTCGACCATGAGATCATGCTTATCACCATCACCCGAAGGATGCTTTGATGACATCAAACACCACACCGTAACTGGGTGGCTATAAAGGTGGCATTGAGTGTTCGGAAAGTATGGGTTGAGACACATGGATCAAGAGTGGGATCTGTCCATCCATATGACGGATAGATATACTCTGGGCCCTCTCGGTGGAATGTCATCCAATTAGCTTGCAAGCATGTGACTGGCTCACAAGGGATCACATGCCACGGTAGAAAAGAGTACTTATCGGTAAAGAGGTTGAACTAGGTATGCAGAGATACCGACGATCAAAACCTCGGATAAGTAAACTATCATGAGACAAAGGGAAATTGGTATCGTATGTAAGTGGTTCATTCAATCGCAAAGTAATCGTAGAAATATGTGGGAGCCATATGAATTTCCAGATTCCTCTATTGGTTATTGATCGGAGAAGTGTCTCGGTCATGTCCGCATAATTCACGAACCGTAGGGAGACACACTTAAGGATTCGATGTTGTTGAGCAGTTATGGAATGATGAGTAAAGAGACCGAATGTTTTTCGGAGTCTCGGATGGGATCCGGGATATCACGAGGAGATCCGGAATGGTCCGGAGAATAAGATTCATATAAGGAAAGTCCTGTTTCGGAGTTGGGGAATGATTCCGGTGTTTTCACCAGGAATGTTCTAGAAGGGTCCGGAAGGTACGGCACTCCGGAGGGGAAGGGTACATGAATGTGGCATAACAATTTGGAATGGTTGCATCATGTACTAGGTTTCATCGCTGAGCAAAATAAAGGGATAAATCAAATCCTAGTTTGAAAAGTC
The DNA here is from genome assembly GCA_910589765.1 of Avena atlantica. Taxonomy (NCBI): domain Eukaryota; kingdom Viridiplantae; phylum Streptophyta; class Magnoliopsida; order Poales; family Poaceae; genus Avena; species Avena atlantica. The sequence continues at coordinate 19,107,720 of OU342737.1, read as the reverse complement.
AAACGCCAATTTGAAAAGTCAAACGACAAGTTTGTTGGTGGAGGGAGAGTAGGAAACCTATTTTGGGAGGAAGTCCCACTCCCTCCACCCGCCGGCCAAGGAGGAGGAGTTGGAGGAGGACTCCCTCCTCCTAGGCGCCTACCTCCCACCTATAGAAGAAGGGGCAGGGGTGCCCCCTCTATCTACACCTCTCTCCTCTAAACCCTAGCCCTAGCCGCCGGCCTCCACCAAGTCGCCGCCGCCCCTAGGGTTTGCCTAGCCGCCGAGTTGGGGCCCTCCCCTTGCCCTAGCCGCTGGCCTATCTCTCTCTCCTTGGTGCCTCTAAACCCTAGATTGCCAAGGCCTCTCTCATAGTCCACCATACTCGCTCCGGCTTAAGGCGAAGCCCTGCGAGATCTCCCCTCTACTTCCGGTACCACGCCGTCGTGCTGCCGGAATCGCGAGGAGAGTGCTACAACCTCCGCTGCCTGCTGGAACAAGGGAGAGGAAGGTCTTCATCGAGTACCGAACGTGTGACCGACTGCGGAAGCGCTGCCGGAACGCATCGCTGGGAGGATCGTCTACGCGATCTTGAGATCGGAAGTGTACGACTACATCATCCACGAGAATCTGCTCTCGTTAACCGCTTTGGATCTTCAAGGGTTAGTACTCTATTGACTCGTTGCTACAATCTAGTAGATAGATCTTGGCTTGATCATAGATTAGATCTTGATTGTGTGTTCATGCGGTAGAATTTTTTATTTTCCATGCTACGAACCCCTACAGTGGTATCAGAGCCGTGTCTATATGTAGATCTATTGCACGAGTAGAACACAATGGTCATTATGGGCGTTGATGTTTTTGTTGTCGATTGCTTCTTGTGTACTTTGCATCTTGCGGGATGGTGGGATGAAGCGTCCCGGGCTAACCTTACATGACATCGTTCATGAGACTTGCTCCACGCTTGACATGCAACTTGTATTGCATAAGTGGCTTTGCGGGTGCCTGTTTCTCCCAACATAGTTAAGATTCAATTTACAACGGGTGATTGACAATACTAGTATCAATGTTGTGGTTCTTGTTCGTAAGTTAGAGCGACACTTATTGAAAGCCCCAAACCACGTAAAATATGCAAAGAAAATTAGAGGCGTCTAACTTTGTTTTGCAGGGGTGTGCTGTGATGTGATATGGCCATGATTGTGATTATATTTGATGTATGCAATGTTCCTTATTGTAAGTTGGCAACCGGCAGGAGCCATATGGTTGTCTTTAAATTCTGTTAAGACCCGCGTGTCTATTCAAAGTAGTTGTAATAGTTGAAGCTGGTGGACGACAACCATGGAGCAGCGTCATTGACCTTGATGCAATGCCGGTAATGATGGAGATCATGTTCGTGCTTGAAGATGGAGATCGGAAGCACAAAGAAGAAAGGCCATATCATATCACATATTATGAATTGCATGTGATGTTAATCCTTTTATGCATCTTGTATTGCTTAGTTCATGACGGTAGCATTATAAGATGATCCCTCAAGCACAAAATTTCAAGTTTTAAAGTGTTCATCCTTAGTAAGCACCGTTGCTAAAGCTCGTTGTTTCGAAGCACCACGTGATGATCGGGTGTGTTAGATTCTGCGAGTGTATACAACGTGAGCAAGCCAGTTTTGCTCATGCGGAAGCTAAGGTTTGATCTTGACGAGCCTAGCATGTACATACATGGTCTCGGAACACGGATCACCGAAAGGTAAAGCATGAGTCATATAGTAGATATGATGAACATGTTGATTGTTCGCCATTGAAGCTACATCAACTCTCGTGATGATTGGTTTTGATGTGGTGGATTTGGTTTGTGTGATCACTAAAACAATGTGAGGGATATTCTTTTGAGTGGGAGTTCAACAGCAATTTGATTAAAAGTTGAACACTATTTATCATAAACTAAATCAAAGTGAATTTGCATAGTTGTTGTAGTCATTGGCATCCGTTTACCACCTTGCTCTTAGTTATAATTGAGATGATAGAACTATAGAATTCTGGTTAGTTACTTTACGAACTGGTATCGTATTGTTTTGAAGTGTTAATCTAAAGTTTAAAAGTCCTATTGCAAACTTTCAGTAAGTTCCAGTTACTCCATGAAGTTTAATAATTGGTATTAAATCAAGAGTGACAATTCCAGTGTTAGTATATAAGTATCATGTTCGTCTCCAAGATCTTGATATTCGAAAGATAGTTTCAATATCAAAGTAATCTAGGAGTTGAAAGAGTTGTTTCAAAAACCATGATGTGTGGAAGATATTGTGATATCTGAAACGAAGTTTTGGTTGTGACATGATAGAGTATAATATGGCAAAAGTCATGTTCTCATATTTGATGAGAATTTGCAAAAGGTTGGAGACGCTAGTTGTCTTAATTCTCCAAAAGGCTTTGGAGAGCAACATTATACTTGAGATTCACCGTTATAAGCTAAAGTAGCTTGATCATGAATAATTCCATGAGAAGGGTGAATATTTGATGTAGGTAAAATGTTTACTACACCAAGTGATTACTAAAGAAAGGAATTTGAAAGAACACCAAACATTTGATGATGGTAATCTACTTCAAAGTGCAAGTCCAAAGACATTGGTCTTTAACTATACACACTTTGGACTATGTGTCGTGTGTATGGCTCCACTATTGATGTTGATAGATTCTTTCAAACAGAAAATGAAATACAAAAAGAGAATCACATAAATATATGACAGAAAATAAAAGACTAGAATTGTTTAGCTTGGGTATATAGAGGATATACGTGTTATGGATGTATTCTTTGCTTGTTAAATAATGTGGTTCTTAAGTACTGGATAATGAATTTGTTGGTATGAATCGTCATACGAAACAACACAATTCATGAACCACAATGGCCTAAGTAACTAGCAAAATAATATGTGATGATGTTCATCGAGAACAAATAAAGGGTTATTGTGCTACTCGTTAGACATCAAAGCTTGCCTTCAAGATTTGTTTTATCAGGTATTATGAGAACAAAAGGGTTGTTCAAATAATTGTCGTAATCCATAAAATATGGATGATTCACAAATCTCGTTGGAGAAATCACATCCATAAAACTAGTGCTAAAAATGTCGAAAGACAAATTGATTGAAAGATCACTTAGGAAGTGACATCGCCGTTTAAATTATATTGGAAAGAAAACATGAAGAAACTCCATGTGGATGGAATTTTGGAGTCTTTTGATTTTTGATCAAATGACGCTTGTGAAACTTTCCTAGAGATAATTAAAACTTCGTTCATAGGCCAAAAAGGAACGAATGACTAGCTTATTAGAACTTGTACATATTGTTGTACGAAGTCCATTATGTGTAGTCAAGAGCGATGGATTTCAACTTCATATGCTTTCTCCAAAAATTTGAGTGAATATATGAATATTTACTTAATAAGGATGAAGTATGAAACATTTGAAAAGTTCAAAGACTTTCAAGATGAAGTGCAAGATAATTGTAACAAGAATATAAATAGTTTATGATAAGATCATAAAGGAAGATATTTTGAGTTACAAGTTTAGCATAATACCTAAGATTTAAGGAATCGTTCCGTGGATTTGCATGTCCCGAAACACCATAAGAGTATGGAGCGTTCGAGATATGTAATTAAACCTTGTTTGACATGGTAAGATCGAAGGTGTAATTCATAAAACTGCCATTATATTTTAAAGATTAAAAGCTTTAGAGACTACCGTTTTTCCACTGAAAAGAGCTCCATCATAATCCGTTGAAATGACACCATATAAGTTATGGTTTGGGATAAAACCCAAGTTGTCCTTTCTTAAACATTGGTATGCTATGCATAATAAAGATGTTTGCAACCAAAGTCGGATGAACCTGTCTTTGTATGTTATTTCGAATAACTGTTAAGTAATCCTCCATAACATCAGAGACAAAAGTGTTTGTCACTTAGAACGTCAAGTTTCTTTGAGAAGGAATTTTTCGTGAAAAGATAAGTGGGAGGACAATAGAACTTTGATAAGGTTAAAACAACCTTAGCTATATGTGCAAAGTTGCGCAGCGCCGAAAAGTGTTCCGGAGGCAGCAACAATGCTCATGGCTCACGTGCCTCAAAGGTTGTGGTTACGAAGGTCAAAGTTTCTGTTGAACCAAGTAGGTCGAGTAAGCAATCAAATACCAAGATTTGAGGGTTGAATCATTATTTGAGAATAATGAACGTACTACATGCAAAGAAGCGATGATGGGCCCTGACTCCGTAAAATGGCTTGAAGCCATAAAATCCGTGACAGTTCCATACACGAGAAATCAAGTTTTGAACTTGAAGGACCCTCGATAAAGGTGTAAGACCTTACAGTTGTGTTTGGATCTATATAAAAAATAGACATAGATGTTTCACATCTAAGAAATAGTCGACATGTTGGGAAAAAGTTCACAACAATGTTCAAAGGTTGACTATGACAAGATCTGATCTTTCATAGCGATATTTAGTCTTGACGGATTAATAATTTTGTTATGTGTTGAATAAACAAAACAAGTTCTTCTAAAAGAATGGTTACCAAAGACGTGTGCATGACGCGGTCCAAAGGGTTTTGTTAATTCAAAAGATGCTAAAAGCATCTGCAAACTTCAATGGTTGAAGTAAGCATCGCGGAGTTGGAATCTTCACCATGATGAAACTGTTAAAGGAGTTTAAATTCGTCGGAGACGATGAAGATGCTTGCATTTGCAAGAAATTAAGTGGGAGCGCTAAGACATGTTTCTAATACATTATGTGGAAGACATATTGTTGATTGGAAATGATGTATCTTTTATTAACACAGGTTAAGAATTTCATCTCGATGAAAGACTTAGGCAAAACCCAAATATTTGGCATCAATAGATGCTAATATGGTTGTGCCGAAAGTACATAGATGATATATTGAATGAGTTCAATATAGAAACTACAAGAAAGGTTCTTGTCGCACAGAAAGGATTGAATGAGTTCAATATTGATGATATATTCAAGTGTATTGACACTTGGTAAGTGAAACAAAGATTCAAGTATAGATTGATACTTGATGTATGAAATCACAAAGAGTATTTATATCAATCATGTTGTGATATGTACAAATCCAGATATGTACTATGCTCTAAATGTTATGAGCATATACCAGAATGATTCATAAGATGATTATTGGACGATAGTAAAGATATTCTTATGTTCTTGTAAAAGAACTAAGAATATATTATTTTGTAGAAGTGACAAAAAGATGGTTAGTTCATTGTAAATGAATTACATTGATACTAGTTTTGTCACAAAGTACAAATTAGGTTTATCTCAATCTAAACTAAGGATGGCACAATGTGATGGAAAGTAAGTTCCATAATGGATTTGGATGAGTTCCAAAGTTAAGACATTGTGACAGATACTACAACAAAAGGCTGAGTATATGACTGCTATTATAGCAGCTAAAGAGGGCATTTGTGTCAAGTAGTTTGTTATCAAACTAGGTGTAGTTCACAGCGGGATAATACTATAAAGATATATTGTACGACAATATTATCAACATGTTTTAACCCCAAAGAACTAAATGTCTCACCAAAGGACCAAATTTATACAAAGCCATCTCATTAGAGAATGAGTGATGCGTAGAGACGCAAAGCCATGCAATTACACACGGACCTGGAAGTGTCAGATCCGGAGATCAGTTAACCACTAGCAAACGTGTACTTACAACACCGGAAAGCCATAGGTGTTGAATACACAAAGGTTTGAAACTAGATTATTGACTCTAGTGCAAGTGGGAGACTGTTGGAGATATGCCCAAGAGGCACTAATAAAGTGGTTATTATCATATCTTCAAACTTATGATAAATTTTTACATACCATGCTATAATTGTATTAACAGGAAACATTAATACTTGTGTGATTTGTAAACATAAAAGAGTCCCTAGTAAAGCCTCTTGTTAAACTGGCTTGTTGGTTAATATATGATCATGGTTTCCTGATAATGAACATAGGGATGTTATTAAGAACAGGGTCATATCATTGGGAGAATGATATGATGGACATACTCCTATAGTTAAGCGTAGCATAAAGATCAAGTCATTTAATATAGTTCATTTGCTATAAGCTTTCTGATACATAGTAACCTAATTCCTTCGACCATGAGATCATGCTTATCACCATCACCCGAAGGATGCTTTGATGACATCAAACACCACACCGTAACTGGGTGGCTATAAAGGTGGCATTGAGTGTTCGGAAAGTATGGGTTGAGACACATGGATCAAGAGTGAGATCTGTCCATCCATATGACGGATAGATATACTCTGGGCCCTCTCGGTGGAATGTCATCCAATTAGCTTGCAAGCATGTGACTGGATCACAAGGGATCACATGCCACGGGAGAAAAGAGTACTTATCGGTAACGAGGTTGAACTAGGTATGCAGAGATACTGACGATCAAAACCTCGGATAAGTAAACTATCATGAGACAAAGGGAAATTGGTATCGTATGTAAGTGGTTCATTCGATCGCAAAGTAATCGTAGAAATATGTGGGAGCCATATGAATTTCCAGATTCCTCTATTGGTTATTGATCGGAGAAGTGTCTCGGTCATGTCCGCAAAATTCACGAACCGTAGGGAGACACACTTAAGGATTCGATGTTGTTGAGGAGTTATGGAATGATGAGTAAAGAGATCGAATGTTATTCGGATTGTCGGATGGGATCCGGGATATCACGAGGAGATCCGGAATGGTCCGGAGAATAAGATTCATATAAGGAAAGTCCTGTTTCGGAGTTGGGGAATGATTCCGGTGTTTTCACCGGGAATGTTCTAGAAGGTTCCGGAAGGTACGACACTCCGGAGGGGAAGGGTACATGAATGTGTCATAACAAGTTGGAATGGTTGAATCATGTACTAGGTGTCATCGCTGAGCAAAATAAAGGGATAAATCAAATCCTAGTTTGAAAAGTCAAACGCCAATTTGAAAAGTCAAACGGCAAGTTTGCTTGGTGGAGGGAGAGTAGGAAACCTATTTGGGGAGGAAGTCCCACTCCCTACACCCGCCGGCCAAGGAGGAGGAGTTGGAGGAGGACTCCCTCCCTCCCACCTATAAAAGAAGGGGCAGGGGTGCCCCCTCTACCTACACCTCTCTCCTCTAAACCCTAGCCCTAGCCGCCGGCCTCCACCAAGTCGCCGCCGCCCCTAGGGTTTGCCTAGCCGCCGAGTTGGGGCCCTCCCCTTGCCCTAGCCGCTGGCCTATCTCTCTCTCCTTGGTGCCTCTAAACCCTAGATTGCCAAGGCCTCTCTCATAGTCCACCATACTCGCTCCGGCTTAAGGCGAAGCCCTGCGAGATCTCCCCTCTACTTCCGGTACCACGCCGTCGTGCTGCCGGAATCGCGAGGAGAGTGCTACAACCTCCGCTGCCTGCTGGAACAAGGGAGAGGAAGGTCTTCATCGAGTACCAAACGTGTGACCGACTGCGGAAGCGCTGCCGGAACGCAGCGGCGGGAGGATCGTCTACGCGATCTTGAGATCGGAAGTGTACGACTACATCATCCACGAGAATCTGCTCTCGTTAACCGCTTTGGATCTTCAAGGGTTGGTACTCTATTGACTCGTTGCTACAATCTAGTAGATATATCTTGGCTTGATCATAGATTAGATCTTGATTGTGTGTTCATGCGGTAGAAATTTTTTGTTTTCCATGCTACGAACCCCTACATGCAAAACCTTCGTGTGGTGTCATATTATATGACATAGTTCCATGGAAAAATACCAGACTTGGTGTATTCATTGAGTCTTAAAAAAACTTCACAAAATGGCCTATCTCAATCGAGGTTTTCTGGATTTCAGGTCAAATGACCAATGTTATTGCTATAATCATGGTATAGTTTGAGATAATGTGTCCATATTATGCACACATGTGTATCATGGGATGGCGAACAATGTTGCAGGAGGAAGTTTTCCTTTTCGTCGCACCAAAAAGCCATTTTTTATTTTTTGAGTGCCAAAACCGGGGTGTTTCATGAATCTTGACATAGTTTCAGTTGGTCTAATATTTAAAATTTATAATATATAATTAAATAGATGATAGGGATGTCATATTTGGATTCCTCTCATTTTTCTGATCGATTTGGATATACTATTTCGAATTGTGATTTACGGATTTGTAGATATGAATTATTCAAATTTAAATAAAAAAAGCAAAATAAATAAAATTTATTTTATTTTTATTTGAATTCAAGATTATTATTACTTATTTATTCTTGTTTACTCAAAAAATTGTATGGAATGTAAAGAAACAAATATGTCTAACATTATAGTGTAATGGTTAATAGTTTTGATATGATAATATTCACAACAAGTTTTAGTTTCTTTGTCGGAAGCTCATGTGGAAGGAACAAAAAAGTTAAGCGTGCTGGGCTGGAGTAGTATTAGGATGGGTGACCGGTTGAGAAGTTTGACTAATTGTGCAATTTAATTTGAGACTAAGTATACTTAGAATTAATGTCCATGTGAGATTAACAAGTTAAACAATACAAAAATGTTAAAAAAAATTGAAAAAAAAAATTGAAAAAAAAAATTGAAAAAAAATGGAAAACAATTGAATAAATCTAGGCCGACGGTAAATACGTCGGCGTAGCCAAACAGCCTTTAGTCATCTAGGTGGGCCATATATGGTCTATGCCGACGGCTTTGCTGTCGGCGTAGCTATATACGCCGACGGCTTTTCTACGCCGACGGGAGAAGAGGCTACGCCTACGGGGCTGTACGCCGACGGCAGCCGTCGGGCCAGCCTACGCCGATGGCATTTAGGGCCTACACCGACGGGACCCGGCCGTCGGCGTATTCAGCTTCTCCTGTAGTGGCGGCCTACCTTATTTTGATAAAGGTCAGAAGATATCGTGTACAACCCACTATCCGTACCAACTCAATATCAGGGTCAAGACATCAAGGATATACACAAAGTGGTATCCAAGAGTCAATCTGAAGCGACATCAAACACCACTCAAAACTGTACATGGGCTGCAAAAATTGTAGAACCTTATAAATGGGAACGACACATATGTCACTACAGGAACAGACTGCTAGGCCGACGGCAAAAAGCCCTCGGCGTAGCCCCTTTCGCCGTCGGCGTACGCTACGCCGAGGGCTGCCGTCGGCCTAGCTCCCTCGGCGGAGGTCTCCCTCGGCGGAGCAACACTGGCCGTCGGCGTATCCACTCACCGTCGGCGTATAGCTTTGCCGACGGCCGTTGGCTGCCCGTCGGCGTATTAGCCGTCGGCGCACGGCATCCTCGCCGTTACACGGCCGGCTAACGGCGCGGCACGTACGCCGACGGCCGCGCCCTCGGCGTAGCCTCGACACGTGGCACGCGCTGACCTTCCCGGGGGGCGACGTACGCCGACGGCCCCAACCCTCGGCGTATGAGGAGCACGTGGCAGGCGCCTGGGCCTCCCAGCCCGACGCTAGGCCGACGGCCACGGCCCTCGGCGTATGGCCCACTTATACGCCGACGGCCAGGCCCTCGGCGTAGCGCAGACCAAATGGCACACAGCAAGGCCCTACGCCGACGGCAAGGCCCTCGGCGTATCACCTGCCCAAATTTTTTTTTCCTGTTCCGCAGCGATATATACCAAATGGCACAGTTTTGTTTCACAGCAATATGTACCAATTTTCACAGCAATACTCACAACAATATGTGGAAATATATTCCATAGCAATTCAAACAACATCACATATGCCATACATGTATCAAACAAATATCACATTATTCAAACATGTATCAAACAAGATCACACCATTCATACAGGGGTATCAACGTCATCGCACATGCATAGACAATAACAACCTACAACTCTGGAGGAGACGGGGTGTACCCGAGATCTCCCCTGGTGAAAAGTGGCGACCTCTGCCGAGGGTTGCGTCCAGTAGAAGCAGCAGAAGAGCCACCTGGCGAGGGAGTAGGAGAAGTGTGAAGCTCGGGAGAACCACCTGCAGAATGGCCAGGAGATGGACCATCGTCATGAAGCGGTGTGATCTGACGCCCATCCGGCGAGGCGTGGCCAAAGTGCCGGTTCCCAGAAGCTCCCGTTCCCTACATGTTGCCTACATGTTAGCAACTTGCGAGGCAAAGTAAAGCGATAACCAGTGGGTTCGCAAAGAACTTACCGGTGTCGATGCGTAGTAGGTCCTAGCGAAGCTTTCCTTCGATTGCCAAAATGGCATCGGACCTGGCATGGGAGGCACGGGCCCTAAATCTCTATTCTGGCCAGTTTGAATATTCACCATCATGGCCTGCAAGATAGTTTAGAAGTCAGGCCGTAGTACAACAAACGGGGGGAAGTGGGACTTGTATCTTTTGCAAAAAATAAAGGTTCGGACTTACATTTACGTATTGCATGTAGATCGCAGTCGCCTCCTGATGCTGCCGAAAGGCCACCTGATATTCCTCATAAGCGGCTTCGTAGGCCGCGTCTAACTCAGGCTACAATTTCAAATACAAGGAATCTCGTCAGCGGTTAGCCATGCAGGAACAAAACTCATAAAGATGATGAAAACGAGAAAAACTTACATCCTCGGCGGAGCGACGAGGCTGGCCACGAGGCGGGATAGGGGGCCCGTCAGCGGGGTAGGTAGCCTTGAGACGGCTGAAGCTCGTGCTGAGGGTAGGCTTGACCTTCTTATTCAGAATCTTGAGGCGTCCATGCTGCAATCCGTGCCCCGACAGGACCAACGACTCCTCGTCGATCTCCGCGTGAATGGGGTCATCCACATGGGGGTGACGAGCCTTCACCATCGTGCTGTAGTTCCCCAAGTCGTTCTGGGCAGTGCCGAAGTACACGGGCAACGAGGGTTGAGGCTCCGAGTAATTGGGCTTCTTTCGCCGCATCATCTCATAGACGGCGACGTCATGAATCACCTCCCCGGGTTGTGCCTCGGCCACCTGTATCGCGAAAAGAAAAATATTATGCATATGAAGTACAAACATAAGCAGAAATGCACGCAGGTCGTTCCATGTATATACGTACCACCTTCCCCTTGAAGCGGTCAAAGTTGCGGTTTCCCGCGCAGTGCGTTCCACCATCGCCTCGGTTATCCGCGTTCCGCCTCGACAAGGCTGCAAACTCCTCGTCTTCTCTGAGCCACCTCGTCCTAACCAGCTCCTCCCATGCGAGTCGATGCGGCTCGGCCCAATCGGGGATAACCTGAAAATGCAATACTCAACTCCAGAAAATGCAATGGCAACTTAGAAGCAATGTAGAATCTCATTGACATTTTACTCACCGACATGTACTCTTCTGGCGTCATCGAGTACTCAGGATTAGGGTTCCTACCGACAATGTCTTCCTTCCTGACCCTCACGCCCCTGTCAGCCCAGAAGTGGCTAGCGGCCGTGACCCTCTGGTTGTACCACACCTGGGGGGTCAACTTCACACAAGCCCCAAGCAAAGTCCTCTGCGCCTTCTCCTGGTCCTCCTCGGCCACACGGTAAAAGCACTTCAATCATGCATAAGAGTCATGAGTTAGCACGGTGGGGTCATCAAGTATGAACATAACTCGAGAAATATGCCTTACACAAAACTTGGTGATGACAGCATCAGCAGCTGTCGGAAAGCCCGGGACACGGGTTGTCTGGTAGTCCGCCCAAGTAGTAGCTAGCTTCCTGTCACCCTCGGGGGTAATGTGATAGCCCGGCCAGAACTTCCTAATCAGAGCTCCAACGAGGCTGTTAGGAAGGCGAGCCTTGGTCCCCGGAGGAAATGTCCAATTGCTGCACAAAAATAAACATTAGTACACAATAATTATTTATGACCAACATGAAATAAAATGTTTTAAATTGCCAAATTAGTAAACTTACTCAAGGCCATCTGGAATAATAAGGTCTTGTACCGTTCGTACCGAGCAAAGTCGACTTGCGTGACATAGTTAGACATGTACCCATATTGCAGAAGGTGTTTGTACATGTCATCCTTTCCCTGACGATGACGCTTAGTGCAATGAGCGCAGGGACAAAGTGCCCGAACCATTGCCTTCGAACCACGCGCTAACTCATTCACTAACAAATGAGTGTTCCGTACTCAATCGTCTGTTTTATTAGTCGCACTAATACGGCCACTGTACATCCACCCATTATCAGCCATCCTCTTCTGATTTGTTGGGAGACAAACAACAAATATAACATTTTATATCAAACAGGAGATTAAATGCTTCATATTTTTACGCATTCATCAACCTACATGTCCAATAGGAAAAGAGGGTCCTAACCAGCCGCCGGATCCGTAGATTGGGTAAGTTCTCCCTGGTTCTACCCCGATCCAAGCAGAATTTCGGCAGCACCTCCCCGCTGCTCTCCCGATACACGTCTCGACAAAAAGCCAAGAGGATGTGCATCCGGAGAACAACGAGGAGGCGCCACCGAAATCCTGTCTCGAATCGAGGTAGAGCCAGGGAGAACCAAACCCAACTACGAATCCGCCGATTGCCCGATAAAAGCCATAAGCGTTACAGTCCAAAATATGCGAGACCACTAATGCATATTAAGTCGCGTAACGCTTACGGTCGGGATGACGCCTAGGTGACGCGACAGACTTGGTGATCTAGACACAAAAATAAAACCTAGGTACAAGAGAGGCGAACAGATTCTCACCCTCGGCGGTAGAGGAAGTAGTCGATCAACCGAGTGTCGAGGTCGGCGACGGAACTCAGAGACGGGATCGAGGTGTCACCTACACCATCTCCCGCAACGACAGTCACTCCCGAAACACTACAAAGTTTGTACATGGACATAAAGACAACACCTTAGTCACAACATGTATAATTAGGCTCATTCAAAAAATATTCTACTTTGTGCATCTAGTTTTATTTCTATCTCTACCTATTATATTTGTAAATAATTTTTGCATCTAGTATTATTTATATTTCTACCTATTCTATTACTAAATAATTTTTTACCTATTCTATTTTCTAAATAAATTTCTACCTATTCTATTTCTACATATTCTATTTCTAAATAATTTTCTACCTATTCTATTTCTATTCTATTTTCTACCTATTCTATTTCTACAGGAAGTTACAGGAGGTACCTGCGGGGACGACGAGCTCGGGGCGGCGGTGCTGGGCACGGGAGGCAGGCAGGAGGCAGACGACGGCGCGCTCAGCGACGAGGGAGGAAGGGAGGGAGGGGGTGGCGGCTATGGGGGAGGGAAGGGGGTGGTGGCACTCAGCGGCGGGGAAGGGAGGGAGGGGGTGGCGGCTACGGGGGGAGGGAAGGGGCGGTGGAGGCGGGAATGGGGGAGGGAGGGCTGGCGGCTGCTGGCGGCGGTGGGGAGGCATGGGAGGCGGCGGGGTGGTGGCGGCGGTGGGGAGGCACGGGAGGCTGCGGTGGGGAGGCACGGGAGGCGGCGGGGTGGTGGCGGCGGTGGGGAGGCACGGGAGGAGGCTGGTGGAGGCGGTGGGGAGGCACGGGAGGCGGCGGTGGCTCGCGCGGGGGAGGGAGGGAGGGGGTGGCGCCGGTGGAGGCTCGGGGGAGGGAGGAGGCGGTGGAGGCTCGGGGGAGGGAGGGCTGGCGGCGGCGGGAATTAGGGAGGGGCTGGCGGCGGCGGGAACTGGGGGAGGGGCTGGCGGCGGGAATGGCGGCTGCTGGCGGCGGGGTCGGGAGCGGGCGCGTGCAGAGGAGTGGCTCGGGTGAGAGGAGGAGGGGTCGGGAACGGGAGCGTGGGAGCCAAAGTAGGATAGGGCTACGCCGACGGCCAGGCATACGCCGAGGGCAGCCGTCGGCGTAGCTAGTGTTTTTTTTAACTTTTTTTTTGAAAGAAGGGTCTTTTGTTTAATATCAAATTTTACAACATACTTTATTTAGTGTCTACTATTATAGAATAAACTATATATTATTAATATATAATTTTTTATTTCGTCTTGTGCTCGTTTTCCAAGCAAACCCTAGATGTGGGCTAAACGGGGAGATTCCCCCCTTATTTCGTCTTGCATGCATGCGAGGGCGGACACATGAAAGCAACTATACCAACCTCTCACCACACTCACACACATATGCTAGGGTCACATGCAAGTTTTCATCTCATTCCAATGTTCTCGTGGTCTTCCTCCGGCAAAACCCTGATCTCTGTGCACACTCGGATCGTCTACCCCCCTAGACGTTCCTCTGACAGGGGTAGCCCAGCGTAGCTCTCTCTTGTTTTGTGTTTGTTTAGGTCATAGGGTGATGTAAAACCATGTTGGCTCACAAGTTGGGGCACTATCCTACCCGGTTTCACCTCGACGGGGAGATTCCACCCTCATACGGGTCCGGAACCTTCGCCTCTAGGTTAGAGCGCATGCATGCGAGGGGGGACACATGCAAGCACCTATACCAACCTCTCACCACACCCACACACATATGCTAGGGGCACATGCAAGTTTTCATCTCATTCCAATGTTCTCGTGGTCTTCCTCCGGCGAAACTCTGATCTCTGTGCACACTCGGATCGTCTACCCCCCTAGACGTTCCTCTCACAGGGGTAGCCCGGCGTAGATCTCTCTTGTTTTGTGTTTGTTTAGGTCATAGGGTGATGTCAAACCATGTTGGCTCACAAGTTGGGTCACTATCCTACCCGGTTTCACCTCGACGGGGAGATTCCACCCTTATACGGGTCCGGAACCTTCGCCTCTAGGTTAGAGCGCATGCATGCGAGGGGGGACACATGCAAGCACATATATATACCAACCTCTAACCACACCCACACACACATATGCTAGGGGAACATGCAAGTTTTCATCTCATTCCAATGTTCTCGTGGTCTTCCTCCGGTGAAACCCTGATCTCTGTGCACACTCGGATCGTCTACCCCCCTAGACGTTCCTCTGACAGGGGTAGCCCAGCGTAGCTCTCTCTTGTTTTGTGTTTGTTTAGGTCATAGGGTGATGTAAAACCATGTTGGTTCACAAGTTGGGGCACTATCCTACCCGGTTTCACCTCGACGGGGAGATTCCACCCTCATACGGGCCCGGAACCTTCGCCTCTAGGTTAGAGCGCATGCATGCGAGGGGGGACACATGCAAGCACATATATATACCAACCTCTAACCACACCCACACACACATATGCTAGGGGCACATGCAAGTTTTCATCTCATTCCAATGTTCTCGTGGTCTTCCTCCGGCGAAACCCTGATCTCTGTGCACACTCGGATCGTCTACCCCCTAGACGTTCCTCTGACAGGGGTAGCCCGGCGTAGCTCTCTCTTGTTTTGTGTTTGTTTAGGTCATAGGGTGATGTAAAACCATGTTGGTTCACAAGTTGGGGCACTATCCTACCCGGTTTCACCTCGACGGGGAGATTCCACCCTCATACGGGCCCGGAACCTTCGCCTCTAGGTTAGAGCGCATGCATGAGAGGGGGGACACATGCAAGCACATATATATACCAACCTCTAACCACACCCACACACACATATGCTAGGGGCACATGCAAGTTTTCATCTCATTCCGATGTTTTCGTGGTCTTCCTCCGGCGAAACCCTGATCTCTTGCACACTCGGACCGTCTACCCCCCTAGACGTTCCTCTCACAGGGGTAGCCCGGCGTAGCTCTCTCTTGTTTTGTGTTTGTTTAGGTCATAGGGTGATGTCAAACCATGTTGGCTCACAAGTCGGGTCACTATCCTACCCGGTTTCACCTCGACGGGGAGATTCCACCCTTATACGGGCCCGGAACCTTCGCCTCTAGGTTAGAGCGCATGCATGCGAGGGGGGACACATGCAAGCACCTATATATACCAACCTCTAACCACACCCACACACACATATGCTAGGGGCACATGCAAGTTTTCATCTCATTCCGATGTTCTCGTGGTCTTCCTCCGGCGAAACCCTGATCTCTGTGCACACTCGGATCATCTACCCCCCTAGACGTTCCTCTGACAGGGGTAGCCCGGCGTAGCTCTCTCTTGTTTTGTGTTTGTTTAGGTCATAGGGTGATGTCAAACCATGTTGGCTCACAAGTTGGGTCACTATCCTACCCGGTTTCACCTCGACGGGGAGATTCCACCCTTATACGGCCCCGGAACCTTCGCCTCTAGGTTAGAGCGCATGCATGCGAGGGGGGACACATGCAAGCACATATATATACCAACCTCTAACCACACCCACACACACATATGTTAGGTGCACATGCAAGTTTTCATCTCATTCCGATGTTCTCGTGGTCTTCCTCCGGCGAAACCCTGATCTCTGTGCACACTCGGACCGTCTACCCCCTAGACGTTCCTCTGACAGGGGTAGCCCGGCGTAGCTCTCTCTTGTTTTGTGTTTGTTTAGGTCATAGGGTGATGTCAAACCATGTTGGCTCACAAGTTGGGTCACTATCCTACCCGGTTTCACCTCGACGGGGAGATTCCACCCTTATACGGCCCGGAACCTTCGCCTCTAGGTTAGAGCGCATGCATGCGAGGGGGGACACATGCAAGCACATATATATACCAACCTCTAACCACACCCACACACACATATGCTAGGTGCACATGCAAGTTTTCATCTCATTCCGATGTTCTCGTGGTCTTCCTCCGGCGAAACCCTGATCTCTGTGCACACTCGGACCGTCTACCCCCTAGACGTTCCTCTGACAGGGGTAGCCCAGCGTAGCTCTCTCTTGTTTTGTGTTTGTTTAGGTCATAGGGTGATGTCAAACCATGTTGGCTCACAAGTTGGGTCACTATCCTACCCGGTTTCACCTCGACGGGGAGATTCCACCCTCATACGGGCCCGGAACCTTCGCCTCTAGGTTAGAGCGCATGCATGCGAGGGGGGACACATGCAAGCACATATATATACCAACCTCTAACCACACCAACACACACATATGCTAGGGGCACATGCAAGTTTTCATCTCATTCCGATGTTCTCGTGGTCTTCCTCCGGCGAAACCCTGATCTCTGTGCACACTCGGACCGTCTACCCCCCTAGACGTTCCTCTGACAGGGGTATCCCGGCGTAGCTCTCTCTTGTTTTGTGTTTGTTTAGGTCATAGGGTGATGTCAAACCATGTTGGCTCACAAGTTGGGTCACTATCCTACCCGGTTTCACCTCGACGGGGAGATTCCACCCTTATACGGGCCCGGAACCTTCGCCTCTAGGTTAGAGCGCATGCATGCGAGGGGGACACATGCAAGCACCTATATATACCAACCTCTAACCACACCCACACACACATATGCTAGGGGCACATGCAAGTTTTCATCTCATTCCGATGTTCTCGTGGTCTTCCTCCGGCGAAACCCTGATCTCTATGCACACTCGGATCGTCTACCCCCCTAGACGTTCCTCTGACAGGGGTAGCCCGACGTAGCTCTCTCTTGTTTTGTGTTTGTTTAGGTCATAGGGTGATGTCAAACCATGTTGGCTCACAAGTTGGGTCACTATCCTACCCGGTTTCACCTCGACGGGGAGATTCCACCCTCATACGGGCCCGGAACCTTCGCCTCTAGGTTAGAGCGCATGCATGCGAGGGGGGGCACATGCAAGCACATATATATACCAACCTCTAACCACACCCACACACACATATGCTAGGGGCACATGCAAGTTTTCATCTCATTCCGATGTTCTCGTGGTCTTCCTCCGGCGAAACCCTGATCTCTGTGCACACTCGGACCGTCTACCCCCCTAGACGTTCCTCTAACAGGGGTAGCCCGGCGTAGCTCTCTCTTGTTTTGTGTTTGTTTAGGTCATAGGGTGATGTCAAACCATGTTGGCTCACAAGTTGGGTCACTATCCTACCCGGTTTCACCTCGACGGGGAGATTCCACCCTCATACGGGCCCGGAACCTTCGCCTCTAGGTTAGAGCGCATGCATGCGAGGGGGACACATGCAAGCACCTATATATACCAACCTCTAACCACACCCACACACACATATGCTAGGGGCACATGCAAGTTTTCATCTCATTCCGATGTTCTCGTGGTCTTCCTCCGGCGAAACCCTGATCTCTGTGCACACTCGGACCGTCTACCCCCCTAGACGTTCCTCTCACAGGGGTAGCCCGGCGTTGCTCTCTCTTGTTTTGTGTTTGTTTAGGTCATAGGGTGATGTCAAACCATGTTGGCTCACAAGTTGGGTCACTATCCTACCCGGTTTCACCTCGATGGGGAGATTCCACCCTTATACGGGTCCGGAACCTTCGCCTCTAGGTTAGAGCCAATGCATGCGAGGGGGCACACATGCAAGCACATATATATACCAACCTCTAACCACACCCACACACACATATGCTAGGGGCACATGCAAGTTTTCATCTCATTCCGATGTTCTCGTGGTCTTCCTCCGGCGAAACCCTGATCTCTGTGCACACTCGGATCGTCTACCCCCCTAGACGTTCCTCTGACAGGGGTAGCCCGGCGTAGCTCTCTCTTGTTTTGTGTTTGTTTAGGTCATAGGGTGATGTAAAACCATGTTGGCTCACAAGTTGGGTCACTATCCTACCGGGTTTCACCTCGACGGGGAGATTCCACCCTCATACGGGCCCGGAACCTTCGCCTCTAGGTTAGAGCGCATGCATGCGAGGGGGGACACATGCAAGCACATATATATACCAACCTCTAACCACACCCCCACACACACATATGCTAGGGGAACATGCAAGTTTTCATCTCATTCCGATGTTCTCGTGGTCTTCCTCCGGCGAAACCCTGATCTCTGTGCACACTCGGACCGTCTACCCCCCTAGACGTTCCTCTGACAGGGGTAGCCCGGCGTAGCTCTCTCTTTTTTTGTATTTGTTTAGGTCATAGGGTGATGTCAAACCATGTTGGCTCACAAGTTGGTTCACTATCCTACCCGGTTTCACCTCGACGGGGAGATTCCACCCTCATACGGGCCCGGAACCTTCGCCTCTAGGTTAGAGCGCATGCATGCGAGGGGGGACACATGCAAGCACCTATATATACCAACCTCTAACCACACCCACACACACATATGCTAGGGGCACATGCAAGTTTTCATCTCATTCCGATGTTCTCGTGGTCTTCCTCCGGCGAAACCCTGATCTCTTTGCACACTCGGATCGTCTACCCCCCTAGACGTTCCTCTGACAGGGGTAGCCCGGCGTAGCTCTCTCTTGTTTTGTGTTTGTTTAGGTCATAGGGTGATGTCAAACCATGTTGGCTCACAAGTTGGGTCACTATCCTACCCGGTTTCACCTCGACGGGGAGATTCCACCCTCATACGGGCCCGGAACCTTCGCCTCTAGGTTAGAGCGCATCCATGCGAGGGGGGACACATGCAAGCACATATATATACCAACCTCTAACCACACCCACACACACATATGCTAGGGGCACATGCAAGTTTTCATCTCATTCCGATGTTCTCGTGGTCTTCCTCCGGCGAAACCCTGATCTCTGTGCACACTCGGACCGTCTACCCCCCTAGACGTTCCTCTGACTGGGGTAGCCCGGCGTAGCTCTCTCTTGTTTTGTGTTTGTTTAGGTCATAGGGTGATGTCAAACCATGTTGGCTCACAAGTTGGGTCACTATCCTACCCGGTTTCACCTCGACGGGGAGATTCCACCCTCATACGGGCCCGGAACCTTCGCCTCTAGGTTAGAGCGCATGCATGCGAGGGGGGACACATGCAAGCACATATATATACCAACCTCTAACCACACCCACACACAGATATGCTAGGGGCACATGCAAGTTTTCATCTCATTCCGATGTTCTCGTGGTCTTCCTCCGGCGAAACCCTGATCTCTGTGCACACTCGGACCGTCTACCCCCCTAGACGTTCCTCTGACAGGGGTAGCCCGGCATAGCTCTCTCTTGTTTTGTGTTTGTTTAGGTCATAGGGTGATGTCAAACCATGTTGGCTCACAAGTTGGGTCACTATCCTACCCGGTTTCACCTCGACGGGGAGATTCCACCCTTATACGGGCCCGGAACCTTCGCCTCTAGGTTAGAGCGCATGCATGCGAGGGGGGACACATGCAAGCACCTATATATACCAACCTCTAACCACACCCACACACACATATGCTAGGGGCACATGCAAGTTTTCATCTCATTCCGATGTTCTCGTGGTCTTCCTCCGGCGAAACCCTGATCTCTGTGCACACTCGGATCGTCTACCCCCCTAGACGTTCCTCTGACAGGGGTAGCCCGGCGTAGCTCTCTCTTGTTTTGTGTTTGTTTAGGTCATAGGGTGATGTCAAACCATGTTGGCTCACAAGTTGGGTCACTATCCTACCCGGTTTTACCTCGACGGGGAGATTCCACCCTCATACGGGCCCGGAACCTTCGCCTCTAGGTTAGAGCGCATGCATGCGAGGGGGACACATGCAAGCACATATATATACCAACCTCTAACCACACCCACACACACATATGCTAGGGGAACATGCAAGTTTTCATCTCATTCCGATGTTCTCGTGGTCTTCCTCCGGCGAAACCCTGATCTCTGTGCACACTCGGACCGTCTACCCCCCTAGACGTTCCTCTGACAGGGGTAGCCCGGCGTAGCTCTCTCTTTTTTTGTATTTGTTTAGGTCATAGGGTGATGTCAAACCATGTTGGCTCACAAGTTGGGTCACTATCCTACCCGGTTTCACCTCGACGGGGAGATTCCACCCTCATACGGGCCCGGAACCTTCGCCTCTAGGTTAGAGCGCATGCATGCGAGGGGGGACACATGCAAGCACCTATATATACCAACCTCTAACCACACCCACACACACATATGCTAGGGGCACATGCAAGTTTTCATCTCATTCCGATGTTCTCGTGGTCTTCCTCCGGCGAAACCCTGATCTCTTTGCACACTCGGATCGTCTACCCCCCTAGACGTTCCTCTGACAGGGGTAGCCCGGCGTAGCTCTCTCTTGTTTTGTGTTTGTTTAGGTCATAGGGTGATGTCAAACCATGTTGGCTCACAAGTTGGGTCACTATCCTACCCGGTTTCACCTCGACGGGGAGATTCCACCCTCATACGGGCCCGGAACCTTCGCCTCTAGGTTAGAGCGCATCCATGCGAGGGGGGACACATGCAAGCACATATATATACCAACCTCTAACCACACCCACACACACATACGCTAGGGGCACATGCAAGTTTTCATCTCATTCCGATGTTCTCGTGGTCTTCCTCCGGCGAAACCCTGATCTCTGTGCACAGTCGGACCGTCTACCCCCTAGACGTTCCTCTGACTGGGGTAGCCCGGCGTAGCTCTCTCTTGTTTTGTGTTTGTTTAGGTCATAGGGTGATGTCAAACCATGTTGGCTCACAAGTTGGGTCACTATCCTACCCGGTTTCACCTCGACGGGGAGATTCCACCCTCATACGGGCCCGGAACCTTCGCCTCTAGGTTAGAGCGCATGCATGCGAGGGGGGACACATGCAAGAACATATATATACCAACCTCTAACCACACCCACACACAGATATGCTAGGGGCACATGCAAGTTTTCATCTCATTCCGATGTTCTCGTGGTCTTCCTCCGGCGAAACCCTGATCTCTGTGCACACTCGGACCGTCTACCCCCCTAGACGTTCCTCTGACAGGGGTAGCCCGGCGTAGCTCTCTCTTGTTTTGTGTTTGTTTAGGTCATAGGGTGATGTCAAACCATGTTGGCTCACAAGTTGGGTCACTATCCTACCCGGTTTCACCTCGACGGGGAGATTCCACCCTTATACGGGCCCGGAACCTTCGCCTCTAGGTTAGAGCGCATGCATGCGAGGGGGGACACATGCAAGCACCTATATATACCAACCTCTAACCACACCCACACACACATATGCTAGGGGCACATGCAAGTTTTCATCTCATTCCGATGTTCTCGTGGTCTTCCTCCGGCGAAACCCTGATCTCTGTGCACACTCGGATCGTCTACCCCCCTAGACGTTCCTCTGACAGGGGTAGCCCGGCGTAGCTCTCTCTTGTTTTGTGTTTGTTTAGGTCATAGGGTGATGTCAAACCATGTTGGCTCACAAGTTGGGTCACTATCCTACCCGGTTTTACCTCGACGGGGAGATTCCACCCTCATACGGGCCCGGAACCTTCGCCTCTAGGTTAGAGCGCATGCATGCGAGGGGGGACACATGCAAGCACATATATATACCAACCTCTAACCACACCCACACACACATATGCTAGGGGCACATGCAAGTTTTCATCTCATTCCGATGTTCTCGTGGTCTTCCTCCGGCGAAACCCTGATCTCTGTGCACACTCGGATCGTCTACCCCCCTAGACGTTCCTCTGACAGGGGTAGCCCGGCGTAGCTCTCTCTTGTTTTGTGTTTGTTTAGGTCATAGGGTGATGTCAAACCATGTTGGCTCACAAGTTGGGTCACTATCCTACCCGGTTTTACCTCGACGGGGAGATTCCACCATCATACGGGCCCGGAACCTTCGCCTCTAGGTTAGAGCGCATGCATGCGAGGGGGGACACATGCAAGCACATATATATACCAACCTCTAACCACACCCACACACACATATGCTAGGGGAACATGCAAGTTTTCATCTCATTCCGATGTTCTCGTGGTCTTCCTCCGGCGAAACCCTGATCTCTGTGCACACTCGGACCGTCTACCCCCCTAGACGTTCCTCTGACAGGGGTAGCCCGGCGTAGCTCTCTATTTTTTTGTATTTGTTTAGGTCATAGGGTGATGTCAAACCATGTTGGCTCACAAGTTGGGTCACTATCCTACCCGGTTTCACCTCGACGGGGAGATTCCACCCTCATACGGGCCCGGAACCTTCGCCTCTAGGTTAGAGCGCATGCATGCGAGGGGGGACACATGCAAGCACCTATATATACCAACCTCTAACCACACCCACACACACATATGCTAGGGGCACATGCAAGCTTTCATCTCATTCCGATGTTCTCGTGGTCTTCCTCCGGCGAAACCCTGATCTCTTTGCACACTCGGATCGTCTACCCCCCTAGACGTTCCTCTGACAGGGGTAGCCCGGCGTAGCTCTCTCTTGTTTTGTGTTTGTTTAGGTCATAGGGTGATGTCAAACCATGTTGGCTCACAAGTTGGGTCACTATCCTACCCGGTTTCACCTCGACGGGGAGATTCCACCCTCATACGGGCCCGGAACCTTCGCCTCTAGGTTAGAGCGCATCCATGCGAGGGGGGACACATGCAAGCACATATATATACCAACCTCTAACCACACCCACACACACATACGCTAGGGGCACATGCAAGTTTTCATCTCATTCCGATGTTCTCGTGGTCTTCCTCCGGCGAAACCCTGATCTCTGTGCACACTCGGACCGTCTACCCCCCTAGACGTTCCTCTGACTGGGGTAGCCCGGCGTAGCTCTCTCTTGTTTTGTGTTTGTTTAGGTCATAGGGTGATGTCAAACCATGTTGGCTCACAAGTTGGGTCACTATCCTACCCGGTTTCACCTCGACGGGGAGATTCCACCCTCATACGGGCCCGGAACCTTCGCCTCTAGGTTAGAGCGCATGCATGCGAGGGGGACACATGCAAGAACATATATATACCAACCTCTAACCACACCCACACACAGATATGCTAGGGGCACATGCAAGTTTTCATCTCATTCCGATGTTCTCGTGGTCTTCCTCCGGCGAAACCCTGATCTCTGTGCACACTCGGACCGTCTACCCCCTAGACGTTCCTCTGACAGTGGTAGCCCGGCGTAGCTCTCTCTTGTTTTGTGTTTGTTTAGGTCATAGGGTGATGTCAAACCATGTTGGCTCACAAGTTGGGTCACTATCCTACCCGGTTTCACCTCGACGGGGAGATTCCACCCTTATACGGGCCCGGAACCTTCGCCTCTAGGTTAGAGCGCATGCATGCGAGGGGGGACACATGCAAGCACCTATATATACCAACCTCTAACCACACCCACACACACATATGCTAGGGGCACATGCAAGTTTTCATCTCATTCCGATGTTCTCGTGGTCTTCCTCCGGCGAAACCCTGATCTCTGTGCACACTCGGATCGTCTACCCCCCTAGACGTTCCTCTGACAGGGGTAGCCCGGCGTAGCTCTCTCTTGTTTTGTGTTTGTTTAGGTCATAGGGTGATGTCAAACCATGTTGGCTCACAAGTTGGGTCACTATCCTACCCGGTTTTACCTCGACGGGGAGATTCCACCCTCATACGGGCCCGGAACCTTCGCCTCTAGGTTAGAGCGCATGCATGCGAGGGGGGACACATGCAAGCACATATATATACCAACCTCTAACCACACCCACACACACATATGCTAGGGGCACATGCAAGTTTTCATCTCATTCCGATGTTCTCGTGGTCTTCCTCCGGCGAAACCCTGATCTCTGTGCACACTCGGACCGTCTACCCCCCTAGACGTTCCTCTGACAGGGGTAGCCCGGCGTAGCTCTCTCTTGTTTTGTGTTTGTTTAGGTCATAGGGTGATGTCAAACCATGTTGGCTCACAAGTTGGGTCACTATCCTACCCGGTTTCACCTCGACGGGGAGATTCCACCCTTATACGGGCCCGGAACCTTCGCCTCTAGGTTAGAGCGCATGCATGCGAGGGGGGACACATGCAAGCACCGATATATACCAACCTCTAACCACACCCACACACACATATGCTAGGGGAACATGCAAGTTTTCATCTCATTTTAATGTTCTCGTGGTCTTCCTCCGGCGAAACCCTGATCTCTGTGCACACTCGGATCGTCTACCCCCCTAGACGTTCCTCTGACAGGGGCCGGCGTAGCTCTCTCTTGTTTTGTGTTTGTTTAGGTCATAGGGTGATGTAAAACCATGTTGGTTCACAAGTTTGGGCACTATCCTACCCGGTTTCACCTCGACGGGGAGATTCCCCCCTCATACGGGTACGAAACCTTCGCCTCTAGGTTAGACCGCATGCATGCGAGGGGGGACACATGCAAGCACCTATACCAACCTCTCACCACACTCACACACATATGTTTTGTGTTTGTTTAGGTCATAGGGTGATGTAAAACCATATTAGCTTCGCCTCAACGGGGAGATTCCCCCTTATACGGGTCCGGAACCTACGCTTCCGCATGCATGCGAGGGGGGACAGGCACATGTGATTGAATCTTTGAACAACTTCACAAAAATTTGTGAAATATAAATTTCATGCACATGTGATAATAACACACAAACATGCAAATTTCTCAACTTGTGAGAAGATTCGACATTTTATGTGGGCGTGAAGACTATTATTCGGAGGCTACGAATCCATCCAATTGATAAAATAGAACCTAAATAATTAATACTAATAAATAAATACAAATAATTTGGTAAGGAAAAAAAAGTGCATAGGTACGCCGAGGGTCACCGTCGGCGTAGGCAGGACGTACGCCGAGGGTGACCGTCGGCGTAGCCTATGCCGACAGCGGCTCTCGGCGTAATGCTGACGCCGTTAGGGCATGTCCCGGCCTGGCCTGACTAGTGCCACGCGGCCACCCCGTACGCTGAGGGCTAAGTTTACGCCGACGGTCACCCTCGACGTACGTGCCGCTACGCCGACGGCTGCGGTACGCCGAGGGCTCGGAAGCTGGGCTGGCCTGGCCCGGTGCTACGCCGACGGCCCCGACCTTTGGCCGTCGGCGTAGCTTCCTGCCGTCGGCACACAACGCCATTCCTGTAGTGTGTGTCACCGTTGCGGGATCCAGTCAGTAGGACTAGTTCTTAGTTTTCACCTAGGAGAGTAAGTCTGAGGGAATTCCTTACCGTGTTTTCAACAAGGTAACGATGGATAAACACCGGCAATGCCCGATAGAACCAATAAAGGTTAGACCGGAGGTTTTTCATCCCGGAACTCAAGACCCGATACTCAAAGAGAACCACAAGATCTCGACCACATTATATTGCCACCTCCATCAAGCTGCCAGCTGCAAACCTCATAACCTTGACAATGTTGGGCACAAATCGAGCACCCTAACACCCTGCAACGTCTTGAGGTTTCGTATACACCATGGAGACAAGCTTGTTCTTAAAATCATGGGTGTTGTTGCATGTATGTTGTCTCATCCATACACCATGGAGACAAGATTGGCACAATCACGTTAAGCGGCAAGGAAAAGCACCAGACGGACCATCGCCGGTTTAACAAATAGGTTGAACTTGTACATCTAGTCAACGCCATACTGTTTCATGAACTCGCGTGCAACAAGACATGCTTTATATTTGTCAATGCAGCCATCAGCGCCCTGCTTCAAGTTACAAATACATTTGCAGCTGATTATATTATATTTTACTCCCTTTGTTTTAAAATATAATATGGTTTAGCTTTGTGAAGCAAATATATCTTAAATTCTTTTAGCAAGTCTATATATATATTTTCACAAACCTAAAACATCATATATTTTAAAACGGAGGGAGTTACCACTTGGACGGGCACATGTGTCCATGTTTTGTTGTCGTGCAAGGTTTGCACCTCAGCCAGCCAGGGACGGGTCCAGCTCAATTCAAAGGTATCCAGATGGATACCAATTATTTTTGACAAAATATTTCGTATATATAGCATACATATGAGGAACTTTAGGTATTTCTAGCTCGTGTGTGAACGACGACGCATCTGCTCCTCATGCGCGGGGATTCCTGCAATCAAACCCATCACTACAGGAAACAGGCCAGGCGTCGTCGGCTAGACCCCGTCGGCGTAGCCACTGATTGCTGTCGGCGTAGGCTACACCGACGGCTACCGTCGGCGTACCACCCCGTAGGTGTAGCCGGTTTGGTCGTCGATGTAGAGGATGTTGTCGGCATAGTGCCTGTGGGGCCCACATCGTGCGGTTGACGGTCGTTTTTCCTGGCGGCAGCTACGCCGACCTCATTGCCGTCGGCCTAGTGGGTTTGGCTGTTGCTACGCCGACATCATTGCCGTCGGCTTATCTTTTTTCATTTTTTTCAAGTTTTCTTGAATTTTATTTTTATCTTTGTTTTGAATTGTTTATCTCATAAGCATTTTTTTTGAATTGTTTGACTCATTAATCTCACATGCATCTTTTTGTAACTTTAAGTATGATCAAATTCCGGTTAAATTATACTCATGGTCAAACTTCTCAATCGGTCATCCATACTCGTACTACTCCAGCTTCAGCATGCTTAAGTTCTTCGTTCCTTTCGGATGAGCTTTCGATAAGGAAATTAGACCTTACCGATAATATTACAATATTAATCCTATTAACCCTTGGAAGATGGTATCACACGTCTTTATTTTCAATTTTTCAAACAATTATCTAAGTAAACAAAAATGAATAAGTAATAATAATCTTGAATTCAAATAGCAATAAAATGATTTTTTTCTTTTTATTTAATATGAAATAATTAATATCTTTAAATCGGAATTCGATAAATTACATGTCTAAATCGATCAGAAAAATGAGAAGAACCCAAGCATGATATCCCTACCATATTTTTAGTCATGCATCAAATATTTATAAATAAAATTTATTTAATAGTGTCCAAATCTTCAAAAAAATAATGTCAAAATTTCCCTTTTGAATTTGAGGTTTCTAAAAAATCCTTAGCTCGGGGCTGAGCCTCGCTAAACTTTCATTGGATCTTTGATAAAATAGCATATTGTGAACCTAAAAATGATTTTTCTTAAAAATCATGAGCATCCGATCATGTACTTGTAGTTCAAATCTGACTCACTTCCTACCGACTTGGCGGGAATTTGTCTTTTTCACGAAGGATGGACGGAAATGTTCGAAATACCCCGGTTTGGACATTGTCCATGAAAGGTGTTCTAGTATTTTTGAAAAAAAAATGATACCATTTTGAAACTTTCATTTGGTGGATGCTTCACAAAACACCCCGTTTTTTACACTCGGATAAATGAAAAATGGCTTTTTGGTACGACGAAAAGAAAAACTTCCTCTTGCAAAATTGTTCGTCATCTCATGATACACATGTGTGCACAATATGAGCATATTATCGCAAACTATGCTGCGATCTGGCAAATCTCGATTGAGATAGGTCATTTTATAAAGGTTCTTTCGAGACACAATCAATATATCAAGTTTGATATTTTTTTTCTTGCATCTATGTCACATAATATGACACCACGTGAAGGTTTTGTATTGTTTCGATCGTTTTTGAATTTTTTATACCCGTTTCAAACTATCGTCAAACTTTCTAAATCGGCAAGCATGAAGATTCATAGCTCGGGGCTGAGCCTCACTAAACTTGCATTAGTTCTCTGATAAAATAGCATATTGCGAATATAAAAATGATTTTCTAAAAAATCATGATCATCAGTTCATGTATCTGTAGTTTAAATCTTACTCGGTTCCTAACGATTCGGCAGAAATTTGTCTTTTTCACAAGGGATGGACGGAAAGGTTTGAG
This sequence comes from Avena atlantica, assembly GCA_910589765.1. Lineage (NCBI taxonomy): Eukaryota > Viridiplantae > Streptophyta > Magnoliopsida > Poales > Poaceae > Avena > Avena atlantica. Next base: position 19,079,412 of record OU342737.1, on the reverse strand, counting down.
ATACCCCGCTTGGGATATTGTTCATGCAAGGTGGTCTAGTATTTTTTTAAATGGGGTGGTACCATTTTGAAACTTTCATCTGGTGGTTGCTTCACAAAACACCTCTTTTTTGCACTCGAAAAATAAAAAAATGCCTTTCTGCTACGACGATAAGAGAAAAAAATCATGCAACATTGTTTGTCATCCCATGATATATATGTGTGCATAATATGGGAACATTATCGCAAACTATGCCGCGATTCTGGCTATAACATTGGTCATTTGACCTGAAAGCGAGGAAACCTCAATTGAGATAAGTCATTTTGTGAAGGTTTTTTGAGACACAATCAATATACCAAGTTTGATATTTTTCCTTGCAACTATGTCACATAATATGACATCACGTGAAGGTTTTGAATTGTTTCGATCGTATTTGAATTTTTATACCCGTTTCAAACTATCGTCAAACTTTCTAAATCGGTGGACATGAAGATTCATAGCTCGGGGCTGAGCTTATTTAAACTTGCATTGGATCTCTGATAATAGCATATTTTGAATCTAAAAATGCGCATCAGATCATGTACCTGTAGTTCAGATTTGACTCACTTCCTACCGATTCGGTAGGAATTTGTCTTCTTCGCGAGGGATGGACGAAAAGGATTGAGATACCCGAATTGGGACATTGTCTATGCAAGGTGGTCTAGTATTTTGAAAAATGGGGTGGTACCATTTTAAAACTTTTATTTGGTGGTTGCTTCACAAAACACCTTGTGTTTTGCACTCGGAAAATGAAAAATGGATTTTTGGTGCGACGAAAAGGAAAACTTCCTCCTCCAATATTGTTCGCCATCCAATTATACATATGTGTGCACAATATGGGCATATTATCGCAAACTATGCCACGATTCTGGCAATAACATTGGTCATTTGACATGAAAGTCAAGAAACCTCGATTGAGATATGTCATTTTGAAAAGAGTTTTCTGAGACACAATCAATATACCAAGTTTGATATTTTTCCTTGCAACTATGTCACATAATATGACACCATGCGAAGGTCTTGCAATGTTTCGATCATTTTTGAATTTTTTTATACCCGTTTCAAACTATCGTCAAACTTTCTAAATTGACGGGCATGAAGATTCATAGCTCGGGGCTGAGCTTATCTAAACTTGCATTGGATCTCTGATAATACCATATTTTGAATCTAAAAATGATCATCAGATCATGTACCTATAGTTTAAATCTGACTCACTTCCTACCAATTCGGTAGTAATTTGTCTTCTTCACGAGGGGTGAACGGAAAGGTTTGAGATACCCCGCTTGTGACATTATCCATGCAAGGTGGTCTAGTATTTTCGAAAAATGGGGTAGTATCTGATACGTCGTAAACGTATATATAATTTTTGATGTTCCATGCTTGTTTAGTATCTACTTTGCTTTGCTTTGTCTACACTTTGAGGTGTTTATATATGTTTTCTAGACTAACCTATTAACAAGATGCCATAGTGCCAGTTGCCTATTTTCTTCCGTTTTGGGTTCCAGAAAAGGCAGAAAATCATTAATTCGGAATTGGACGGGACAAAAGCCAAAGTCAATATTTTACCGTGGGGAACACGGAAATACGAGATGGAGGGGAGCCACAAGGGGGCCACACCCCCTGGCCACGTGGCTAACCCTAGCCCGCGCCTGGGGGGTGCGACCTTCCTGGCTGCCCCTGCCTCGCCTCTTCGCCTATAAAGACCCCGATACTAAAACCCTAAGGAACCGATTAATCTTCCACGAAATAGTCCGTAGCCGCCGCCACCATCGTCCCTAGATCGGGGGGGTCTGAAGCTCTTCCCGACACCCTGCCGGAGGGGAGATCATCCAGGAGGCCTTCTTCTTCATCATGCCAGCCTCCGGTATGAAGCGTGAGTAGTTCCACCTTGGACTACGGGTCCATGTAGTAGTTAGATGGTTGTATCTCCTTTTTTGTGCTACCATGTTTAGATCTTGTGAGCTCCTGATACGTCCAAAACGTATCTACTTTCTCTAACACTTTGTTATTGTTTTTCCTCTAAACTTGTGTGATTTGGATACAACTAACATGGACTGACGCTATTTTCAGCAGAATTACCTTGGTGTCTTGTTTTTGTGCAGAAAATGAACTATCAGGAAAATTTCCGAAAAATATGCCAAAAATTATATTTCACCAAAAGATCCACAGAGCCAGAAGGGGAGACAGAGGGGAGGCCTGGGGGGCCCGACCCACCCTAGGCGCGGGCCCACTGACCCCGCGCCTGGAGGAGGTATGGCCACCCCAGGCAGCTCCTCGGCCTCCCTCCGCGCCTATAAGTTGCCTTCTGACCTAAAAATAGGGGGTTCGATAGTTTTCCAGAAAGCGTTCCGCACCACCGCCGCCACCAGAAACCAGGATTCGGATCCAGAAACTCCGTTCTGGCACCCTACCGGGACAGGAAATTTGGAGAAGATCATCGCCATCGTCATCACCAACGCCTCTCCATCGACCATCAATGTTTCCCTCATCCATGAGTGAGTAATCCCCCGCTTTAGGATTGGGGATGGTAGGGAGTGGATGAGTTCTATCATGAAATCGAATAAGATCTGTTAGGGCATAGTGCCTTGTATCTCTATTAGTGCTATTTTACTTTGTTGCAACTTGTTGTGCTTAATGCTTGTCACTAGGGCCCGAGTGCCATGATCTCAGATCTGAACTTATTATTGAATCATTATGATAATATTGTTTATGGTCTTATCTGCAAGTTTTGTACACATATCACTGTCTAGATCCAAAGGCCCCAAAGTGATAATAATTGGGACAACCGGAGGGAATGGCTGTGGTGTGAGGATCACATGTGTTCACGGAGTGTTAATGCTTTGCTCTGGTGCTCTATTAAAAGGAGCACCTTAATTGTCAGTAGTTCCCTAGAGGCCCCGCTGCCACGGGCTGGCTGGACAGAAGATGTTGTGCAAGTTCTCATTGCGAGCACGTATGACTATATTTGGATCACATGCCTAGGATTGTTAAGTACTTGGATGCTTATTATTATTTACCTGCAATTCCCTAGTTCTTTGAAGTTACATGTTTAGACTCGTCCATGCAACGTCCGTCCATCCATCCCTATGCCTACCGCACTCGAATCCTACTTTTACCGTTACTTTTACTACTGCTGTTGTTTCACTGTTGTTGTTGATGTTATTGTTGCTACTACAAACTGTTGCTACTGATAAACTTATGTGAGCAAGAACTATTTCCAGGTGCATCTAAACTAACAACTCAGTTTTTAATCCTTGCAAGTATTCTTTGGGTCCCCTTGTGTCGAATCAATAAATTGGGTAATACTACCTGCGAAGACTGTTGTGATCCCCTACACTTGTGGGTCATCAAGACTATTTTCTGGTGCCGTTGCCGGGGAGCATAGCTTTATTTGTAAGTTCACTTGGATCTATTATTGTTCACTGCTACTCATTTCATCATGGGGAAGTCTCGTGATGGAAAGTTCCCTATTTTACCATCCACTACAATAAGAGGTACAATCCTAAACACATTTGTTGCTCTTGATTCACCGTCTGTTATAAGTAAGCTTGTCACACCACCACCACATGCTCATGCTACACACACTGCTACCACTGCTGAATCTGAAACTGCTTTTGATACTCATGATGTTACTCTACTGTGCTTGATGCGAGTGGTTCATTAGGTCCTTTTCTAGATGCTACTATGGCTAGTCTAGGAAATACCAAAACTCCTAGTGAATAAACTGTTACTCCTGTTAGCTCACCTGAGTCTAGTGAGAGTTATGATATTAATGATGGTTACATTGAGCTCACTGATGAATTTGTTTAAGAGTGCCGAAACACACATGGTGCTAGTGCTATTAAGAGTCTCCTTGCTAGACGTACTATTATGCCTAAGAAGTCCTATGATCCTAAGTTTGCCACCTCTCCCATATATATTAAAGATAAAGATTTTGATTTCTCTCTTGATTTATATTATTTAGATATTGTTGTGGTACTGAAAATGAGAGTGTTGTGGCTCATATGAATGAGCTTTCTACTATGAGTGCTTTGTTCTCTGATGATTTTAAAATGTGCAAGTACTTTGTTGCTAAGATCTTCCCTTTTTCACTAAAAGGAGAATCTAGGGCTTGGTTTAATAGATTACCTCCTGGTTCCATTGATAGCCCCGATTGCTTGATTGCTTCTTTATTCCATAAATATTTTCCTCCCAGTGCTAGACATGATGCTTTGCAGAGACTTTTTGATTTTAAACAGGGAGAAGAAGAGAAATTGCCTGAGTCATGGAAAAGATTCTGTTCCTTGATTCATGCATATCCTGGATGTCCATTACCTCAGAATGAGCTTCTTGATATTTACTATAATGGAATAACTGATGATTCTAGGACCTACCTAGATAGCTTTGCTGATTGAGTTTTCAGGAAAAGGACTCCTACAGATGCTGAAGAATTAATTAACAATATAAGCAAGAATTATGATGATTGGACTTCAACTGAGTTGAATACACTTGAGCCTATTACTCCTGAACCAGTTCCAACAACAACAACAACAAAGAAGAGGGGAGTTATTGCATTAAATGATGAAGTGATGAAGGAAGCTAAGAAGTGTCTAAAGGAGAAAGGTAGTAGAGCTGAAGATGTGAAGAATTTACCTCCTATAGAAGAATTATGCAAGCCAATTTCCCACTCATCTACTATTGAGGTACACTCTTTCCAATTTAATGAAGGTGGTATTCCTTATGGTAAGCCTCCTGATCAATGCTTAGAGGAACTTGACACATTCATTGTTAAAAAGGTAATTTTAATAAACAAGTTCAGAATCATTTATTGGAAAACTCTAGGGCTATCCATGAGTTGAAAGATATTGTAGAAAGAACTTCTAATGATATTAAAATGCTTTGTAAACACTTTCAAATGTTTCAAACCCAACTTGATCAACTTGCTAAAGTACAAAAAAGTAATGCTAGTTAATGCTTCAGGAAATAAACATGCTTATGGAATTAGAACTAGGAGTGGTGCAGCTACTCAAGATCCTTTATATCCTAAAGGACACTCTAAAAGAATAGAGCACGATTCCCAACAAGGTGAGGATAGTGGTAGTCCTCGTAAGAGGAAGAAAAAGAAACATAAGAAAGTTGAGGAACCACTTGAACCTGCTATAGATCCTAATAGTATATCTGTCTCTGATGCTGAAACTGAGAGTGGTAATATTGATGAGTCTCCTGATAAGGAGGAAGATGAGGAAGAACCTGAGAAACACACTAAGAACACTAGGTACACAAAGGAAGATTTTATTGCTAATAAACATGGTAAAGAGAGAGAACCTTGGGTGCAGAAACCTATGCCTTTTCCAGGTAAGAAACACAAGTCAAAGGAGGAAGAACACTACAAAAAGTTTTGTGAGTGGATGAAGCCTTTATTCTTGCAAATTCCTTTGACTGGTGCTATTAAATTGCCTCCTTATTCAAAGTATATGAAGGATATTGTCTCTACAAAAGGAAGATTCCTAATAAGGAGATTTCTTCGCTACTTGCTAATTATTCCTTCAATGGTAAGGTTTCAAAGAAACTTGGTGATCTAGGTATACCAACTATTCCTTGCTCTATTAAGAATAATTATGTTCGAACTACTTTATGTGATTTGGGAGCTGGAGTTAGTGTTATGCTTTTTTCTCTCTACAAGAGACTCCATCTAGAAAAGTTGATACCAACTGATATATCTTTGCAAATGGCTGATAAGTCAACTACTGTCCATGTTGGTATATGTGAGGATGTTCCTGTTCAAGTTGCTCATAATTGCATGGTTTTAACTGATTTTGTTGTGCTTGAAATGCCTGAAGATGATAATATGTCTATTATTCTTGGGAGACCTTTTCTTAATACTACAGGTGTTGTCATCAATTGCAATCAAGGAAAAGTAACATTCAATATTAATGACAAAGAGCACACTGTCTATTTTCCCAAGAAGGTTGTCAGAAGCTATTGCCTGAATTCTATTGAAAATATTGAAGGCATCAAGGTTGGAGAAATATATTGTCCCATTCCACAAAAAAATATTGAAACTATTATGATTGGGACCATTTCTCTCAAGTATGAGGTAACATAATCACCTTGTGGAATGCAAAGTTTTGCTTCATATAAGATTGTTTTGGTAACAAGACTTGATCAACCTTGTTAACAAAAGGATTTTAATGAACAAAATAATGTTTCCACTGTGGTTATACTTGCTTTCTTTTTTCCTTTCTCCTTCCTAGTCTTTGCTTTAGCTTTAGTTTTGCTAGTTGTTTGCTTGTTTGAGTTTCTTAGAGCTCCTGTAGTTTGGCTTTTGGTTTGCTTTTGCTTCTTCTGAAAAAATGGTTTCTGCGAGAAAATCAATTTTCATACCCTGAAAATTAGCCAAAAATAAAGTTTCCCGAAAAATCCCAGAAAATTCAAAATAAAATTTTCTTCAAAAAAAGGTGCAGAGAGGTACCTGAGATGACACAGGGGGCCACCCCTAGGCCGCACACCCATGGTAGGCGCGGCCTACCTAGTGGTGGCGCCTAGGGGGGTCTGGCCCACCTAGGCCCCTCCAGGCTGCCTCCTCAAAGCCACCTTCTTTCTCTCTCCTAAAAAACACCGGAAAACTTGCTCAAGCTTGAGTTCTTGCTATTCTTGCTCGCGATTTTCGATCTCCTTGTTCAGCCCATCTCAAGTGCTGATTTTTGGAGGGTTTGTTCCTTGGTATGTGCCTCCTCCACTTGTCCAACTAGATTTGTGATTGGTAGATTGTATATTGAGTATTTTGCTACTATAGGTGACAGGTTGTTTGAGCTTGCATGCTTGTTCTATGTTAAGAAACTTTGTTTTGATGCATGTGTAGTCCTCTAGCAATTTTCTATAGTAGTTTCTCATCATTTATCAACTTAGAAATCAATTGGTTTGATGGTTGTTTAAAATTTCAGCAAAGGGAAGTCATGGACCACCACGCCTTTGGTGACATATTTGAGAGTGATGCACTAGAAGGGCAAGGCTCCCAAGGTCATCTACCAGCTCCAGACCCTCATACAATGAGGATCTCATCACTCTGCGGTTTGGTGATGAGGGAGATGAAGGGGATGCTCACCCCTCCACCTTTCATTGCCAAACTTTCTTGCGAGCTGCTGGGATTCTTAATTATTTCATGGCTTTGATTGAGAGGGCTGGTCTAACAAGTTTCATGCAGAATGAGAGTGCACAATATGCTTCACTTAATAAAACATTTGTGGAGAGTTTCTCCTTCACCAATAGTTTGTTCAATCCTTCTGTGTCTTTTAGACTTTATGGCAGGGCTCATTCTATGTCTTTGAAGAAATTTTGCAAGGCCCTGGGACTTGATACAAATGGGTCATCAAAGAAGATTACAGCTCTTTCCGCTGATTTGTTGGAACTATACTGAGGAATAACCAATGATGATGACCGCAGAGCTCAACGAGGGAAGATAAAGAACATTCAACTTCCAGCCATCAGGTACTTCACCTACTATCTTACCACCAGTGTTCTTGGTAGGGAGAACACTAGTAATATATCCAACTATCAATTGGCCTTCTTAGCTGCTGCGCTCTACGATGAGGATAAGTATAATCTTGGTTCTCTCATTGCTCGTCGTTTAGATGCTAGAGGACCCATTTATGGGGGAATTATTGCTACTCGTATCACTGCTGCCTTGGGCATTGCTATTGATCCACATGATACAGTTTTGGCTCCTCTAAGGCTTGATCTTGCTACCATGAAGGCGCACCACTTTGTCACCTCTAGCTCTACTCTTGAAAAGTTGGTTTATAGAATGTTGTTTACTGACGGGGAAGAGAGAGATCCCTCTACCCCAAACCACTTTGCTCAGTATTTCTCAGGGACCTTGGTAATGCACGAAGGAGGAGATGGATGACAAGTTGCGCTCTCTCAACTTCCACGGGCACTATCAGGAAGAAGCGCCCGCATATGACCCCGCGTTACATTATGCAGGGGAGGCCTCGAGCTCGTACAAGGACGAAGGAGTTTCCTCGACATACCACGGAGGTGCATCTACTTGGGCACCATGGCATTGAGCCCCACTTAGGCCAAAAGCCTAAGCTTGGGGGGAGGTACACCGACATCACACTCATCTATATATCATGATCGATCGGTTCTTTGTATATCCATTGTTTCGCTTTCTTTTTTGTTCTTCTTGCTTCTTTCTCAAAAACACAAAAATACCAAAAATATTTTCGTTGTTTATCTTGGTTTGTTTCTTTGCTTTGGTTTGCCTTAAAAGAAAAATCCAAAAAGATTTTGCTTTGTTTGGTTTGCTTTGTTTTTGTTTGGTTTTTCTTTGTTTGCTTGTTTCTAAAAAAATCGAAAACACCAAAAAAATTGTTGTTGTTCTTTGGTTTTGTGAGTTCTTCACAGGGTTCAGCCGTCCTCAGTGGATATTGGTTTTCATGTTAATTATTCAAGTCACACAAGTCAAGGGCAATAATGAAGATTAAGAGAACTCGAGGTGTGGTAAGAGGCTGGTAACGAACTCTATTTGTTTCATTTTTTGTACATATACTCATCATTGTGAGCATGCTTAGCCTGTTTATGTAAGGTGTATGTCATTATGGATGCTTAGTAGTTATTGCTTGTCTATGATTAGCTCCAGCTTGCTAATAGTTTGTAGCATGTCATATGAATGTTTGTTTGCATTGTTTTATTCAAACTTTGGTATGATATTTTGGTATCCTCCTCTGACTGTTCATGTGAATCGACTTGGCACATGTTCACGCATGCATATGACTAATCAAAAGTCAGTAAGCCTCGATGATTTTTTTTGCCTCAGAGTTCTTGTATCACTTTCATGCCATAATTATTCATGTTTTGTTGCAAGCATGATTATGACAATTATTGCTCTCTCATTTGTCGCTCCCTCTCTATTGCTAGCCTTCACTTGCACTGAGTATGTGCCCTACCTGTGCTTCCAACTCCCCAAAACCAATATTGCCAGATGTGTCCACCATATCTACCTATTAGCATCATTTTCTATTTCAGTGCATATTTTCCATATGTCGTGTTTTCTTCCAAAATAAAATGTTTGTCTATTTTGAGAAAGTTAGTTAGTAAAGCTCTCACGAACTTGATGGCACACTTTATATTCTTTGCGCTTAATAATCTTGAACCATTGTGACTAGTCCATGAAAGTTATATGCTTGCTAATTATATACTGGGAGTCAGCAGAACCGTGCTATCACAGGGAACGCTTTCAACACTTTTTGGATAATTCTATCAAGTTGATACTTTTCTCTTTTGTTTATGGATGTCAACGATGTGAAATAAAAGGGGAAGTTGTTAGTTCATGGAGTTTATACATTGTGTTAGAGAAAACGCCTGGGCCGCTAGCCTAAGCCATGCTTAATCATGGTGGAAACTTGCAGCATCACTATAATGAGAATCTATGAAGCTTCCTCAATAAAAGCTATGCATATGGTAAATAAAAAGATTGCTGAGATGCTCATTGTCTACTTGCCTTGTCATTTTGGTTATGGGAAAGCTCTTGTACCATATGCAAGGGGTACCCCGTTGGCGGTTCTCGATGATATGCATGTATTTACAAAGACAAGAACTTTCAGGTGACCAAAGTTGAGTAGCATGCGGAGCGGCCCTCGTACTCAAGGGACTTGGTATTTCTAGCCTACGGTTTGTCAAGCATATGATTCAGAGTGGACCTCACTTTCACCTTAACCACATGAAGATGCCTATGATAGGGGCAATGAGAGATCAAAGCTAATGAGTACCTTCCTTTCAGCATTGGGAAGCCTTTCAAACCTTCACAAAACCGTTTTCACAACTTTGTTGAGTCACCACTTATTCTATAAGCACTTTCTTGAGAGCATAGTTGTCATTCTTGTGTTTGTTCCAAAACTTGGTTAACTATGTCATGACTTTGATGCTTGTATCTCTGATATCTTTATCTCTAGTCTTCATGTGAACTTCAGACGTGCCTCAGCATTTATATTGTTCTCTTCAAACAAAGGCAAGCGAGATACCACTCTATCATACCTTATTATGAGCATTGCAATGTTGCTTATGTTTATGTTTCATGCTAATTATTATTATTTAGTTGGTTTCTCTTCATAGCTTGCAATGGCTATTGAGTAGACTTAGTTGCATACTCTTTATTATGAATTGTCTAAGCAGCTACTCCTGTGCTGAGAATATATACATCATATGAAGCAAAGTGTCCGTGAAAGTTCTTTTATCGCACTCAGTTTTCAACTGAATTGCTTGAGGATAAGCAATAAGCTAAGCTTGGGGGGAGTTGATACGTCCAAAACGTATCTACTTTCTCGAACACTTTGCTATTGTTTTTCCTCTAAACTTGTGTGATTTGGATACAACTAACACGGACTGACGCTGTTTTTAGCAGAATTACCTTGGTGTCTTGTTTTTGTGCAGAAAATGAACTATCAGGAAAAATCCCGGAAAATATGCCAAAAATTATATTTCACCAGAAGATCCACGGAGCCAGAAGGGGAGACAGAGGGGAGGCCTGGGGGGCAGACCCACCCCAGGCGCGGGCCCACTGACCCCGCGCCTGGAGGAGGTCTGGCCACCCCAGGCAGCTCCGCGGCCTCCCTCCGCGCCTATAAGTTGCCTTCTGACCTAAAAACTCGGGGGGGAGGGGTCGATAGTTTTCTAGAAAGAGTTCCTCTCCTCCGCCGCCACCAGAAACCAGGATTCGGATCCAGAAACTCCTTTCTGCAAACCACTATTACCTTCCACACCATACAGTTAACCCTTTTTTCAGCAAACCGGTGAGATTGACAACCTCACTATTTGTTGGGGCAAAGTCTTGAGTTTGTGTTGTGCAGGTTTCCAAGTTACACTCAGAAAATGAAAAATAGCTTTTTGGTGTGACGAAAAGGAAAACTTCCTCCTGCAATATTGTTCGTCATTCCATGATACACATGCTTGCATAATATGCGCATATTATCGCAAACTATGCCACGATTCTAGCCATAACATTGGTCATTTGACCTAAAAGCCAGGAAACCTCGATTGAGATAGGTCATTTTGTGAAGATTTTTTTGAGACACAATCAATATACCAAGTTTGATATTTTCCTTGCAACTATGTCACATAATATAAAACCATGCAAAAGTTTTTATTGTTTCAATCGTTTTTGATGTTTTTATGCCCATTGCAAACTATCATCAAACTTTCGAAAACGGAGGACATGAAGATTATTAGCTTGGGGCTGAGAATTGCTAAACTTGCATTGGATCTCTGAAAAAATAGCATATTTTGAACCTAAAAATGATTTTTATAAAAAATCATGAGCATCAGATCATGTACATGTAGTTCAAATCTAACGAACTTCCTACCGATTCGGCAGAAATTTATCTTTTTTCACGAGGGATGGACGAAAAGGTTTAAGATAACCCCGTTGGGACATTGTCTATGCAAGGTGGCCTACTATTTTTGAAAAATAGGGTGGTACCATTTTTAAACTTTCATTTAAAGGTTGCTTCACAAAATACCTCGTTTTGGGGACTCAAAAACTGGAAATATATATTATACAAAAGTATTTGTATTGTTTTTATATTTTTCTAAACAAAAATATGTAATATTTGAGTTTAGATAGATAGATCTTTATTTTCTGCAAATTTTGATATATTATATGTATTTTTATGAATTAAAATGTTTTAGTTATGATATTTTTAAGATTAATGTGTGGCAAAAGGAAAAATAGCTAAAGCCGTCAGGTAATTGTGGCAAAGCCGTCGGCGTAGACTTGACATCTTCGCATCGTCATCACGACTAATCAACTACGCCAATGGTCTAATCTATGTCGATGGCTGCCGTCGGCCATTCAATGTTAGCAACTTGGAAACCTGCACAGCACAAACTCAAGACTTTGCCCCAACGAACAGTGAGGTTGTCAATCTCACCGGTTTGCTGAAAACAAAGGATTAAATGTATGGTGTGGAAGGTAATAGTAGTTTGCAGAAAGTAAATGGTAACAGTGGAAGATGTATCAATGGTAAATATTGGACCGGGGTCCATAGTTCACTAGAGGTGTTTTCCTTAAGATAAACAAACATGGCATGCTGGGTAAAAAAATTACGGCAGGGCAATTGACAGGACAGAGCAAGGCATAACAATGTAATACTAGACATTCATGATCCTATGAGATTTGATTGGGCAATACAACAAGATACATAAACCGCCATCCAACTGCATCTATGACTAGTAATCCACCTTCAGGTTATCATCCAAAACCCCTCCAGTATTAAGTTGCAAGCAACGGATAACTGTTTTAAGCAAAGTGTGTGAGGTAAACAATCCACTTGGTCCATGAACAAGAGACTGTTGTTTTCCCCTAGTAGCAACAACACATCTACAACCTTAGAGATTTATGTCACTTCCCTTAGATTAAATAGAGGCATGAACCAACTATCGAGCATAAATACTCCCTCTTGGAGTCACTAGCATCTACTTGGCCAAGATAGCTACTAGAAATGGAGAGCATGCAAGATCACAAACAACACAGACATGATAGAATCAATAAGACAAAACCATTAATCAATCTGACATAGTAATCTCAATATCCATCGGATCCTTGCAAACACAACAAGCATGATTACAAATAGATGATCTTGATCATGAACGGAGCTCACAAGATCTAAACATGGTAGCATAGAGGAGGATAGACAACCATCTAGCTACTACATGGACCCGTAGTCCAAGGTGGAACTACTCACGCTTCATACCGGAGGCTGGCATGATGATGAAGAAGGCCTCCAGAATGATCTCCCCTCCGGTAGGGTGCTGACAAGAGCTTAAGATCCCCCTCCCCGATCTAGGGACGATGGTGGCGGCAGCTATAGAATGTTTCGTGCAAGATTGATTAGGTACTTGGGTTTTTGGTATCGGGGGCTTTTTATAGGCGAAGAGGCAAGGCAGGGGGCACCCAGGGTGGCTGCACCCCCCAGGTGCGGCTGGGCCCAGCCCGCGCGGCCAGGGGTGTGGCCCCCTGGTGGATCTCCTCCGTCTCATATTCTGGCTCCATGTTCCCCATGGTAAAATATTGACTTTGGCTTTCGTCCCGTCTAATTCCGAGAATGTTGATTTTCTGCCTTTTCTAGAACCAAAACAGAAGAAAACAGGCAACTAGCACTATGGAATCTTGTTAATAGGTTAGTCCCAGAAAACATATAAAAATACCTCAAAGTGTAAACAAAGCAAAGAAAAGTAGATACTAAACAATCATGGAACATCAAAAATTATAGATATGTTTACGACGTATCAGTATGCTATGCATAAGTAAATGTTTACAACGAAAGTTGGATAAGCATATCTTTGTAGGTTATTTCGGATAATCGTTGGGTACTCCTCCATAACACTAAAGACAAAAGTGTTTGTCGCTTAGAACATCAAGTTTATTTTAGAAGAAATTTTTTCGTGAAAATTTAAGTGGGAGGACAATAGAACTTTGATAATGTTAAAAGAACCTTAGCTATATGTGTTGAGTTGAGAAGCACCAGAAAATGTTCTGGAGGCAGCAAAAATGCTCATGGCTCACGTGCCTCAAAGGTTGTGATCACAAAGGTCTAAGTTCCTATTGAACCAAGTAGGTCGGGTAAACAATCAAATACCAAGATTTGAGAGTTAAATCATTATTTGACAATTATGAACCGACTACATGAAAAGAAGTGATGATGGGCCCTAAATCCATCAAAATGGATTGAAGCCATAAAATCCGTGATAGTTCCATACACGAGAAATCAAGCTTTGAACTTGGAAGACCCTCCGGAAAGGTGTAAAACCTATCGGTCGTATATGGATTTATAAATAGACATTGATGTTTCACATCTATGAAGTAGTCGACATGTCGGGAAATTTTTTACGACAACATTCAAAAGGTTGACTATGACAAGATTTGATCTTTCATAGCGATATTTAGTCTAGATGGATTAATATAGCAACCACTACATATAATTTTATTATATGGTAGTTGAACAAAGAAAACAAAGTTCTTCTAATAGAATTGTTAACTAGGACGTGTACATGACACGATCCAAAGGGTTTTGTTAATTCAAAGGATGCTCAAAGTGTATGCAAACTTCAATGGTTAAAATAAGCATCGACGAGTTGGAATCTTCACCGTGATGAAATTATTAAAGGGTTTAATTTCATCGGAGAGGATGAAGATGCTTGCATTTGTAAGAAATTAAGTGGGAGCGCTAAGACATATTTCTAATGCATTATGTGAAAGACATATTGTTGATTGGAAATTATGTATATTTTATTGACACAAGTTAAGAATTTCATCTCGATGAAAGACTTAGGAAAAAACTAGAATGTTTGGCATCAATATCTATATGCATAGATTGAGACGCTAATATGTTTATTCCAAATGTACATAGATGAGATATTGAATGAGTTCAATATGGAAATGACAAGAAAGGTTCTTCCCACACAAAAAGGATTAAATCGAAATTCAAGTGTACCGACACTTGGTAAGTGAAACAAAGATTCAAGTATTTTTGATACTTGATGAATGAAATCGCAAAGAGTGTTTTTCAATCATAATGTGATATGTACACATCCTGATATGTCCTATACTCTAAATGTTATGAGCATACATCAGAATGATTCATAAACATGATCATTGGATAATAGTAAGGATATTCTTATGATATTTTAGAAGAACTAAGAATATGTTATTTTTGTAGAGGTGACAAATAGATAGATGGTTCATTGTAAAGTATTACATTGATACTAGTTTTTTCACAAAGTAAAAATTAAGTTTATCTCAATTTAAACTATGGATGGCACAATGTAATGGAAAGGAGATTCCATAGTGGATTTGGATGAGTTCCAAAGTTAAGACAATGTGACAGATACTACAACAAAAGGCTAAGTATATGATTGTTATTATAGCAGCATAAGAGGGCAATTTGAGTCAAGTAGTTTGTTATCAAACTAGGCGTGGTTCACAACGGGCTAGTACTATGAAGATATATTGTGCAACAATTATAGACATAGTTTAATCCCAAAGGAACTAAAGGTCTCACCAAATGACCAAATTTATACAAAGCCATCTCATTAGAGAATGAGTGATGCGTAGAGACAAAAAGGCATGCAATTACACACGGACATGAAAGTGTCAGATCCAAAGATTAGTTAACAAGTAGCAATCGTGTATATACAACACCGAAAAACCATAGGTGCTCAATGCACAAAGATTCAAAACTAGATTATTGACTCTAGTGCAAGTGGGAGACTATTGGAGATATGCCCAAGTGGCAATAATAAAGTGGTTATTATCATTTTTATGTTTATGATAAATGTTTACATCCCATGCTATAATTGTATTAACCGGAAACATTAATGCTTGTGTGATTTGTAAACATGTAAGAGTCCCTAGTAAAGCCTCTTGTTAAACTAGCTTGTTGATTAATAGATGATCATGGTTTACTAATCATGAACATTGGATGTTATTAATAACAAGGTCATATCATTAGAAGAATTATGTGATGGACACACTCCTATTGTTAAACATAGCATAATATCAAATCATTTAAATAGTTCATTTGCTAAAGCTTTCAAATACATAGTAGCCTAAATCCTTCAACCATGAGATCATGTTAATCACCATCACCGGATGGATACTTTGATGACATCGAACACCACATAGTAACTGGGTGGTTATAAAGGTGGCATTGAGTGTTCTGAAAGTATGTGTTGAGGCACATGGATCAAGAGTGAGATTTGTCCATCCATATGACGAATAGATATACTATGGGCCCTCTCGGTGGAATGTCATCCAATTGGCTTGCAAACATGTGATTATCTCACAGGATCACATATCACAGGAATGAGTAAAGATTACTTATTGGTAACGAGGTTGAACTAGGTATGCAGAGATACCGACGATCAAGCCTCGGATAAGTAAAGTATCGTGAGACAAAGAGAAATTGGTATCGTATGTAAATGGTTCATTTGATCATGAAGTCCTCATAGAAATATGTGGGAGCCATATGAATTTCTATATTCCTCTGTTGGTTATTGATCGGAGAAGTGTCTCGATCATGTCTGCATAATTTACGAATCGTAGGGAGACACATTTAAGGATTCGATGTTGTTTAGTAGATATGGAATGTGAGTAAGAGACCGAATGTCGTTTGGAGTCTCGTATAGGATCTGGGATATCACGAGGAGATCCGGAATATTCCGTAGAATAAGATTCATATAAGGGAAGTCCAATTCCGGAGTTCGGAAATGTTTTCGGTGTTTTCACCGGAATCTTCTAGAAGGGTATAGAAGGTCCATCACTCCAAATTGGGAAGGGTACATGGATGTGTCATACCAAAGTGGAATGGTGTCGTGGGAATAGTCACGGCAGATGCTGCAATTGGCAGCGAGTAGTAGAACGAGGGGCAAGGGCGGCCATCCATCTGCGGTGCGAGATGAGGGCAAAGACACAGGGTTTTACCCAGGTTCGGCCCCCCGGAGGGTAAAGACCTACTCCTGCTAGATTGTATTATAGAGGTGTTACAATGGGCGAGCTCGGCGGCTAGGCAGCGAGTCGCTTGGGTGTATGAGGGAACGTGTCTCTACTCGCCCTATAGGGAGGTTTATATAGGCTCACCTCCCCTAGGGTTTACATATCTCAACCGATTCAGTTAAAGCTTCGGTAGTCGTTTAACCTAACCCAACTGGGCCTATCTACTCGCCTGGGCCTTCAGCTTCCAGTCGCTCGATTCCTTGTTGGGCTTCGATCCACTCGCCGTTCTGCAGGTCCACTCGCCGGTTCTTGGGCCAGTCGGAAACGTCCTGCTAGGTATACCCCGGTAGGCATATCCCCATCAGTAGTCCCCGAGGCCGTCGTCGATTAGGCGTAGGTGGCTGCTGGCAGTCGCAGTATACGGCTTCAGAGTAGGCATCCAGTCGAATCGTCGGCGGGCTCCTGTATAAAGAAGGCAACCAATGATCCAGGTCGCAGCTTTGGCGAGTCGAGTGGGCGAAAACACTGTCATGGTGATTGGGTCGGCGAGCCGAGTGGCCGTAGTTGGACCGTCAGGCGTGGTCAAACTAGCCGTTGGGGTAATCCAACGGTAACTTTTGGCGTAATCACCGCGTGGTAACGGCTCCCCGATTTGGCAGGTAACACCCGCTATATAAGAGGAATGGCAGGCAATTGTAGAGCCAACTTCTCACCACTTCTTCCGAGTGCGCGCATTTTCCTTCCCTCGCATCGCGATCCAGCCGACCCTAAATCCTCCGATCTCCAACCAATATCTCGGCCATGGCCCTTTCCACCGAGCCGTGGGGTAGATCCAAGTGCACGAGGGCGCAGCTGGCCTCTTTCGAGGAGGCCGGGATCCTCCGAGCCGGCTGTTGGCGTATTCCCGCAGCCGGAGAAACGACCCCGAACCCGCGAGAGAGGGAGTTCGTCTGTTTCACCAGTCATCTCGAGCGGGGGCTAGGGTTTCCTACGTCCCTGTTTTTCCGGCGCTTCTGCGCCTACTACGGGATCCAGCCTTCAGATCTGGGTCCCCACAGCATCGAGCAGCTCGCCATCTTCGTGGCGTTCTGCGAATGCTACTTGGGCTGCCAGCCCTACTTCCCCTTGTGGCAAGATCTGTTCCACGGACGGATCAGCCGCGAGGAAGCAGTTGGCCCAATGCTAGCCGCGGGTGGCTTGACGTTCCAGCTCAAGTCCAAAGCTTCTTTCTTCGATCTGATGCTGCCCGCCAAGGCAGTGAGTGACTGGAAGAAGTCGTGGTTCTACGTAGCCGAGGCGAGCCCGGAGGACGAGGTGGCGATCCCGCGGTACTCCGCCAATCGGTTCGAGCCGCGTCATCTCCAAGTCGGCAAGCTTCCCAACGACCAGCGGATGGTCGTCGATGAGATGCTCCAGACCATCCGCGGTCTGAAAAAGAAGGGCCTCCAGACGATAAATCTGTACAACTGCTGGCTCGGGCGGCGGCTCGTCCCGCTCGCCCAGAGCGACCACTACATGTATCAGTACACGGGCCGGGGAGACTCGACGAAGGCATGCCTCGACGAGTGGAAGCTGGAGGACTATCTCCCAGCGTTGAAGAAAATTACCCAGGCGGTGTACCTGGATGCGCAGGCTGCGGTCGCCCCCTACACCGCGGAGCGTCCGGCTCCAACGGTAGTTACTTTACCTTGCTCGCAGTCACAGTTTATGCAGTCGCGGTAATTCTGATTCCATTTTGTATTCATTGCAGTTATTCCAAGTGGTGGAAGGGTGGCTCCCACCTTCGGACGACGAAAGCTCGGGCTCGTCCGCCCAGGTCGCAGGCGAGTCGCCGCCGGCTAAGGGTGACGAGGACGACGATGACGAGTCCGAAGAGTAGGTCTCCCCACTGGTCTGAAAGACCCGCGGACAACGACAGCGCGAGATCGAGGCAAGAAGAAGCCTCGAACATCATGACAACGACGACGAGCTCCCAGAGACCACCTCGCGCCATCAAGCCACTCCGTCGAAGAAGAAGAAGAAGGAAAGGGAGGCGAGGGCCCCCCGAAGAAGAAGACGAAGCCATCGAAGACGGCCTCGCCGCCGCACTCGGCGAGCAGCTTCGACGCTCCCAGCCCAGCTGGTGACGACGCGCCATCAGCGACAGCCGTGCTGGACGCGGCGACCGTGGAAGTGCCGCTGGCTTCAATGCCTTCGCCATTCGCCCCAGTCTCTGGGCTGGGGGAGGCTCCGGCTGCAGCGGCTTCGCCTCGCAAGGAGGCTCTGGCCACAGCGGCTTCGCCTCGTAAGGAGGCTCCTGCTGACGATATCCCAGAGGCTCCAGCTGCGGCCTCAACGACAAAGAAGCCGTCCATGTCTTGGGCACGCGACGTCCTGGAGATGGGGCTCAGTCGCCGACTGGGCCCTGAACTGGAAAAACCAGCCGGCCTCCGTATGGGGCTACGTTTCATCCCAGTCGCCAAGTGAGTGCACTCACCCTTCCTTGTTTTTCATAACTATTTCGATTGTTTTTGCTTATTCGATTGATGCACAGGACCGGAGTGAAGAGGATGGGCCATCCGACCGTGGCTAAGGTGCCACCCGCTGTTAGCGAGGAGGACCCTTCCCGCAAGAGGAAGGCGGACGAGGTCGTCGCCTCGGCAGACGGCAGCAAGAAGGCCAAGGGTGGCGACACCGTCACTATCTCTGACGACGTGGCGGTTGCACCAGCCGGGCCCGTGATGGAGGCAGCCGCGTCTACGAAGGAGGGCGCTTCCTTGCCTGGAACGGCGGAGGCGACCTCTCTTGGAGCGGGTGCCTCTATCGCTACCTTCCCACGCTTCGTGACCAAGGCGGCCACGGCGAGTGGGGCTACGCCCTCGAGCCACGCTCCTGGGACCGCCGATGCTGAAGTCGACCAACGTCGTGGGCACACGCCGGTGCTCCTCGCGTCCGTGGACGCGATACAACTCCATGGCATGCTTGGCGCGGCCATCCAGGTACATCCAGTCCCCGAGGATCAGGTCGGTGCATTGCAACGTCCTGATTCTTATAGTATGTTAACTTTATTTTTCGCAACCAGTCCCCGAGTGCACACTCGCTGAATTTCAGCGGGTGGGTACTTTAGGAATTTCTTGATCGCCAGTCCCCGAGTGCGCACTCGCTGAATTTCAGCGGGAGGGCACTTAGGAATTTCTTGATCACCAGTCCCCGAGTGCGCACTCGCTGAATTTCAGCGGGTGGGCACTTAGGAATTTCTTGATCGCCAGTCCCCGAGTGCGCACTCGCTGAATTTCAGCGGGTGGGCACTTAGGAATTTCTTGATCGCCAGTCCCCGAGTGCGCACTCGCTGAATTTCAGCGGGTGGGCACTTAGGAATTTCTTGATCGCCAGTCCCCGAGTGCGCACTCGCTGAATTTCAGCGGGTGGGCACTTAGGAGTTTCGCTTTGACTAACCTTTTTTGGTGATGTGCAGGGTCTGCAGCTTGAGTCGGCTGACCGATTGGCCGCGAAGCAGCGTGCGGAGAAGGAGCCATCGTCCAGAAAGCAAACAAGGGGCTTTAGGCTGTTGCCGCGAAGGCAGAAGAAGCTCGCCAGGGGCTTGTCCCCGCTGGTGAGTTAGCGGCGGCGCAATCGGCTTTAAGTGCCGCTGAACAGCGAATCGCCAACCTCGAGCGCGAGCTGCGGGAGGCGAAGGAAGAAGCGAGCTCGGCTGACGGGCGAGCTAAGGCCGCCGTTGCAGCTGCTGAGGAGGATCGCAAAGTGTCGGAAGTCCTTATTGCGGGGATTCAGGACGACCATACGTCGCTTCAGTGCTTCATCACGGAACTCGCCCGCCCACTGCTTGGTGAGTACATCTTCCCTTTCCGGTGGTTGTGTCTTTTGTGGTGTCGGTCGTACTCAGTATTGTCTTCTACTCGCAGGTCGAAACATCGATAGCGAGGAAGAGGCGAGCTCGCTCGACGCGAGGCAATGCGTAAGCATGCTCGTCGATTCGGCAACATTGTCGGTGACGTGCATCCGCGCCTATCTCCAAGAAATACCGCCCATGGAGGTGATTCCCAGCGACCTCGTTGAGGTGTGGAAGTATTTGGAGAAAGCGCCCGCGGTTGTTGAGTTCATGACGCGGTCGGTTTCGGCGCGGAGCGTCGACGGCGCTTAGTCTTGGACTTGCCCACTTCCCCGAAGACTTCGACATCGACGATGTGACGAGTGGATATCCATCGTCGACTGGCGCGGTGGAGCTGTCCGAGGTTCTCAAGTTGCAGGATTGCGCCGCCACGTACTCAGAGCGTGTTTGGGCGATGGGCAACCTCCTTCCGTACCAGGAGACGGTCGTCGCGCCGAACGACCCCGAGCCGCCACATCGTGACTTCAAGGTCGAGCAACCTTTTCGCGCAGCAATGGCGGGTGAACTGACGACGTATCCGTCGAACCCGTACACGCCGTTCATCCGCAATCGCCGGGATGTTGGCGAGTCGTCGTTAAAGCCTGCAGAGTAGGATAGTTTGCCTTGTGGCATTAGTAGCAGGTCTGCCGTGTGGGCATATTTTGTAGCACGAAACAATGCAATATGCAATTAAATGAGACATCGTGTCTTTTTGGTATTTGTTGTGAGTTTGTGATTGATTTTTAAACGAGTCACCGAGCGCGTCCGCCCTTTTTGTGGGGTTTTACCTCGTATATGATATATGTGTTGTTGTCATGTGTTTTGATGTTTTGGTCGACTCGCCCGAGCTCGAAGAGCCAGTTGCTAGGCGACTCCCTTGAGTGCTCTGTACTTTACCATTTTCCCGGGCGCGAACGGGGTCGGGTGGCCGAGTCCCCGAGCGTGGTACTTGGTAGTTCTAGGCGCGACTCGAGGGTGGTCGAGGACTTAGCGCGTTGGTGTGAGCGCTTCACTCCTTCCTGGCCCGTGGGGTCAGTCGCGTGGCGAGTCCTGGGCATGCTCTCTTACTTGGCGTTTTCCCTGACCGCTCGCGACGGACTGGTCTTCAGTCCCCGAGCGTGGTACTTGGTCGTTCGAGTCGCTATGCCGAGGATGCGGAGGACCAAGGTCACTGTGAGAAGCGAGGGCAGTTGTCTTGGCTCGTAGAACCAGTCGAGCTAGGCGACTCCAATGGGGCTCCGGGTGGGCGTTTTTCGTGGACGATGCAAGACCTGAGGTGATTCAGTGCTCTTACACCGCACTACTTAGCCGTGCCGATCGCTGTACCAAAGGTTGACTTCTGCATTTAGCGTAACGCTGTTATTACGAGTGCGAGTGGCACAAGTCATGGAGAGTAGGCGCAATTTGCGGTAACCGTTTATTTTTATTTCATAGCGACTGGAGAGTACATGTGTGGGGTTCTAGGAGTAGAACTTCCGTAGGAGGTTTACATTCCATGGTCGCTTGACGTCGAGTTCGTCGTCCCCGCGGACGTCGATGAGGTAGTAGGCGTCGTTGCCGAGTACGCACCCGATAGCGAATGGGCCTTCCCACGGAGGGGAGAGCTTGTGCATGCCCTTCTTGTCCTGGATGAGGCGTAACACCAGGTCGCCTTCCTGGAAGGTGCGAGCTTTCACCCGCCAGCTGTGGTAGCGGCGGAGTCCTTGCTGGTAGATGGCAGTGCGTGACCGAGCGAGGTCGCGTGCTTCATCGAGTTGGTCGATCCCGTCTTGGCGGGCAAGCTCGTTTGCAGCCTCCGTATAGTGGACGACCCGCGGCGAGTCGTGTTCGAGGTCGGTGGGCATGACTGCCTCGGCGCCGTAGACCATGAAGAAGGGAGTAAATCCCATCGATCTGTTGACT
Organism: Avena atlantica; assembly: GCA_910589765.1. Lineage (NCBI taxonomy): Eukaryota > Viridiplantae > Streptophyta > Magnoliopsida > Poales > Poaceae > Avena > Avena atlantica. The sequence continues at coordinate 19,057,156 of OU342737.1, read as the reverse complement.
AAGGTGCGGATCCCCCAGTTGACAGAGGGCAACTCCTCGACCCAGCACCCGGCGGTGCGCTCGAGTGGTACTTGGAGTCGCGGCTTCAGGCCGTGGAGGATGCTTTGGTTGGCCCGTTCCGCCTGGCCGTTGGATTCCGGGTGGGCGACTGACGCGAGGTCGAGTCGGATATGATGCTCTTCGCAGAATTCGGCCATGGCTCCCTTGGCGAAGTTGGTACCGTTGTCCGTGATGATGCTGTTTGGGAACCCGTAGCGATATATGAGCGCGCGTAGGAATTTAGTGGTGGTCTTCCCGTCGCATTTCCGGACTGGCTTGGCCTCCACCCACTTCGTGAATTTGTCGACGGCGACTAGCAGGTGGGTGTAGCCGGAGGGGGCCTTCTTGAAGGGTCCTACCATGTCCATGCCCCACACAGCGAATGTCCAGGTGATGGGGATTGTTTTGAGCGCCGAGCTCGGTACGTGCGTCTGATTGGCGTACTTCTGGCACCCGGCGAATCGCTGGACGATATCGACAGCGTCGGCGTGTGCGGTGGGCCAGTAGAAGCCATGTCGCATAGCCTTGGTGACCAGGGAGCGAGCGGCGGCGTGGTGGCCGCAGTCACCGGAGTGAATGTCGTGGAGGATTTTGCGTCCTTCAGCTGGTTGGACGCAGCGTTGGAATACGCCGGTGACGCTGCGCTTGTGGAGCTCGCCGTCAATGATGGTGTAGGACTTGCATCGACGGGCGATCATTCGAGCGTCTGTCTCGTCTGCCGGCAGGGTGCCGGCTTCCAGGTAGGCGATGTAGGGATTGGTCCAGTCGTCTTGCTCGTTGACGAGTGTGACCAAGGCTGCCTCTGGTTGGAGTGGGACCCCAATGTCGATCTCCCTCGGGGAAGAGACTGATGGCTTGGTAATCGTGTCGAGGAAAACGCCGGCGGGTGGTGCGAGTCGAGCTGACCCGATGCGGGAGAGTGCGTCGGCCTCCTCGTTCTTTCGCCTGTCGATCCACTCGACGGAGTAGCCGGTGAAGTGGCCGCCCAACTTGTCTACCGCTTGGCGGTACGCCGCCATGGTAGGGGAGACGGCGTCGCAAGTGCCGGCGACTTGCCCCGCGACAAGGTCGGAATCTCCGTAGAAGCGGAGGCGATTGACGTTCATCTCCTTGGCGGCTCGCATGCCGTGGAGTAGGGCCTCGTACTCAGCCATGTTGTTGGTGCAGGGCGTGAAGTCGAGGCAGAGGATGTAGCGGAGCTTGTCGCCCTTTGGTGAAGTCAACACTATCCCTGCGCCTGCACCGTCCGCGTTCTTGGAGCCGTCGAAGTGCAGGCTCTAGTAATGGAGGTACGGCAGCTTCTCTGGTTGCTGGGCCTCCTCCCAGTCGGCGATGAAGTCTGCCAGTGCCTGCGACTTGATCGCCTTTCGTGGCTCGTATTTGATGTTGTGGACGCCGATCTCGACGGCCCACTTGGCGACCCGCCCGGTCGCCTCGCGGTTGTGGATGATGTCTTGCAGTGGTGCTGAGGAGACGACCGTGATCGGGTGCTCCTGGAAGTAGTGCGGCAGGCGCCGCTGAGCTCTGAAGACCGCGTATACTAGCTTTTGGTACTGTGGGTACCGCTGGCGCGACTCGGTGAGGACCTCGCTGATGTAGTACACCGGCCGCTGGACCGGGCGCTCCTTTCCTTCCTCTGGTCGCTCGACGACCATCACGGCGCTGACGACGCGCTCGGACGCCGCGACGTAAACCAGCATGGGTTCTTTGTCGGCGGGGGCGGAGAGTAGTGGTGCGGCGAGTAGCACCTTTTTGAGGTCGCGGAGCGCGTAGTCCGCCTCCTTGTCCCACTGGAAGGTGGGGTTCTTGCGCATCAGGCGGTATAGGGGCACCGCCTTTTCGCCCAGTCGGGGGATGAAGCGACTGAGAGCCGCTACTCGCCCGGCCAGCTTCTGGACGTCGCGCAGGCACTCGGGTTTGCTGAGCCGGGCGATCGTGTCGATCTTCGTGGGGTTCGCCTCGATCCCTCGTTTGGAGACGACGTACCCCAGTAGTTGTCCGGCGGGTACACCGAAGGTGCATTTGCCTAGGTTGAGCTTTATCTTGTATCTTTGCAGGTTGGCGAATGTTTCCGCCAGGTCGGCGAGTAGGTCGCCTTGGCGAGCTGATTTCACGACCACGTCGTCGATGTAGACGTGGATGTTGCGGCCAATCTGGCTCGCGAGGCATTCTTGCATGCACCGCTGGTAGGTCGCCCCGGCGTTCTTGAGGCCGAAGGTCATGGCGGTGTAGCAGAAGGCTCCGAATGGCGTGATGAACGCCGTCTTCTCCTCGTCTTTGACAGCCATTTTGATCTGGTTTACCCAGAGTAGGCATCGAGAAAACAGAGCGACTCCAAGCCCGCGGTTGAATCGATTATCTGGTCGATCCGCGGGAGGACGAACTGCTCCTTTGGGCAGGCGCCGTTCAAGTTTGTGTAGTCGATACACATTCTCCAGGTCCCGTTCTTTTTTTCGACCAGGACTGGGTTTGCCAGCCACTTGGAGTATTTGATTGGCCGGATGAAGCCGGCAGCGAGTAGACGCTGCACCTCCTCGGTGATTGCTCGACGGCGTTCTTCATTTAAGGGCCGCAGCGACTGCTTGACAGGTCGCACTTTGGGGTCGGCGTTTAGCTTGTGCTCAGTGAGCTCCCTGGGAACACCGGGCATGTCGGAGGGTTTCCATGCGAAGATGTCCCTGTTCTCACGGAGGAACTCGATGAGCGCGCCTTCCTATGCTGGGCTCATGCCCGTCCAAATCGTCACCGTCTGGATGGAGTCGCCTGGGACCAGCTCGACGGTGCGGGTGTGCGTCGTGGCCTCGAAGGTTGAGGTGTTTGCGCCCTCTGAGTTGGGTTTCTTGAGTATGGTGGGTTCGTCGATGTTGACCCCGCTCGCGTACTTGGCGAGCTCATCGGCGTGGTTGGTCTCCGCCGCGATGACGGCGTCGACGAGCTCGGCTCCTTTGGCCTCGCACTCGGCGGCCATGTCGGGGTCGCCGTGGATGGTGATGACGCTGCATGGCCCGGGGAGCTTCATCGCGTTGTACGCGTAGTGGGGCGCTGCCATGAATTTAGCGGACGCCTGGCGCCCCAGGACGCAGTGGTAGGGGCTGTCGAAGGGCACCAGCTCGAAGACGATCCGCTCGGTGCGGAAGTTTGCCGGTGTGCCGAAGGTTACTGGCAGCGTGACCTTGCCGATCGGGTACGCCTTCCGACCGGGGACGATGCCGTGGAATGTGGTGTGAGTCGTCTCGATCATTGACTGCGGGAGCCGCAGCCGCCTGAAGGTGTCGAGGTAGAGGGTGTTGATGGAGCTGCCGCCGTCCATTAGTGTCTTGGGGAGCCAGTAGTCGCCAACCTTGGGATTGACCACCAGGGCGACTCGTCCTGGGTACTCGATGCGTGATGAGTGGTCTTGGCGGCTCCAGGTGATGGGCTGCTCCGACCAGTTTAGGAACTGGGGGACGTCTATCTGGGCCACCGCGTTGACGGCGACGGCGCGGGCGATGACCTTCTTCTCGCGCTTCGTGTTGAAGCCTGTGAAGGTGTGGAGCGATCCGGCCACTTTGCCAAATTTGCCGCCGTTTGGCGGGTCGTTGTCGGGGTCCTCCCGCGCTCGCCGTGCCTTCTCGATTTCCCTGAGGGTGTGGCAGTCGGCGGTGGTGTGTGTTGCGGGCTTCCCTTCCCTGCTGTGGAACGCACATGGTTGGTTAAGGAGGGCCGCGGGGTCGAACCTTGGCTTGTTCTTGTAGTTGCCGCCGTCGCAGTGTTGTCCTCCGTCGCGGCGGAAGCTCTTGGGCTCGCGCTGCGCGGGCCCGGCGTTGGCGACGAAGTCGACTCGCCCGTCACTGCGGCGCTTGCCGGTGAGGCGAGTGCCGCTGTAGCGTAGGTAGGATCGGCGTCCGCCGTCGTTGCCGCCCGTGCGGCTTTGACCTCCTGACTCGTCGTCAGTTTCCTGGTTTGGATCTTCCTCGGCGTACCGTTTGGCGATCTCAAGGAGGTCGGGGATGTTGTCGAGTGTGTGGGAGTGTCGCTTGAGCTTGGCGACTAGGGGCTCGTAGCGGCACGAGGTCTTGAAGCAATGGATCGCGGTGTCCGGGTGAATGCTGACCGCGTTGTACCACAGTTCTTGCCACGTTGGACCCAGTTGCGGGTCGACTCGCGGGGTCCCTGGACGCACCGCTCCAGGTCCTCGATGGTGGTGGCGCGGGTGTAGGAGCACTCGAAGTGCCTGACGAAGGCGTCGCGCATCTCCTCCCAGGAGTCGATACTGTCCTGGGGGAGGGTGTTGATCCACTGCCTGCACGTCCCCTCCATCATCAGGGGGAGGTAACGGGCGACTAGCAGGTCGGTGTGGCCCGCGATCCCCATCGCCATGAGGTATGTGTCGAGCCATACGGCGGGGTCATACGAGGAGTCGTACTTTTCTATTTCTTTCGGCGCCTTGAAGTTTGGCGGGTACTTCTCGCCTCGGATCATTGGTCCGAAGCACTTGGGTCCGAGTCGACTGAGCGACCCCATGGGCTCGCCGTCGCGGCGATTGGTTAGGGTATATCGCAGGTCGTCGGGCTGATGATGTGGGTGCGGGCGTCGATGGGTTGCCCGTTGGCGGCGACAAGGTTGGTTGCCGGCCTGGGGTCGTTGGTGGAGAGTGCCGCGTTCGCGGGTCGGTATTGGAGCTGCAGTGGCTCTGGTGGCGGGAAGTTGAGGGTGTTTGCCGCCGCTGGGCGGCCGCTGGAGGCTGCTCTGCTTCCCGAGGAATGCGAGTATACTCGAACTTGCGAGTCGGCGCCCGCTCTTTGTTGCTCGACGACCTTCGCGAGCAAGGCCTTGACGTATTCGATCTGCAGGGCGCCGTTACCGGTGGCCGTGATGTTGTCAGCTGCTGCTCGGCCTGCCATGAGGTTGTCCATCGGGGTGGAGAACAGTGGGAGGCCGTTTGCGTCTCGCTCCCGTGAGGAGACTACTATCCGCGGTTGGTCCCTGGGAGGGGTGCGGTTGGGTGGTGGTGGGGCGCCCATTGCAGTTGATCCTGGCGGGGGCCGGGCGCTTCCTCCTGGTGGCGCGTTCTCGCAGATCGCGCGCTCGGCCACGCGGGCTGGGTCGTTTTCGTCATCGAAGTTCAGGGCACGCCCCTGAACGGTGGGGTTCAGGCGTGACCTGATCCGCTGCTGGTGGTAGCGTGATAGCTCCTGCGCCGTCACCTGCTCGAGGCGAAATTTCTCGCGCTCGGCTTGCTCTTTGCGTATCGCCTCCGCCAGTTTCAGGCGGAGTTCCTCGACCTCCGTTGCCGTGGCGTTAGGAGGGATCGGGGTGGAGAACGGATCCTCCGGCGGATCGGTGCCGGTTGCCATGTAGGTCGCGGTGTGGCGACCGGTTCCGTCGCGGGGGTCGCCGGAGTTCTCCGACCCGGAGTCGAACTCGAAGATCCCTAGGATGGAGGGATCCTCGAAGTCTCCCGCGTTGGAGACCTGGGCGATGGAGCCCGCGGACGAAGCCGCGGTGATGGATCCGGCGAGTGACGCCGGGGTCGCCGAGTCGGCGTCGTCGGTGAGGGCCGCATCCTCTGCGGCCGCTGAATTCCCGGCCACGTTGCTGTGGGCCGAGTTGTACTCGGAGGCGAGGCGATGGATCGTGCGGATCTGGCTCTCGGAGAGCCGATCGCGTGGCGGCGACTCGCGGATGCGAGCCGAATCTTCCGAGACGATGACGTCGGTGAGACCGACGAAGAGGCTGATCGTGCCGATCGGCAGGATCACGCTATGTGTGACGGGTCGCGCCGCGATCTCGCCGCAGAACACCGGCCGGACCGGCCAGGCCGCACGGTGGGTGCCACTGTCGTGGGAATAGTCACGGCAGATGCTGCAATTGGCAGTGAGTAGTAGAACGAGGGGCAAGGGCGGCCAGCCATCTGCGGTGCGAGATGAGGGCAAAGACACAGGGTTTTACCCAGGTTCGGCCTCCCGTAGGGTAAAGACCTACTCCTGCTAGATTGTATTATAGAGGTGTTACAATGGGCGAGCTCGGCGGCTAGGAAGCGAGTCGCTTGGGTGTATGAGGGAACATGTCTCTACTCGCCCTATAGGGAGGTTTATATAGGCTCACCTCCCCTAGGGTTTACATATATCAACCGATTCAGTTAAAGCTTCGGTAGTCGTTTAACCTAACCCGACTGGGCCTAACTACTCGCCTAGGCCTTCAGCTTCCAGTCGCTCGGTTCCTTGCTGGGCTTCGATCCACTCGCCGTTCTGCAGGCCCACTCGCCGGTTCTTGGGCCAGTCGGAAACGTCCTGCTGGGTATACCCCGGTAGGCATATCCCCATCAAATGGTTGCATCATGTCCTAGGTCACTTATTTGGGCAATGGGAAGAGAGAAATCAAACTCTAGTTTGAAAAGTCAAATCCCAACATAGTTGTCTAGTGGAGGGAGGAGAGGAAACCCACTTAGGGAAGGTTTCCCTCCCTCCCCTTGCCACCGGCCTTGGAAGAGGAGTTGGGGGAGGACTCCCCTCCCCCTTGCCGCCTCTCCCTCCCATAAAAGGAGGGGAGGGGCGCCCCTTGCCTCACACCTTGAAAACCTAGGTTGGTCGCTGCCCCTCTCAAGCCGTCGCCACCTAGAGCCCCTCTAAAGTCGCCGCCGCCTAGCACCTCCTAGCTTCTAGCTGGTGACCTACAAGTATAGGGGGTGTATCATAGTACTTTCGATAAATAGGAGTGTCGATCCCAACGAGGAGCAGAAGGTGCTGAACAGTGGTATGGAGCAGGAACTCTCTGTAAATACTTAGCAAACGGATTTTTAGTGGTTTTCTGATAAGGCAACAAAACAAGGAGCAAGTAATAAAGACAACAAACAAACGGAGCAAGTGGCCCAATCCTTTCTTAGCAAAGGACAAGCCGGTGGAAATACTTATAAGGACCAAACGTTCTCGAGGACACATGGGAATTCTGTCAAGTGCTTTCGCTTCAAATAGTTGAGTACTCTTCTCTGGTGTTGTAAGTGTTGTGTGGGTGAACCTATGCTAACATACCGACCTTACTTGGACTAATACATACTTGTGATTAAACCCCCTACAAACATCCGTAACAATAGGAAAGTAATTAAGATATAAATCTAACCACAACCTTAAACTCTGAGATCCTACACTCCCTTGTGCAAAGGTGTCCTAACGGGGGTTCAGGTTTCTGTCACTCCGGCAACCCCACAATTAGTAGAAAAATACACAATGCATTCCCCTAGGCCCATAAATGGTGAAGTATCATGTAGTCGACGTTCACATGACACCACTAGAAGAATAGCACCACAACTTAAATACTAAACCATTGAATAATAACTCAACACAAATCCACTACTAACAACATAACTTCTCCCATGTCCTCAAGAACTAAACGAACTAATCACAAGACATCATATGGATCAAGATCAAAGATGATATGGTAATGGATAACAATCTGAACATAAACAATAATCCAATGGTTCCACTCATAAGCATCAACTACAATAGTAATCAACATCAGGAAAGTTTCCCCTAAGAACTAAAGCAATATCCAACACAATTGTTACAGCGAGACGGGGTGGTGATGATGGTGCTGGTGGAGATGATGGTGTGGATGATGATTATGATGATCCCGATGAAGCCTAGCTTGATGACGGTGTTGATGACGATGGTCTCCCCTCTCAGGGAAGGAATTCCCCCGGTAGAAATCTGTCTACCGGAGAGATCTTTCTCTCTTGGTGTTTCCCCCCCCCCCCCCTCCCCAGAGGTGGCGGAAATCTATCTGTGGTCGCTCCCCTGGTGTTAGGGTTCCATAGGGAAGATATAGGCGAAGGGGTGGAGTCAGGAGCCGGGCAGGTGGGCCACACCTACCCTAGGTGCGGCCTAGGGTGGGCCCACACCTAGGGGGTGTGGGACCCCTGTGGCCCCTCTTCGCTCCTCCTTCTGGCTTCCTCAATCTTCTGGAAAAATTATATTTTCCCATATTTTTCTGGTATTTTTCTGATCTTCGCGAAATTGCACCGAAACGCCTTCATTTCCATCAGAATTCAGACTCCGGCAGTCCATCCTCCAAGAATCATCCAACATGCATAAACAGATGAAAAGTCATAAGTAATACCTCATAATAAGACATATATCAATGAATAGAGGCAAATTATGATATAGAAAGGTGATGCAAATTGGGCGTATCACCAGCCACCTCCACCCCATAGGCCTCTAAAACCTAGTTCCCAAGGGCCCTCTCTACTCCACCATACCCGCTCCGTCTTAGGGGAAGCCCTGCGTAATTCCCCCTCTACTTCCACCACCATGCCGCCATGCTGCTAGAATCGCGAGGAGAGATCTACAAACTTCGCTGCCTGCTGGAACAAGGGAGAGGAAGGTCTTCATCGAGTACCATACGTGTGACTGACTGTGGGAGCGTTGCCGGAACGCGGCGCCGTAAGGATCATCTACGCGATCTTGAGATCGGCAAGTGAACAACTACATCAACCACGAGAATCCGATCTCATTAAACGCTTTGGATCTTCGAGGGTCAGTGCTCTATCAACTCGTTGCACCGGTCTAGTAGATTAGATCTTGGCTTGTGTGTGTTCATGCGATAGAATTTTTTGTTTTCCATGCTACGAACCCCTATAGGAGGTTCGATGCCTATTCCAGCCTGCATCTTGACGGTGATGGAGTTAGGAGGCGGCCGCTGGCTTCGATGGTTGCAGAAAACCCTAGGAATCGTTTTGTATTTCTCGGTCTCTTAGGATTTTATCTGCATTGTTTCCAGGATAATCATTTTATCCCAGTCTGTCTTTTAGTTTTCACATGTGTTGCTCCATGTAACTTGATTTTCGATTAATGAAATATGTGGTTGCTCTAAAAAACGAATATGATGAACTTGATGTAAAGAGCTAGTTAATATATTATATTCTCATCACTCCCCCTGTCTAGACTATTCCTTAGTCTGGGTTCAATGTAGACCGGATATTATTTTTAAAATATTGCATCATCATGGTCAAACTTGAGTCCTCTTCACTCCGGTACCATACGAAAAATCTAGTTTTGCCATAATTAGAGCATCTCCATCCGCGTTCCTAGGACGATGATCCCATGAAGTTTTTTTATCCGGATGGCGAATTTGCACCTAGCCGCATTCCCAGGACGCCAAATAGCGCCGAATTTGGCCCAACTTTCATCTAGCGTTCCAGGCCGAACCCGGGGCGCTAGGAACCGCCTGGGAATGCCAGAAAAAGTGAAAAGGCGGGTGGGCCAACCCTGTCGGCGACTCGAGGCCGAGCTCCCGCTTTTTTCTTATTCCACTCATCCAGCAGGCGTGCAGCAAGTGGCACGTCATTCTCGAGGAGATCGAGCGCACACCCGTTAGCGGTGAAAGCATGGATAGCAAGGTACTTCACCGACACTAGACGAAGGTATGCCGGGTTCATACATGTCCTGACACACTTCGCCTTGCCTTTGCAGCTCGTCTGTGCACTCGGCTTGAAACGGGACGACACCAAGACGGAGTTCAAGTTCCACCACGTGTTTGCTAAGGTACTGAAATGCCAGAAATGGATGGACACTCGCGTGAGCCTCGCCAAGAACAAGGACGGCGTGTACAACCCGGAGGCTCCTCCCCCTGTTGCCGGTGAAGGAAGGTCGGAGGTCGGCTAGAAGAAGGCGAGGATGCTCAAAGCCACAGGACCTCCCGCCAAGCGTATCCACGCGTCCATCGAGAAGTGTATCACTGATTCCAAGGTCCATGTCGAGAAGAGGGAGGAGAAGGCCGACGATAGGTGGACGCGGCTGCTCCAGAACCAGGACAGGAAGCTCGACCTCCTCAAGGCGATCTTCGCCGCCGAGAAGAGGAACATCGGTCTTCAGTTCCTCATGGGCGGCGAAGACACCTCGGCGATGAGCCCCTAGGTGGAGGCCTTGTACATGGCGTGCCGCAACGCCATCCTCGACGAGGACATCCCCGCCAAGCTCTGCACCGACGATCTCGGTCGCCACTCCTTCGCCGAGCTCTTCCTCCACCTCCTCCAACCCGTCGGCGAGTCCCGTCATGGACGACGAACCCATTCCCGTCGCACCGGACACGCAGGAGGAGCCCATCCCCATCAACGACTGATCACCAAACCATTTTATCCTGTTTTAAAATAAATTTGATCGCCGAACAATTTCGGGCGTAATTTTGTCGAACACCTTTGGCCGAGATTTCGCCGGCGGGAATAAAGAAATTCAAATATGTCGTCATTTTTGTTTCGCCTGGAAATTCGAACTGGGAACGCGAGTAAGAAACTAGGTGTTTTCAAACTGAAAATTACATTCGTCTCGCGCTAAATAGCGTCAGATTTTGGCCCGAGAACGTCCAATGAACGGAGGTGCTCTTAGCCCATAGAGCGTCGATCAGCTAGTATGGCCACATCTGGCGCTACTACCAGCGCATATCTCAAAGATATATATGCTTAGTGTACTAAGTATCTCAAAGATATGGTCATTACTGCATCATCTTGATTCTCGAATTAATAGAAGTATTAATGAAGATCATGCAGAGACTTCATATAGATACACCGTTATGTTTTCCTCTTGGGCATACTATCTATTTCTCCTTGAGGTTTCACTAGAAAGTAACTACCGTTCCATGGACGAAAGGCATGCTGTTCTCTGCTTCCTCCTAGTACTTGTGTTATACGGGAATCCTACTGTTTTTGCAGGTCAGTGTTTCTCGTATCCCTCCCTCTCACTCTCATCATGTTTAGGTCTGTTAATTCGATGCAAACCGATCCATGGTGAAAACAAGAATTGTACTATTTCCTTCGATCCAAATTAATTGACTCATTCGAATCTAGACAAATTTAAGCCAATTAATTTGGATCGGGCGGAGTACCAGTTTTGTTCCTTTAGGTGCTATATCTTTTTCGACTGTCAATTCTTGTCGGTTTCATGTAAGACTTCCATGCGATCAGGTTATATGAGACTGAACCGACGACCGGATTTTCACGCAGATGTTTGCTATTACGGAGTGGTAAAAATGCCATTCTGTTTTGGCCCTGCGTGCAAGGTGGAATGCTGGATGCGGGCGATACTTCTAGGCGCTCAGGCCAGAGGCGCAATTTGTCAGGGAGCACGGGAGAACAGCGACTGCATCTGTCTTCTCTGCACAAGATAAACTAGCTAGGCAGCCTTCAAGCAAAGATAGATAAAAAGGCTTTATGCCGAAGTATAGCGTCATCCAAACGCAAATAATTATGCGAAAGTATTGCTCTCACAACGCGCGCTGAAGATGCTTCCACAACCCTGTTCGTCCGTGGTTTCCTCGATTTCTTTCAACCAGTGAATCAAAGAGGCTCTTTGGACTCCTGCTCCTCGCATTTTCTATTTTCCTTCCTTCATGAAACATCTGCACTACTACTGAGTGAAGATTTGGTGTACCAACAGTGATCCTGGTTTTTTTAAAAAAAATCGAAACTCATATTTTTGAGTTTCAATTTTGATCTGCACTACTATTTTGATCTGTACAAAAATGACAAAAATGTAGTCTGTGCAAATATGTTTTAAAATCCTCAAATTTTATCAGATTTTTCATTTTTGTGTAGGATAAAATACAAATAATTGTGGGTAGCAATGTTCATGCTTATAGGATACGACATTGATTATGCCAAGAATTTGTTTTTATTTTTTAAGTTAAAAATATGGTTTTTAAAAAAAAATGGAGGAGCACTTGTCTCGGAAGCCAAAGACACTTTTCGACTTCTACTGTATTAGTATCACCACGGTCAAATTAATCTTCCATTCGGTCAAGCCACACGTGAGTGATAAAACATTTAATTCTAGAAACTTGATGTAATAATATGCCCACATGACACCGTGCAGTAAGAGTTCTACAGTGAATTTGTTGTTAAGAAAATCAAGATTGTTTCCTTTGGTTGCAACTTGTAAGTCATGCAGAAAATCCGTTTGCTCCCACTGTTTTTTCGCGAAATCATAAAATCTTTGTGTTTAGAAAAGAAGGTTTTATATACATGTTCAAGAAAGGACACCCCCACGCCATAACTCAACTGCAAAAACTGCACTAGGGGGAAGTTGGCGAAGTCCCCGGGCTCCCACGCTCGCCCACGATCCCGCCTTGGTTTTAATTATGTCACACAAGGAAGTCATGAGAGGCTCTCGTTGTCGAAGACGAGCGTATTCGTATGCTTCCAAATCCACCATGCTGTGAGCGCGATCGGTGACGAGGTTCCTTTGCGTATCTGGTCAGGGGAGTTATGCAACACCGTTGACATAGGTATGACCAACGGATACCCGACTCTAGCCTACCTGGTTTGGCCCAGTGGAGGCCCACAATGTGACCTGTTAAGGATCCACGAAGCCCCACTGCAACCTGATGGATACGAGGCCCATGAGGACACTGATTCCTGGCGTACAAGGAAAGAGCAAGATTAGAGATAGGAAAGAACTAGGGTTTCACCCTTGATCTTTAACTTTTCACCCTTGATCTGTAACCGACTCGGACGGTAGCTGACATGGGCATGACCTGTCAGGTTCCCGTGATTGGTATACCTGGTACATATCCAAACAAAGGCCCATGAGGCCCATGATAAATCAAGGGTCCTAGAAGCATCCGAAGCCTAGGAACCAGACATGATGATCAAGGCATAAGCCCATGGTGTAACTGACATAGTCATAGAGTATATTTCAAACTATAATCTAACCCATACTAAACTCTGGGACCCGGCCTCTCATATAAAGTCTGGGACGGAGCCACGAGGAGGGTATCCGCAATCCTTTCATAGCAATCCGCTGTAATCTAGATCGCATCTAGCAAACCGACGAATTTGTACTCTCTATCAATAATAATTAAACAAACAGGAGTAAGATTTCCTCTATGAGAGCCTGAACCTGCATAAATCCCGCCAACCTTGTTTGTCTGATAATCCGACGGAATCACCAACGCTCTCCTTTTCCCAAATCCCAAGTCCATGACTATGACATTGCCGAGGTTACCTCTCATCAATTAGCGTCGTCTGTGGGAAATCTAGGCGCTAGAGTCCTACATTTGGTCGCTCCCTCTTCACCAAGCAACAACTTGACGGTCGAGAGTGGTCAGATCCATTTTGGCTCTATCAATATATTTCCACACCCTCCCACCCTTCTTATGGCCTTCGACAACTTTGACCTGGAGACAATTCTAATTATCGGAAGCTTCAGCTTTCGCATCAGATCATAAGGAACCTTCTGCCTTTCGGATCCAATCTATTCGGGTCCGTCGGTAGAAATCACAACGCCAACCACAACACCGACGTCCTCCATTGTCTCTACTAGAGGGACAATATCGTCCCTAGAAACCATCATGAACAATCACGGCTACGTCGCGGACTAGGAGGATCTTGCCGATCTAAGCGACGGCGTCTCTTTCGGTTCAATAATGATCTAACATCGGCTCCAGTACTCCACATCCCAGATTCGACAACCACCATTGATCGCGAACTCGACGATGATGTTGACTCTAGAATCAAGAGGGTCGACCCGTAACCAGAAACAGAATCGCTGGATTTCAATTGTCTTAAGGACGATGTCTCCTGCACCTCTGATAGTTGCAATAGCATCTCGTACTTGACATGCCGCCAGGTGTGCGTTCTCATAGGAGCCACGTCATCGGACCCACCCAACGGAGAAACTTTGGAACCTTGTGAATCCTATGGGAACCCTATCGTCAACCCCGATGACATCTCCATGGACAATGACGCGGGTGCTCGCGGGAACGGGCCAGAGGAACCCGTGGATAACCGCATCGTCCATGAAGGGGATGGTGCACACAATGGGAACCGAATAACTTTTTGGATCTCGAGCGAATCCTGGGAGAAAGAAAGGAACACCCTAAAGGTTGTAGTCCCTATGATGGAGGATGATACACGTGAGGAACTCATGGCCTACCAGTACCTGCTTCATCGCCAGAAGAGGGAGTTGGTCAAAATGCAGAGACAATTAGACGATCGCAAAAGAGTAGACGATGCGTCAAGCTTACGACGATGCAACTAAGCTCAACCTGCAATTCCGGAAGCGTCCTAGGAGGCTCACAACCAAGGAGGGGCGGCTCTCGGCTATACGATGTTCCCGAGAACGAAAGGTGCGAGATAACCCAAGATTTGGATCTTTCCTTCATGTCAGTGGATTTAGTGGGTAACATAAAAGCCAAGACGCCTCAAGCTGTCATTGTCGCGTCCCAAACTTACCTACTTGCTACTCAACCGGCAGCTGATGATCCGCAGGCGGCCATCCATCAGTCTGTCCTCATGAGCCTCGGCATGGTTGGGGCATCGCTTGCACATGGAGACAACGAGGTTCTCCCACAACCCGATAGATCACCACGTCATCGCAGCAGCCCTCGGCATGTGGTTGAAACTGTTGGAATTATGCCCTAGAGGCAATAATAAAGATGTTATTATTATAATTCTTGTTCATGATAAAGTTTATGTTCCATGCTAGAATTGTATTAAGCGGAAACTTTAATACTTGTGTGGTTTGTAAACAACACCGTGTCCCTAGTACGCCTCTATGGACTAGCTCATTGATCAATGATGGTTAAGGTTTCCTAACCATAGACATGAGTTGTCAATTGATAATGAGATCATATCATTGGGAGAATGATATGGTGGATAGACCCAAACAAAGCAGAGCAATTAGATCGTGTCATCGTGTTCGTCTTTGCGAAGCTTTTCCTATGTCAAATATTGTATTCCTTAGACCATGAGATAATGCAACTCCCTGGTATCGGAAGAAAGCTTTGAGGTCATCAAACGTCATCCTATGAGAGGGTGATCATAAAGGTGTCTCTCAGGTGATCGGAAAGTATCTGTTGGATTGTATGTATCGAGATGGTTTTTGTCCCTCCCAAGTCGGAGAGATATACTTCGGGCCCACTCGGTAATCGATATCAACACCTCTTGCAAGCATGTGGTTAAGGAGTTAATCACAAAGTGATATCGGATTACGGAACGAGTAAAGTACTTGCTGTGAACGAGATTGAACTAGGTATGACGGTACCGACGATCGAATCTCGGGCAAGTAAAATATCGCGAGACGAAGGGAATATATATATGGGATTGATTGAATCCTGGCATCGTGGTTCATCCGATATGATCATCGATGAATGTGTGGGAGTCAATATGGGTGCCCAGACCCCGCTATTGATTATTGATAGAAGATCATGTCTGCATATTCTCGAACCCGCAGGGTCACACACTTAACGTATCTCGACGCTAGGATAGATTGGATAATTGGTTTATGAAAAAAAATTCAGAGTCTCGGATGGGATCCGGGATATCACGAGAGGTTCCGGAATGGTCCGGAGAATAAGATTCATATAAGGCAGTGCAGTTTTTGGAGTTCGGAATTGTTCCGGGTTAATCGGTATTGTACCGGAAGCTTCTAGAACCTTCCGGAAGGGGACCAACGTGGCCCCACCTTCCGGGAGGGGTCATGGGCCTATGAGGGAGTGTCCTGGCCGCATTGGGCCAGGGGCACAAGGCCCCATAGGGCCCAGCCGATTCTAGAGAGATTTGACTCGTTTAAATCTCGGGATAGAATTTCTAGATAAGGGAGAGTTAAAATCGTTTAAACTAGAGATAGGATTTCTAGATAAGGGAGAGTTTAAATTGTTTAAACTAGAGATAGGCTTGGAGGAGGGGCAAGGGCTGGCCGCCCCCCCTCTATATATAGAGGGGTGGTGCGCCCCCTCCCCCTACACACACCTTCCTCCAAGCCCTAGCAGCCTTGCTACCTTCCTCTCTCCCTCCCGACTGTTTGTAGGCGAAGCCCTGCAGCAGAAATTCTCCACCATATACACCACGCCGTCGTGCTCTAGATCCAATCTATCTCTCCACCATACTCGCTGGTCCGAGGAAGGAGGAGACGTCGAGGTGCTGCACGTGTGCATCTCACGGAGGCACCGCCACTTGTGGTGCTAGATCGGATCGGATCGCGAGGAGGAGAAGCGAGTACGACTACATCACCCACGTTCCGACGAACGTTCCGCTGTGCGAATCTTCAAGGGTATGAAGATCTAATCCAATCTCTCTCGTTGTTTGCATCTCCTAGATTAGATCTTGGCTTTCCCTCTGTTCGCTCCGTAGAAAATTTTGATTTACTATGCCGCGAAACCCTTCAGTGGTATCAGAGCTAGATCTATGCGTAGATGTGTTTCACGAGTAGAACGCAACATGGTTGTTGCGGGCGTTGATGTTTTCTGTTGCAAGCCTCTTGTTTGTGTTCTTCTTATGACGCGGGATAGTGAGATTGAAGCGGTCCAGGCCAACCTTACGCGACGTCGTTCGCGAGACCGGCTCCGCACTTGACGTGTGGCTTGTTCCACACATGCGGCTGGTGGATGTCAGTTTCTCTCACTATAGTTGTCATGGGATTAACACCGGAGTTTGGCAACCATAATATCACCGTTGTGGCTTTCCGTAGGTAAGAATCGTTCTTAGCATCTACTCCCATAAAGCCACGTAAAACATGCAACAACAAAGTAGAGGCGTCTAACTTGTTTTTGCAGGGAGTGTTTTCTGTGATATGGTATGGCCCAAGATGTGATGTGTATATTGTATGCGATGATCATGTTTTGTAATGTTTCACGACTTGCATGTCGATGAGTACACAACCGGCAGGAGCCATGTGGTTGTCTTTATAATTGTGTATGACCTGCGAGTCAACTTCTTATACGCCATGTAATAGCTTTACTTTATCGCTAAGTAGTTAGAAATAGTTGTAGTTGCTATTCGTGGTGAAGGCAATCATGGTGGAGTGATGGAGATCATGCCGGAACGCACAAGATGGAGATCATTGCACGAAGATTGGCTATACCATGTCACATAAAGTTATATGCATGTGATGTTTATCCTTTATGTATCTTATTATGCTTAGATCGCGACGGTAGCATTATAAGATGATTCCTCACTTAAAGATCAAGATAAAAACTGTGTTCTCCCCAAGTATGCACCGTTGGGAAAGTTCGTCGTGTCCAAGCATCACGTGATGATCGGGTGCTATAGACTCTACGCTCACATACAACGGGTGCAAGCCAGTTTTTGCACACGCGGAAATACTTGGGTCTAACTTGACGAGCCTAGCATGTACAAACATGGCCTCGGAACACAAGAACCGAAAGGTTAAGCATGAGTCATATGAATGATATGATCTACACTTCGTTGTCCACCATTGAAACCACATCTCTTCTCGTGATGATCGGATTAGGTGTGGTGAATTTGGATCGTGTTCACTAAACAACTTGAGGGATGTTGAATTTAGTGGGAGTTCATCTAGTAATTTGATTAAGCTGAACTATTTATCATGAACATAGTCTAAATTGTACTTGCAAATACTGTAGATCCAATGGCCAAGTCCAACTTCAACTTCAACGTTTTTGCTGAGAAAGAAAAGCTTAGAAACAATGGGTCTAACTTCACCAACTGGTTCCGCAATCTAAGAATAATTCTGTCTGGCGGACAAAAGGACTATGTCCTTGAGAAAGCGTTAGGTAACCCCCCTGCTGCAACTGCGTCGGCTGATGAGAAAGCTGTCTATCAGTCGCGCAAAGATGATTATGGTGTGATTAAGAGCACCATGTTGTTTGCTATGGAACCGGAGCTTCAAAATCGTTTTGAAACCTATCCCGGGCCCTTTGAGATTCTCGAGGAGCTGAAAACCATGTTTCAGACTCAAGCCCGTTCTGAGAGATATGAGATCTCTGAGAAGTTCTTTAACTGCAAGATGGAGGAAGGGAGTTCCGTTAGTGAGCACGCCATAAAGATGTCGGGCTACACTCAACGCCTTGAGAAACTGGAATGCACGATTCCAGAGGAGCTCAAGATTGACAGGGTTCTGCAATCACTCCCTCCCAGCTACAACAGTTTTGTAGTGACTCATAATCAGATTGGTTCCACTGATACGATCACCGAGCTCTTCGCAAAGCTGAAGGCTGCGGAAGTGGACATCAAGAAGGATAATCATGTGTTGATGGTCAACAAGCCCTCCTTTAAGAAAGGTAAGGGAGCAAAGAAGCCCTTCAAGAAGGGCGGCGGCAAGCGCAATGCCCCTGCTGAGAAGAAGCTCAGGTCTGGTCCCAAGCCGGACACTGAGTGCTTCTATTGCAAGGACAAGGGTCACTGGAAGCGCAACTGTCCGAAGTACTTAGCGGACAAGAAGGCTGGCATCATCAAAGGTATATTTGATATACATGTTATTGATGTTTTCCTTACTAGCCCTCGTTGTAGTGCCTGGGTATTTGATACCGGTTCAGTTGCTAATATCTGTAACTCGAAACAGGAGCTATGGAATAGACGGCGGCTTGCGAGGGATGAGGTGACGATGCGCGTTGGCAACGGATCAAGAGTTGATGTGATGGCCGTCGGCACGCTCTCCTTAGTTTTACCTTCGGGATTAGTTTTAAACCTTAATAAATGTTATTATGTGCCTGCGTTGAGCATGAACATCATTTCCGGATCGTGTTTATTGCAAGACGGTTATTCATTTAAATAGGAGAATAATGGTTGTTCTATTTATATGAGTAACATATTTTATGGTCATGCACCTCTTGTGAATGGTTTATTTCTTCTAAATCTCGAAAGGGATGAAACACACATCCATAACATTGAGGCTAAGAGATGCAAAGTAGATAGTGATAATACTACTTATTTGTGGCACTGTCGTCTAGGTCATATTGGAGTAAAGCGCATGAAGAAACTCCATTCTGATGGACTTTTGGAGTCTCTTGATTTTGAATCATTTGACACATGCGAACCATGCCTCATGGGCAAGATGATCAAAACCCCGTTCTCCGGTATGATGGAGCGAGCAACGGACTTGTTGGAAATCATACATACCGATGTATGCGGACCGATGAGTGTTTCGACGCGTGGTGGATATCGCTATTTCCTCACTTTTACCGATGACTTAAGTAGATATGGGTATATCTATTTAATAAAACATAATTCTGAAACGTTTGAAAAGTTCAAAGAATTTCAGAATGAAGTGGAGAACCATCGTAACAGAAAGATTAAGTTTCTACGATCCGATCGTGGGGGCGAATATTTGAGCTATGATTTTCTCACGCATCTTAAAGCAAGCGGAATTGTTTCGCAACTCACGCCACCCGGAACACCACAGCGCAATGGTGTGTCTGAACGCCGGAATCGAACCCTATTAGATATGGTCCGATCGATGATGTCTCTTACTGATTTGCCGTTATCATTTTGGGGTTATGCATTAGAAACCGCTGCATTCACTTTAAATAGGGCTCCATCTAAATCCGTTGAGACGACACCGTATGAACTGTGGTTTGGTGCTAAACCTAAGTTGTCGTTTCTTAAAGTTTGGGGATGCGAAGCTTACGTCAAGAAGTTGATGCCGGACAAGCTCGAACCCAAAGCGGAGAAATGCGTCTTCATAGGATACCCTAAGGAAACTATTGGGTATACCTTCTATCACAGAACCGAAGGCAAAGTGTTTGTCGCAAAGAACGGTTCCTTTCTTGAGAAGGAGTTTCTCTCGAAAGAAGTGAGTGGGAGGAAAGTAGAGCTAGACGAGGTTATTGAACCTTCACTTGAATTGGAGAGTAGCGCAGCACCTGAAATTGTTCCAGTGCCGCCTGCACCAACAATAGAGGAAGCTAATGACAAGGATCATGAAGCTTCGGACGATGCTGCTACTGAACGTCACAGGTCGACAAGGTTGCGTGCCCCTCCTGAGTGGTACGGCAACCCTGTCTTGACTGTCTTGTTGGTAGAAGACAGTGAACCTACGAACTATGAGGAAGCGATGATGAGCCCAGACTCTGAGAAATGGCTGGAAGCCATGAAATCCGAATTGGGATCCATGAGCGAAAACCAAGTATGGACTTTGGTGGATCCTCCTAGCGACCGAAAGGCCGTTGAGTGCAAATGGATATTCAAGAAGAAAACGGATGCGGATGGTAATGTTACCGTCTATAAAGCACGGCTTGTCGCAAAAGATTTTCGACAAGTTCAAGGTGTTGACTACGATGAGACTTTCTCTCCCGTAGCGATGTTTAAGTCCATTTGGATTTTATTAGCAATTGCTGCGTTTCATGATTATGAAATATGGCAGATGGATGTCAAGACTGCTTTCCTCAATGGCAACATTGATGAAGAGTTGTATATGATGCAACCCGAGGGTTTTGTCGATCCTAAGGATGCTAGTAAAGTATGCAAACTTCAGCGTTCCATTTATGGACTGAAGCAAGCATCTCGGAGTTGGAACCTTCATTTTGATCAAGTGATCAAGAGCTTTGGATTTGTTCCAAATTGCTACGAAGCTTGCATCTACAAGAAAGTGAGTGGGAGCTCGGTGACGTTTCTGGTACTGTATGTGGATGACATATTGATTATCGGAAATGACATCAACATGCTTAACGATGTGAAGAGTTATTTGAACAAGTGTTTTTCAATGAAAGACCTAGGTGAAGCTGCTTATATATTGGGCATCAAGATCTATAGAGATAGACAAAGACGCCTGATAGCTTTAAGCCAGAGTACATACCTAGACAAAGTTCTGAAAAGGTTCAGAATGGATAAGGCAAAGAAAGGTTCAGTGCCTATGTTGTCAGGTAAGATATTGAGCAAGGCTCAGTGTCCAGCTACGGTAAATGATAGGGAAGCTATGAGAAAAGTGCCTTATGCCTCGGCCATAGGTTCCATCATGTATGCCATGCTGTGTACTAGACCGGATGTGTCCAATGCTCTTAGTTTGACGAGCAGATATCAAAGTGATCCAGAAGTGGAACACTGGACAGCCGTGAAGAACATCCTAAAGTACCTAAATAGAACTAAAGAAATGTTCTTAGTCTATGGGGGTGATGAACAGCTTGTCGTAAAAGGTTACGTCGATGCTAGTTTCGACACCGATAAGGATGATTCTAAATCTCGGACAGGATACGTTTATATTTTGAATGGAGGAGCTGTGAGTTGGAGAAGCTGCAAGCAAAGCGTGATCGCGGGATCTACAGTAGAAGCGGAATACATGGCTGCTGCAGAAGCGTCAAGTGAAGGAGTTTGGATCAGAAACTT
>OU342737.1:18377428-18435968 GCA_910589765.1 Avena atlantica | reverse complement strand
GCTTTCCGTTCGACTGCGGGCGCCCCAGATAGTCGACTAGGACAAACTCCGACAGCGCCGTCGTCTGTTTTTACTACCCGACGACGACTTCCAGGTGAACCAGACCGCCCCGACCCCTCTTCGTTCACGCACACAGCATCGCCTTACTCTTGCGCACCTGACCATGCTCCTGTCTTACCTCCGCGTGATCTACAGCGTCGCCTTCAACCGCGGACAGAGCCACCTGACGCCGACGAAGTCTCTGGCGAGCAATCGCCACCGTTCCGTGCCCCCCTCTTTCTTCGACCAACATTGAGCTTCCCTAGCCTCCTGCGATCTCGGTGAGCACCCCCTCCATCTTTCCTTGCTTCCTAGAACCACCGCTAGCACCTCGTCTGGCCGTCCCCTCACCGCCGTCCAACGCGCGCAGCGCCGCCAGTTTGATGGTTGATTGATTTCGTTCGTTAGATCTAGATCGTAAGGCTGTAATAGAACATAAGCGAAGGGGTATCGTTTGCCTCTGCGCCGCTCGATCTAAATGAGATCCTACGGCCTGCAGCACGCGATCCAGACGAACCGGTATCGAACAATCCCGAAGCGACGCGTGGCCAGTCTATTTGAAAACAGAAGTTTGAAATCTGATTTAGTGTGATTTTCAAACCCTTATAACTTCAAACCACACATCCAAAAATTACATTTTATGTCGTTGGATTCAGGAGAGCAAGACCTAGCCAACCATGGCCTTAGTTTGGAAAATAGTATCTGTTTGTTTGCCTGTTTTTGCAGATTCATATATGAGCTTATTTAGAGTAGGAAAAATATAGAAATTGATTTTAGGGTTAGATCTTTTTGCAAATTGGTATTTGTGACCTTACTGACCCTAGGAACCAACCCATGGTTTGAAAATGAAATTGGAAAACTTTAGAATGGATTAATTGAATTAGCTATTTCTATCCAACATAAAGATAATGGTTTATTTATGAAAAAGGATTTTTGGAATAAAA
Source organism: Avena atlantica (assembly GCA_910589765.1). Classification (NCBI taxonomy): domain Eukaryota; kingdom Viridiplantae; phylum Streptophyta; class Magnoliopsida; order Poales; family Poaceae; genus Avena; species Avena atlantica. Next base: position 18,434,985 of record OU342737.1, on the reverse strand, counting down.
CTTGAGAAAATATTATGATTCAAAGCTACTGACCCAAAACTACAAACTTGAGAGAGTTAGAAACTTTTGGTGAAAACTTAAAAGGTTTTAGATTTAATAAAACTATTTTTTCCCCCATAAAATGTTGAATGGATTTTAAATAGATTTTGAGGCAAAACCTTCTAACTAATGGCTTTGCCACTTTGTAAAATGACCAATTGGACCCTACAAAGTTTATAAACCTAGTGGAGACCAACCTTGCAATAGAACCATCCTTTGCTACTTATGCATGAATTAGATTCCATTTGTTTTGTGAGTGTGAAATTGTTTGTTTGACTTTGATGTGGAATGTTAGTTGATTTTGTTTGCTTGATTGACTTCTAGTGGATTAGCGAAGTGTGAGACTAGCAAGATCAAGGAGTGAACCACCAGTCCCTACAAAAAAGGCAAGTTACACTATCATACAAAAGTCCTACTATTTTTCATTATACTTAGTGGATTTTGTAAACAATGCATGAAAATGTTTTATATTTATGCTATGCTGATCCTAATAGGATTTCCTAAACACTCCTTAGTGAAAATATTGAAGTTGTACATGCGTAGCCATGCTATGTTTTGAAAGAGATACATGTTGAGATTTTACAAAGGTTGAGAAAAGGACTTGGGTTTTATATAACAAAACAAGGACTCAATGAACCACCTAGGTGGTGGACACTTTATGTTTTGGAGAAGGCGGCAACAAAGGAACCATGTCTATGGCAATCACTTTGTGTTGTGCTCCAAATGAAAACCACCTAGGAAACTTAGAGATTGAACATGTTTCTCCAATTGTGGCTTTCGTGTGCAACCACATGCTATATGGCTCTGGCTTAGTCAACTACAATAGGAAGACCCATACATTGTCTTTAGTTACCGGACATGGGGATCTGGAATGCTTCATGGGAGCTGAAGACAAGCTAGCAATGATGTATGGGAGGACCTTTTGGAAAGACTTCGTCACATTCTCAGTCTGCCAGTACTCCATTTGGTGAGCACTAATCCAGTAGGCCACTGGTGGCAACAAGATGGGGATGTGTCATGTGGGTAAAGTGTACTCCTTCTGCAGAAGTTAATAAAATCTAAGTACTTAGCCGTGTCCCCGGTTATGGACAATACTGAGCAACTAAAGTTTGAACCATGGGAGATCTCGACATTCCAACTTCTGATATAAAAACTTGATGCACTTGGGGGTACCAAGGAATTCAAAGAGATTTTGTTAAGCTTGTTGCACTTGGGGTTACCAAGGTGCTCAAGAGCATGATGTACTTGGGGTTACCAAGGAACTCATGAGATTTCATAAAACTTGTTGTACTTTGGGGTTACCAAGTAGCTCAAGGGATTTTTGACAAGGACTTGAACACTTGAGTTTCTACCAAGGAGTTCAAGGAACTTGGAAAGAGATTTGACAAAAGACCGAAACCATTTTGAAAAGATAGGATAAATATTGCTTTATGCAAATAAGCCTTAAACTCTACTTAGCCAAAGATGCACGTAATGATAGGATCCACTCATAATACACAAAGTAGTGGAACTTGCCAATACAATTCAAATGTATTGACCTTGTGGCTGTAACTTGTAATGTTGCAGGTTTGATTGTCTTTAGTGAAGATTGATTGATTTAGGATTACAAAGTCTACAACCAACATCTGCCTGTGGCACCTTGAAGATGATGGACCCCATGATTATAGTTATTCCGCTGCAATGTAATGTAATAGCCAAATGAGCTATGATTGATGTAATAAACTTATGTTATTCCTGGTTGTAAAGTTATGATATGACCTTTGTTTCTTGATATTACATCTTAACTATGGATGCTAGCTATAGATCCAGGGACTAGCATTGTAAAACACAGGAGGAATCTACCTTATCAGGTTGAGGCCTCTACAATAGATGATCTTGATCATGATAGGAAGCTCACAAGATCTAAACATGATAACACAAATAGTAGAACAAGCATCTAGCTACTGCTATGGACCCATAGTCCAAGGATGAACTACTCACACATCACTCCGGAGGCTGGCATGGTGATGAAGATGGCCTCTTGGATGATCTCCCATCTTTGGAAGGGTGCCGGGAAGACTTCCGGATCCCTCCTGATCTAGGGATGATGGGTGGCGGCAGCAACGGACTTTTTTTTGGAATTCTGATCGGATACTTAGGTTTTTAATCTCGGGGAATATATAGGCGAAAGGGCAAAGTCGGTGGAGGCACGGGGTCAGGGCGGCGCCCCCTGGCCGCGCCCGGCCAGGTGTGGCCGCCTTGGGGTGCGCCTCCCCTCTCCTCTGGACTCCATGTCCTCCTCTGAAAAATAGAAAGTTCGGCTTTTGTTTCGTCCAATTCCGAGAATAATTGTTTACTAGATTTTCTGAAACAAAAACAACATAAAACAGGAACTGGCACTGTGGCATCTTTATTAATAGGTTAGTTCCAAAAAATGCATAAAAATGCCACAAAGTGTAGACAAAACATAAAGCAATTGGTGTAAAATAAGCACAGAGCATCAAAAATTATAGATACGTTTGCAACGTATCAACACTCTTCACGGCGATATTCTTTTGCTTCCACCCACTTTGCCATCTACATCATCAAATCATGGGGATGCACAAAGTAATGACTATCACTAGAGGAAAAAGGGCCATCCGTTCGCGACCCCTGGGAGCATTAGTCCCGTTGCGCCACCAACCGGGACTAATGCTGGCACGCGTCCCGGTTGGAGCGGGCACGGGGCCAGGGGCATAGGTCCCGGTTGGTAAGGGGGCATGCGTCCCGGTTGTAGCCACCAACCGGGACTAAAGTTTGGCCACAGCCACGTGGCGTGGCACGCACCTTTAGTCCCGGTTGCTGGCTCCAACCGGGACTAAAGACCCCTTGCCCTCTATAAATGCAACGCCCCAGCCCCGTCTGCCTCCACTCTGTTTTTTCGAATGGTGTAAGGTGTGAGGGTGTGTGCTAGTTTTTTCTCATGCATGCATTGAAGGTGTTTGTTGAAATGTTTGAGTGAAAAATCCAGTTGAATTTCTCATAGAACAAAAATATAGAAGGTGTCCGAGACGCACTTGAGCTTTCTCCTCTTTATTTCCCTCGATCGAGGTTAGCAATCTATCTTTTCTAGGTCATTGATACAATTCATGTGTCGTTGTGAATTGGTTATTTCACTATTTATGATGTCCTGTTTTTGATAAACTTACTTATATGATGCAGATGAACGGTCGGGAATGGATGTACGGTGACCGGCGGGTAGCCGGTATATCAAAGGCGTGGATAAATTTATCGATGTGTCTACGGCAAACAAAGAGAATGGATTTATACGTTGTCCATGTGTTCAATGTCGGAACAACAAGGAGTACTCTTCCTCGAAAATCATTCGCGGCCACCTGATTATGAAAGGTTTCATGCCCAACTATAATTGCTGGACCAAGCACGGGGAAAGAGGGGTTATGATGGAAGATGGTGAAGAAGAAGATGATGATAACAAGTATCATCATATGTTCCTGAATACAGTGATACTGCAATGGAAGACAATGGAGAGGAAAAAGGTGAAGAACGGCATCAGATGAGCCGGCTGATGAACTTGGTAGGGTCATTTCTGATGCAAAGCGAGACTGTGAAACAGAAAATGAGAAGTTGAAGTTAGAGGGCATGTTAGAAGATCACAAGAAATTGTTGTACCCAAATTGTGAAGATGGCAGCACAAAGCTCGGTACCACACTGGAATTGTTGCGATGGAAGGCAGAGTGTGGTCTAATTGACTCCTCATTTGAAAAGATGCTGAAAATAATGAAGCCGAAGTTTCCAAAACATAACGAACTTCCCGAGAGTACCTACGAAGCAAAGAAGACTCTCTGTCCTCTGGGATTAGATGTGCAAAAGATACATCATGCATTAATGACTGCATCCTCTACCGCGGTAAGGAGTATGAGAATTTAGATAAATGCCCGGTATGCAACGCGTTGCGGTATAAGATCAGACGAGATGACCCTGGTGATGTTGAGGAGAGCCCCTCGGGAAGAGGGTTCCTGCTAAGGTTATGTGGTATGCTCCTATAATACCAAGGTTGAAACGCATGTTCAGAAACAAAGAGCATGCCAGGTTGTTGCGATGGCACAAAGAAGACTGTAAGAAGACGGGGAGTTGAGACACCCTGCTGATGGGTCACAGTGGAGAAAAATCGAGAGAGACTTCCCAGACTTTGCAGGTGACGCAAGGAACTTATGGTTTGGTCTAAGTACGGATGGCATGAATCCTTTTGGGGAGCAGAGCTGCAGTCACAGCACCTGGCCCGTGACTCTATGTATCTACAACCTGCCTCCTTGGTTGTGCATGAAGCGTAAGTTCATTATGATGCCAGTGCTCATCCAAGGCCCGAAGCAACCGGGCAACGACATTGATGTGTACCTTAGGCCATTAGTTGAAGAACTCTTACAGTTTTGGGGCAAACCAGGTGTACGTGCATGGGATGAGAACAAACAGGAGCCATTTAATCTACGAGGGTTGTTATTCGTAACCATCAATGATTGGCCTGCTCTTAGTAACCTTTCAGGACAGACAACAAAGGATATAAGGCATGCACCCACTGTTTAGATAAGACCGAAGGTACATATTTGCATAAATGCAAGAAGGTTGTGTACCTAGCGAATCGACGATTTCTTCCGACAAATCATCCCGTAAGAAGAAAGGCAAGCATTTTAAAGGTGAGGCAGATCACCGAAGAAGCCTGAACTCCCTGCTGGTGATGATGTATTTGGTATGGTCAAGGACATAGAAGTAATCTTTGGAAAGGGTCCCGGCGGTCAATCAGTTCCGAACGACGTCGCTACAGGACACGCACCCATGTGGAAGAAGAAATCTATATTTTGGGAGCTGCCATATTGGAAAGTCATGCGTGTCCGCTCTTCAATCGACGTGATGCACGTGACGAAGAATCTCTGCGTGAACCTGCTAGGATTCCTAGGCGTGTATGGTAAGACAAAAGATACACCTGAAGCACGGGAGGACCAACAAATTATGAAAGACCCAAAGAACATGCATACAGATAACAAGACGGATAAAGGGCGTCACTTAAGGCGTGCCAGCTATGCTCTTACCAAAGCAGAGAAGGAAATCTTTTTTGAAGTCCTTTACAGTATCAAGGTGCCGTCAGGCTTCTCATCTAATATAAGGGGATAATAAATATGGCAGAGAAAAAGTTCCAAACCTGAAGTCTCATGACTGTCACATGATTATGACGCAGTTGCTTCCGATTGCATTGAGGGGGCTTCTACCGGAAAATGTTCGAGTACCCATTGTGAAGCTGTGTGCATTCCTCAATGCAATATCTCAGAAGGTAATCAATCCAGATATTCTGCCAAGGTTACAGAAGGATGTGGTACAATGTCTTGTTAGTTTTGAATTGGTGTTCCCACCATCCTTCTTCAATATTATGACGCATCTCCTGGTTCATCTAGTGGAAGAGATTGCCATTCTCGGTCCGGTATTTCTGCACAATATGTTCCCCTTTGAGAGGTTCATGGGAGTCTTAAAGAAATATGTTCATAATCGTGCTAGACCAGAAGGAAGCATCTCCAAGGGATATGGAACAGAGGAGGTCATTGAGTTTTGTGTTGACTTTATTCCTGACTTAAGCCGATTGGTGTTTCTGACTCGCGGCATGAGGGAAGACTAAGTGGAAAAGGCACGCTGGGAAAGAAAGCAATGATATGTAGGGACGGGGATTCTTTCACTAAAGCACACTACACAGTTCTACATAATTCCCTGGCAGCTCCGTATATCGAGGAACACAAGAATATTGTACGCTCCAAAAACCCGGGGAAGCCTGAATCATGGATTACAGATGAACACATGAAGTCTTTCGGTGGTTGGATGCGGACACATCTCTTGAATGACACCACTGTTGGAGATCAGCTATACTTGTTGGCCGCGTCACCATCTTCTACTGTATTGAATTTCCAAGGGTGCGAAATAAATGGGAATACATTCTACATGATCGCCCAAGATAAAAAGAGCACCAACCAAAATAGTGGTGTCCGCTTTGATGCAATAGACGAGAATGGACAAAAGGACACATATTATGGTTACATAGAGGAGATATGGGAACTAGACTATGGAGTCTCTTTTAAGGTCCCTTTGTTTCGCTGCAAATGGGTCAACCTGAATGGGGAAGGGGTAAAGATAGACCAGTTGTACGGAATGACAACAGTGGATCTCAACAATCTTGGTTATAGAGATGAACCATTCGTCCTAGCCAATGATGTGTCTCAGGTTTTCTATGTGAAGGACATGTCCTCCAGACCGAAAAAAAAAAAAAATATGCAAACGAATACATCATATGATGAGCCAAAGCGTCACATAGTTCTTTCAGGGAAAAGAAACATCGTGGGAATCGAGGACAAGACAGACATGTCAGAAGATTATAATAAGTTTGATGAAATTCCGCCCTTCATAGTGAAAACTGACCCAAGCATCCGTTAAGTAAAGAAGATGCTCCATGGTTACGTCTGAAGCGGTCATAAGGAAAGACATATGCCAAGAAGTTCATGCTCATATTATGTAACTCTAGTCATTTCTTTCGCGGTTTGTGGCTTGACCGAAGGATATCTTTCGCGGTTTGTGGCCTTTAGTCCCGGTTTTGTAGTCTCAGTTTTTAATATTAATAAATGTCTTGAGTGTTAGTCCCATTTTGTGGCTGGACCGGGAGTGCCTCTATGACCAGTTTCTTGGAGATGCCGGAGGACTGGGCTCCGTCGGCATCTCCCTGAAACTGGTCGTAGTGGTGGCCCTGCTTTCGAAAACCATCTTGCAGCTTGTAACTTCACTAACTAGATCAATACGCCTCGGAGCTAACTAATTTCACATATTAGGGAGTGCCTCTATGACCAGTTTCTCGGAGATGCCGGAGGACTGGGCTCCGTCGGCATCTCCCTGAAACTGGCCGCAGTGGTGTCCCTGCTCTCGAAAACCATCTTGCAGCTTGTAACTTCACTAACTAGATCAATACGCCTCGGAGCTAACTAATTTCACATATTAGGGAGTGCCTCTATGACCAGTTTCTCGGAGATGCCGGAGGACTGGGCTCCGTCAGCATCTCCCTGAAACTGGCCGCAGTGGTGTCCCTGCTCTCGAAAACCATCTTGCATCTTGTAACTTCACTAACTAGATCAATACGCCTCGGAGCTAACTAATTTCACATATTAGGGAGTGCCTCTATGACCAGTTTCTCGGAGATGCCGGAGGACTGGGCTCCGTCGGCATCTCCCTGAAACTGGCCGTAGTGGTGTCCCTGCTCTCTAAAACCATCTTGGAGATGCCTCAAACTGGCTGGAGGACTGGACTCACAAGGATGCATATTTATAGTACAAGCAGCTCGGCATAATGTCGACACTCACGACATAATGTCGACACTCACCCCTATTATTAGTGCTGACTCATCTTTAGTCCCGGTTGGTGTCTCCAACCGGGACTAAAGGTTCATCTTTAGTCCCGGTTGGTGACACCATCCGGGACAAGGTACAAGCCGCACGACATAATGTCGACACTCACCCCTATTATTAGTGTTGTCTGGCCCACTCTACCGCAATCCCTTTAGTCCCGGTTTGTGACTACATCCGGACTAAATGTGTGCCGAACAATGATCATGTTTCGAAAAATCCCTTTTCCATTTTCCGAGCGCAAAAAACGGGTCGTTTTGTGAAGTAACCACCAAAATGCCGTTTCAGAATGCTACCGTCCTATTTTCCTAAAATACTAGACCACCTTACATGGACTATATCCCAACCGGTACATCTCAAACCTTTTCGTCCATCCCGGGTAAAAAGGACAAATGTCTGCCGAATCGGCAGGAAGTGGGTCCGGTTTGTACTACAGGTACATGATCTATCGCCCGTGATTTTTTGAAAAAATCATTTTTAGACACGCAATATGTGGTTTCTTTAGAGATCCAATGCAAGTTCTAACGATGCCCGTCCCCTATCTTCATGCACACCGGTTCGACCATAGTTAGAAATTCAGATAATTCAAAACGGGCATAATAAATTCAAAAAAAATCCGAACAATGAAAATCCTTCGCGTGGTGTCATATATGTTACATAGTTGAAAGGAAAAATACCAGACTTGGTATATTGATCATGTTTCGAAAAAACCTTCACAAAATGACCTATCATGTTCGAGGTTTCATGGCTTTCGGTCCAAATGACCGATGTTATGTGCTGAATCACGGCATAGTTTGTGATGTTGTCCCCATATTATGCATGTGTGTGGACATTGGTATGTAGAACAACGTTGCAGGAGGAAGTTTTCCTTTTTGTCGCACGGAAAATCCCTTTTCCATTTTCCGAGCGCAAAAAACGGGTCGTTTTGTGAAGTAACCACCAAAATGCCGTTTCAGAATGCTACCGTCCTATTTTCCTAAAATACTAGACCACCTTACATGGACTATATCCCAACCGGTACATCTCAAACCTTTTCGTCCATCCCGGGTAAAAAGGACAAATGTCTGCCGAATCGGTAGGAAGTGGGTCCGGTTTGTACTACAGGTACATGATCTATCGCCCGTGATTTTTTGAAAAAATCATTTTTAGACTCGCAATATGTGGTTTTTTCAGAGATCCAATGCAAGTTCTAACGATGCCCGTCCCCTATCTTCATGCACACCGGTTCGACCATAGTTAGAAATTCAGATAATTCAAAACGGGCATAATAAATTCAAAAAAAATCCGAACAATGAAAATCCTTCGCGTGGTGTCATATTCTGTTACATAGTTGAAAGGAAAAATACCAGACTTGGTATATTGATCATGTTTCGAAAAAACCTTCACAAAATGACTTATCATGTTCGAGGTTTCATGGCTTTCGGTCCAAATGACCGATGTTATGTGCTGAATCACGGCATAGTTTGTGATGTTGTGCCCATATTATGCATGTGTGTGGACATTGGTATGTAGAACAATGTTGCAGGAGGAAGTTTTCCTTTTTGTCGCACGGAAAATCCCTTTTCCATTTTCCGAGCGCAAAAAACGGGTCGTTTTGTGAAGTAACCACCAAAATGCCGTTTCAGAATGCTACCGTCCTATTTTCCTAAAATACTAGACCACCTTACATGGACTATATCCCAACCGGTACATCTCAAACCTTTTCGTCCATCCCGGGTAAAAAGGACAAATGTCTGCCGAATCGGCAGGAAGTGGGTCCGGTTTGTACTACAGGTACATGATCTATCGCCCATGATTTTTTGAAAAAATCATTTTTAGACTCGCAATATGTGGTTTCTTCAGAGATCCAATGCAAGTTCTAACGATGCCCGTCCCCTATCTTCATGCACACCGGTTCGACCATAGTTAGAAATTCAGATAATTCAAAACGGGCATAATAAATTCAAAAAAAATCCGAACAATGAAAATCCTTCGCGTGGTGTCATATTATGTTACATAGTTGAAAGGAAAAATACCAGACTTGGTATATTGATCATGTTTCGAAAAAACCTTCACAAAATGACCTATCATGTTCGAGGTTTCATGGCTTTCGGTCCAAATGACCGATGTTATGTGCTGAATCACGGCATAGTTTGTGATGTTGTGCCCATATTATGCATGTGTGTGGACATTGGTATGTAGAACAATGTTGCAGGAGGAAGTTTTTCCTTTTTGTCGCACGGAAAATTCCTTTTCCATTTTCCGAGCGCAAAAAACGGGTCGTTTTGTGAAGTAACCACCAAAATGCCGTTTCAGAATGCTACCGTCCTATTTTCCTAAAATACTAGACCACCTTACATGGACTATATCCCAACCGGTACATCTCAAACCTTTTCGTCCATCCCGGGTAAAAAGGACAAATGTCTGCCGAATCGGCAGGAAGTGGGTCCGGTTTGTACTACAGGTACATGATCTATCGCCCGTGATTTTTTGAAAAAATCATTTTTAGACTCGCAATATGTGGTTTCTTCAGAGATCCAATGCAAGTTCTAACGATGCCCGTCCCCTATCTTCATGCACACCGGTTCGACCATAGTTAGAAATTCAGATAATTCAAAACGGGCATAATAAATTCAAAAAAAATCCGAACAATGAAAATCCTTCACGTGGTGTCATATTATGTTACATAGTTGAAAGAAAAATACCATACTTGGTATATTGATCATGTTTCGAAAAAACCTTCACAAAATGACCTATCATGTTCGAGGTTTCATGGCTTTCGGTCCAAATGACCGATGTTATGCGCTGAATCACGGCATAGTTTGTGATGTTGTGCCCATATTATGCATGTGTGTGGACATTGGTATGTAGAACAATGTTGCAGGAGGAAGTTTTCCTTTTTGTCGCACGGAAAATCCCTTTTCCATTTTCCGAGCGCAAAAAACGGGTCGTTTTGTGAAGTAACCACCAAAATGCCGTTTCAGAATGCTACCGTCCTATTTTCCTAAAATACTAGACCACCTTACATGGACTATATCCCAACCGGTACATCTCAAACCTTTTCGTCCATCCCGGGTAAAAAGGACAAATGTCTGCCGAATCGGCACGAAGTGGGTCCGGTTTGTACTACAGGTACATGATATATCGCCCGTGATTTTTTGAAAAAATCATTTTTAGACTCACAATATGTGGTTTCTTCAGAGATCCAATGCAAGTTCTAACGATGGCCGTCCCCTATCTTCATGCACACCGGTTCGACCATAGTTAGAAATTCAGATAATTCAAAACGGGCACAATAAATTCAAAAAAAACGGGCATATAAGTTAAAAATCCAAACACTTTTTATGTTTAAAGTTTTTCTAAATTCCAAATTAATATTCAAAAATATAAGTTAATTCATTTTAAAAGGTTACATTAATTATTTTTTAAAAATAGAATATGTTTTTGAATTATTTATTCAAATCCATACACTTCTTATGTTTAAAGTTTTTCTAAATTCCAAATTGATATTAAAAAAATATAAGTTAATTCATTTTTAATTGTAAATGGTTCATATTTTAAATGGTTACATTAATTGTTTTTTAAAACAGAAAATGTTTTTGAATTATTTATTTAAATCCAAACACTTTTTATGTTTAAAATTTTTCTAAATTCCAAATTAATATTCAAAAATATATGTTAATTCATTTTAAAAGGTTACATTAATTATTTTTAAAAATAGAATATGTTTTTGAATTATTTATTCAAATCCATACACTTCTTATGTTTAAAGTTTTTCTAAATTCCAAATTGATATTAAAAAAATATAAGTTAATTCATTTTTAATTGTAAATGGTTCATATTTTAAATGGTTACATTAATTATTTTTTAAATAAAATGGTTTTGAATTATTTATTCAAATCCAAACACTTTTTATGTTTAAAGTTTTTCTAAATTCTAAATTAATATTCAAAAATATAAGTTAATTCATTTTAAAAGGTTACATTAATTATTTTTTAAAAATAGAATATGTTTTTGAATTATTTATTCAAATCCATACACTTCTTATGTTTAAAGTTTTTCTAAATTCCAAATTGATATTAAAAAAATATAAGTTAATTCATTTTTAATTGTAAATGGTTCATATTTTAAATGGTTACATTAATTATTTTTTAAAACAGAAAATGGTTTTGAATTATTTATTCAAATCCAAACACTTTTTATGTTTAAAGTTTTTCTAAATTCCAAATTAATTATCATTTAAAAAACAATACAAATTTAAACCCCAAAATAAAAAATAAGGCGGGAACAGAGAGAAAATACCTGAAATTTTTTGAAAACAGGGGAATATGTCCCGGTTGGAGCCACCAAGCGGGACTAAAGACCCACTGCGCGCCAACCCTTGGTCTGCTGAAAATTTTGGAGTATAGGTCCCGGTCGGTGGCTCCAACCGGGACATATGCACCTTTAGTCCCGGTTGGAGCCACGAACCGGGACTAAAGGCCCTTTAGTTATAACAGCGCGTGCCTCCTCTTCTTCTTTCCTTCCCCACTCACTTCTCTGCCTCTGCCTCTGCCCCGCGCCGCCGACGACGACGCCGCCAGGCTGCCCCCGCCACCGTCGCGCGCTCCCCGTAGCGGCTCCGTCGTCAACGCCTCCGCCTCTGGCCGCCACCCGCGTCTCTTCCCGCGCGCCGACGACCGTGCCGCCCGCGCGTCTCCTTCCCCCGACGACCGCCGGCCGCCCGCTTCTCTGCTTCCCGTCGACGACCGCGCCCTTCCCCCACCGCCGCGCGTCAGGTACGGCGCCGCCCCTCCCTGCCTCTTTGTCCTCCCCCTCCCTCTGCTGCTGGTGGTGGGCGCGGCGGCTTCGATCGGGTGGTGCATCGTCGCCGGCGCCGTTTCCTCCACCGCCGCGTCGTCCTTGTCCACGGCGTCACGCTGACGTGGCCACGGGCCCGCTGACGTGGCCCACGGTGGCTTGCTGATGTGGCCTAGGGCCCAGCACTCAGTGACAGTGGCTAGGTTCTGTCTTGGTAAAAAAAAACCCAACCCTTTGCTGATGTCATATTGACACAGTAATTCAATTTTAAATGATTTAATAATTCCAGAAATTGATATAAACTTGTAAATTCAATATCTTTTTATTTATAAGTCAGAAAAATACAAATAATATATCAAATTGTTCAGAAAAATGAAACCTATCTATTTAACCTATAATCATGCATTGTTCAACAATTTAAATGACAAGTATAATTAGAAGAACAAATGCACCCCTCTCATATGTTCCGGAGTTTCCCCGAGTTAGGGTTTTCACCCGTCGGAACCCTGATTAAATCGTCGAGCATGTCTTAGGGTTACATTCCAATGCAAATTAACTTGTCATATCATCATACTTGCTTGAGCATTGCATCGATGCCATGTGTTGATTGTTTCCCTTTCTTTTTGGTGTTTCGATTATTAGGTTTATTATTAGTTAGGTATTATTAGGTTTATTAATTAGTTTGGTATTATTGGTCTTCGACCCCACTGGTTAGTCAATGTAGGTAGCCCCAGACCCTATTCACATTGTCAGTCACTTTGGTTAGATAAGGAATCATTAATACCCCTTAGGTGCATGTGGGTTCGACGATGTGCCTTCGCTAGGGCATTCTAAACCCTCTTAAATCGATTCCAATATGGTATTTTGTTAGTATCTAGTGTTACCTATCTGCTGGATAGTTTCCCTTTTGTAGCCTTATACTCATGTTCCCCTCTCATATGCATCGGAGGTTTCTCCGAACTAGGTTACACCCCTCGGAACTCCGGAATATTGATTTTAGTTGATTTTAGCTAGAGTTACCTATCTACTACACGGTTTCCTTTTTGTAGCTAGGTTTAGGGTTTCTCTTCATTTTTATTATTGTGTATGTATATATTAGGGTTTCTCCTTAACTTTCTCCTTTAGCCGCTTTGACTTATTCGTTTTTCCACCTATGCAGAAAATATGGACCCACACGTCAGAGACGAAGAAAAGGAAGAGTTGATCCAAGGTGTGATCCGTGGGGAAGATAATTTAGACGTATCAACGTTTCTGAACAACTCCGGTGAGGGTGATCCTATTTTTACCGGAGTAGACAACTTGTTTGAGGTTGAAGGTGTTGCCTTCCGCGAGGGAGAAGGCAATGCCTTGTGTAATCGAGAAGACGACCGCTTCGGCGAGGTGCATGTAATATAAATCAATTCATTAATTAATCATCTGCTATCTATATAGAAATAGTAACGACGATCTTTCTTCTTTTAGCCCTCCGGATCGAAGGAATCTACTGAAAAGAGCAGACGAGGCCTAACCAAAAAGTTGCAAGACCATGAGAGGTTTAGGATAGAAGATGTCGCTGAAGACGGCAGACCGACAGCTCCCGAAGTTGTCGCAACCAAATTTGTGGCACAATGCGGAGTAATCGTTAGGGACTTAATCCCGATCACCATTAGAAATTGGAATAGGCCTGCTAAAGCGGATGAAGAGGGAACATGTTTATTTGTCCCTAACCACGCCAAAGATTTACTGTGGAAGAGGCTCATGGTTAATTTCAAACTACCGAAGATAGAGCTGGATCCAAATGCGGAGGATCCAGTTGAGGACGCCTTACAACATGGGAGAGCCATGGAGGCTAAGGTCAGGGAGTGGGCTTTGAAGAAGATGGCCCAGTGTTTCACCAACTGGAAGAAAAGATTGCACCTTGACTATGTCGTGAAAAAGAAAACTCCCGATTTCAAGAATATTCAGTTTGAGAAGATAAAACCATTCTGGGATGAGTTTGTGGAATACAAGAAATCATAAAAAGCTAAGAAAATGTCTGAAACGAATAAGCTGAATGCTGCTAAGAAGAAGTATCACCATACTATGGGGCAAGGTGGCTACAAGGTTGGCATTCCTAAGTGGGAGAAACCTGAGCAGGAACTGTGTGATAAAAATATCACCCCAGAGACAGACGATTGGCTAGAACGTGCAAGGAATTGGTTTTACGGGCATGGGGGCACGTTGGACTCGGAAGGGAGGTGCATATATAACATACGACATAAAGAAGACCCCTTGCCAATCGAGAGGATGAGAAAAGCAGTAAAGGCTGTTAAAGATGGGGACTTCATTCCCGATAGAGAGAATGATGAGCTCACACTCGCCCTTGGAAATAAGGAACATGATGGACGAACACGAGGCACAATAGGCTCCCAATCATGGAGGACTGGGTTTCCCGAAGAGAGGAAGAAATATCCTGATAGAAGCCGTCAGAGGAGTAAGGACAGGGCGGCAGTTGAAGCAGAAAGTCAGAAAGAGCGAATGCGTTTAATTGAAGAACGATTAAAGCAACAACAAGATGAAATTAACTCACTTAAAGAGCAAAGTACTACCGGCCCATCTCAGCAGCACACTGCATTCGATGCTACCGGCCTATCGAATAATCGAAAAAGCAGTGTGGCTTCCACCGAGGTCCCGGGTGATGACAATGGCGATGCCGATGATGCACCGACGATGGCTCCTGTTGGCTACCCAGTGGATGATATCACAGAGATGACACACTGCGAGCTACATGTCAAAGTTGTGAACATATCAATGAAGGTGGCGGTCGGCTATGCCTTACCAATTGGACCCACACCAACTTACCACAGTCGTCCGGTTCCAGAGGGCTACGCTGTTGTCGGCGTGGATGAAATCATGCCCACCTTTGAGGTTTTAGATCTTCACTACCCTGCTGGTGAAGGGGATGTGACTGTGCTGGGTGACGCAAAAAACGTCACCATTCTATGGCCGAAGGATTGTATCGTGCTTCGAAATCACACGCCAAGGCCATCTTCGCCGCCGCCTCACCCGTCTCCAGCGAGGTCGTCGCCGCCGCGGCAGCCGTCTTCGTCGCCTCACCCGGCTCTCGCCTCACCCGGGTCCGTCGCCTCACCAATCTCCGGTGCAGACATCGCCGCGGGAGCCATCGCCGGCGCCTCAGGATAAAAAGCGTAAGCGTACCGCTACTGTGCGTCGTAAGCGATCGCCGAAACGTAAACAAGAGCCTCTTCCAAAAGTACCAACGGTTCCTCCCAAGAGAGCTTATGACTGTACTGAAGAGGAGACTGCGGCGATCGTTGATGCGGAAACGACAGCGTTTTTCGCTAAGCTGAGGCGGCCGAAAGAGCCAGAGTTCCCCAGCACCAAAGAAGAAAAAGCCAAAGTGTTGAAAATGCTAAAGACTCTTCATCAACCCGAGCCAAAGCTGTCATCAGACTATGAGCGTTCTATTCTCAAGTCACATGCAGCACAAAAAGCCTCGAAGAGCAGTACTGATGCAAGCGGGAAATCTGTTGCCCAGCTCGGAGAACAAGCAAAACAGACTTGCGCCCCTCTCAAGGTGATTTCTCAAACCAATGTGGGGTCGAGCAAATATGGGGCCGAAGAGCAGTATGATCCAGAGGTAGTTGCACAATACGGAGAAGCTGCCGCTGCTCAAGGTATGAGTATTGCCCAGTACTTATCCCAGTTAGAGTTCTTCCCCGTGAGTGAAGTAGCATACCAATACCAGTACGGAAAACCTCTCGTCAAACCTGAGGAGGTAAACAATCTTTCAACAAAAATGCGAAGATTGCATAACTGGTACATGCATGCCACAAGGGCCGGGGCTAACTGGATAGTGCTGAGGGTTACAAAAAAGCATCATGGGAAAGATAAGGATGACATGATATCCATTGAATTTGATGAACTATTTCAATTATTCAATCAAGACGCCTTGGAAAAATCGATCATGAGTGCCTATTGTCTGTAAGTACTAATTCTGTAATTAATTTAGTCTCCATCTATATTATTTTGTTTATTGCATGTATATAATCATACTTTAATATGCAGAATGAAGATTCTCGAATGCAGCAGAGGACAAATCTATGACATTGGCTTCATTGACCCATATTGGGTTCATGAAGCTAATCTCAAAATAAGCCCCCAGGATACGGAGGATAATATAGTACACGCGTTAAGGTTTCAAGAAATCAAAAGGGAAATACTATTTCCTTACAACTTCCAGTGAGTGTTATTGTCTTGTATAAACTTTCTATTTCGCTTACTCGATGTTAAGTATATAATTGATTAGTTCTGCATTCGCAGGTACCACTATATTCTGTTAATCATTCAACTTGACAAAGGGCGTGTACTAGTCATGGACTCGAAACATAAACCCCTTGAGACGTGGAAGGACATGCAGATACTTATCCAGCGGTAATTCTAATCATTACGACACTATATCGGCAACGTTCGTGAATTTTATGATATCAAGTACTTAATAACTTATTTTATTCGTTTTCTACGCCGGGCAGCGCTTGGAAACGGTTCACCAAGAAGGCTAGGGGTGTTTTGAAAGAGGAGCTTACATTTCAACCACTAGATGTAAGCACCACTAGCTATATCCGCGCATCTCTTTGATTCTAGTTTTGATACAGTTATTATCATGCTTGATTATTATTTTGATTGAACTCTGTTGTCGTAAAGTGCCTGACGCAGGGACCAGGTAACAATCTATGTGGATACTACGTATGCGAGTTCATCCGGCAGACGTGCGATGAGAAGGGCAGAAATTTAGAGCAACTCCACGTACGTAAAAAAATTCTATAGTTTTTAATTACAATCAAATTGTGTTTAGTTTCATATTCATATAGGCTGACTCCTTTTTTAAATCAGATCGAACGTCTACGGGACGGTCTTCTGCCAAAGGATCGCATACGAGCAATACAGGAGGAATTGGCGGGATTCTTGGATGCAGAAGTCCTAGACCCAAAAGGGGAATACTACTCGGCTGTGTATAGACAATAGGAATTGTAAAAATAGCAACTTTTAAGAAATTGGCCGGTAGCATCGAATAGCAACTTTTGTATGTAGTGCATGAACTCGATCCGTGTATTGAATGTAAAATGTTGTCATGATGATCTTGTGTAATATAAGGTTCCTTCATTGATAAGTGCAAAACACTAAATAAACAATAAAACAACCTAAATGAATTCTCTGCCCGGCACAAAAAGTGGCGAAAATGCTGCCGCGGCAACAAAATGTGCCAAAATGAATTCTCTGCCGCGGCAGAGAAATGGGCCAAATCTCTGCCGCGGCAGCAGGTTATTAGTCCTGGTTCGTGTTACGAACCGGGACTAAAGCCCCCCCCCCTCGCACGGAGCAGATGCCACGTGTGTGGCCTTTTGTCTCGGTTGGTGGGGCAACCGGGACTAAAGGTTCGGGCTTTAGTCCCGATTGCCCCGTCCCGGTTGGGCAACCGGGACTAAAGCCCCTTACCAACCGGGACGCATGGCACGTTTTCTACCAGTGTATATAGCTTTGCCTGTTGTGCCTATTACTAATCTCGATCAGATGTCTGGATAAATTTTGGCTGAAATCAGTGAAGCAATTGCTCAAAATAGTGCTCAAAATCACGTATAAGCAAATTGAAATGAAGAGAATAGAGGTGCCAGTTACCATGTTGATTTGCCTACTGATTCCAATCTGTCAGCCAGTAATCCTGGGGCAGATTCCCCTAGTGCTTCAGATCGCAAGGGTGGGACATCCTAGTTGTCTCCCATGTCACATGTGCATGCGGCCCACAACACGCCTGGACCCGCATGTCCCCTATTTAAAGCGCCTCCAACCAAGCAGTCGACAACATGTCCGTGTTGCATTCGGCGTCACTGAAAACTACTTCAGTATCTTCTACATATAGTCCCGTTGTGGATTCATCTAGCTCCAGATCCAACTCTGATGTGTCTGAATCCTTTACATATTTTGCACCCGCTACTGATGGTGCTCGACAGGTTGACGTGGAGCACTTCGTTGGTAAACCCAAGCACAAGGTGTGAAGAGCACAACAACAAGTTTCCCTCAGTAGAGACCGAGGTTATCGAACCAGTAGGAGGAAGGAAACGTCCCAAAGGTGTTGCAAACAACATGGAGACCTGCAAACCACAAACTCAAGACTTTGTCCCAGCAAATCAGTGAGGTTGTCAAGCTCACTGATGACCCACAAGTGTAGGGGATCGCAACAGTCTTCGCAGGTAGTATTACCCAATTTATTGATTCGACACAAGGGGAGCCAAAGAATACTTGCAAGCCTTAACAACTGAGTTGTCAGTTCAGCTGCACCTGGAAATAGTTCTTGCTCACAGAAGTTTATCAGTAGCAATAGTATGGTAGTAGCAACAGCAAAGCAACAGCAGCAGTAACAGCAACATTGAAACAAGAGAAATAGTAACAGTAACGGTAACAATAGGATTCGAGTGCGGTAGGCATATGGATGGATGGACGGGCGTTGCATGGACGAGTCTAAACATGTAACTTCAAGATCTAGGGCATTGCAGATAAATAATAACAAGCATCCAAGTACTAAACAATCCTAGGCATGTGCTCCAAATATAGTCATACGTGCTTGCAATGAGAACTTGCACAACATCTTCTGTCCAGCCAGCCCATGGCAGCGGGGCCTCTAGGTAACTACTGGCAATTAAGGTGCTCCTTTTAATAGAGCACCTGAGCACCGGAGCAAGCATTAACACTCCGTGAACACATGTGATCCTCACATCACAGCCATCCCCTCCAGTTGTCCCAATTATTGCCAATTTGGGGCCTTTGGATCCAGACAATGATATGTGTACACAACTTGCAGATAAGATCACAAACAATACTATCATAATGATTCAATATTAGGTTCAGATCTGAGATCGTGGCACTCGGGCCCTAGTGACAAGCATTAAGCACAACAAGTTGCAACAAAGTCAAATAGCACTAATAGAGATACTAGGCACTATGCCCTAACAATTATTATTCGATTACATGATAGAACTCATCCAATCCCTACCATACCCAAGCCTACAACGGGGGATTACTCACTCATCGATGAGGGAAACATCGGTGTTTAATGGAGATGCGTTGGTGATGACGATGGCGATGATCCTCTCCAAATCCCCTGTCCCGGCAGGGTGCCAGAACAGAGTTTTTGGATCTGAATCTTGGTTTCTGGTGGCGGCGGCGGACCGGAACTCTTCCTGGAAAACTATCAAACCCCCCTCGGTTTGTAGGTCGAAAGGCAACTTATAGGCGCATAGGGAGGCCGAGGAGCTGCCTGGGGTGGCCAGACCTCCCCTAGGCGCGGGATTAGTGGGCCCGCACCTGGGGTGGGTCTGGGCCCCCCAGGCCTCCTCTCTGTCTCCCCTTCTGGCTTCATGGATCTTCTGGTGAGAAATAGTTTTTGGCATATTTTCCGGGATTTTTCCCGATAGTTCATTTTCTGCACAAAAACAAGACACCAAGGTAATTCTGCTAAAAATAGCGTCAGTCCGTGTTAGTTGTATCCAAATCACACAAGTATAGAGGAAAAATAATAGCAAAGTGTTCGAGAAAGTAGATACGTTTTGGACGTATCAACTCCCCCAAGCTTAGATTATTGCTTGTCCTCAAGCAATTCAGTTGAAAACTGAGTGCGATAAAAGAACTTTGACGAACACTTTGCTTCATATGATGTATATATTCTTAGCACAGGAGTAGATGTTTAGACAATTCATAATAAGGAGCATGCAACTAAGTCTACTCAATAGTCATTGCAAGCTATGAAGAGAAACCAACTCAAGAATAATAAGTAGCATGAAACATAAACATAAGAAACATTGCAATGCTCATAATAAGGTATGATAGAGTGGTATCTCGCTTGCCTTTGTTTGGAGAGCACAATAAATGCCAAGGCACCTCTGAAGTTCATATGAAGACTAGATATAAAGATATCAGAGATACAAGCATCAAAGTCATGACATAATTAACCAAGTTTTGAGACAAACACAAGAATGACAACTATGCTCTCAAGAAGGTGCTCATAGAATAAGTGGTGACTCAACAAGGTTGTGA
The DNA here is from genome assembly GCA_910589765.1 of Avena atlantica. Taxonomy (NCBI): domain Eukaryota; kingdom Viridiplantae; phylum Streptophyta; class Magnoliopsida; order Poales; family Poaceae; genus Avena; species Avena atlantica. The sequence goes on along the minus strand of OU342737.1, from coordinate 18,414,697 downwards.
AAATGATTTTTGAAAGGTTTGAAAGGCTTCCAAATGCTGAAAGGAAGGTACTCATTAGCTTTGAGCTCTCATTGCCCCTATCATAAGCATCTTTATGTGGTTAAGGTGAAAGTGAGGTACACTCTGAATTATATGCTTGACATACCATATACTGGAAATCCCGAGTCCCTTGAGTGCGAGGGCCACTCCGCATACTACTCAACTTTGGGTCCAGGCAAGTTCTTGTCATTGTAAGTATTTGCATATCATCGAGAACCGCCAACGGGGTACCCCTTGCACATGGTACAGGAGTTTTCCCATAACCAAAATGACAAGGCAAGCAGACAATGAGCATCTCAGCAATCTTTTTATTTACTATATGCATAGTTTTTTATTGAGGGTGCTTAATAGATAACTCACTATGGGGTTGCTGCAAGTTTCCACCATGATTAGGCATGGCTTAGGCTAGCGGCCCACGCGTTTCTCTAACACAGAATACAAACTCCATGGAATCACAAGTCCCCCTCTCATTTCACATCGCTGACATCCGCAAACAAAAGAGCAAGGTATCAACTAGATATGAATATATCTAAAAGGTGTTGAAAGCATTCCCTGTGACAGCACAGTTCTGCTGACTCCTAGCATATAATTTGCAAGCATATAACTTTCATGGACTAGTCACAATGGTTCAGGATTATTAAGTGCACAGAATAAAGTGTGCCATCAAGTTCGTGAGAGCTTTACTAACTAACTTTTTCAAAACAGACAAACATTTTATTTTGGAAGAAAACACAGCATATATAATATGCACCGAAGTAGCAAATGATGCTAATATGTAGGTATAGTGGACACAGATGGCAATATTGGTTTCGGTGATTTAGAAGCACAGGTAGAGCAAATACTCAGTGCAAGTGAAGGCTAGCAGTAGAGAGGGAGCGAAAAACGAGAGAGCAATAGCTGTCATAATCATGCTTGCAACAAAAAAAAGACTAATTATGGCATGAAAGTGATACAAGAACTCTGAGGCAAAATAAATCATCGAGGCTTATTGACTATTGATTAGTCATATGCATGCGTGAGCATGTGCCAAGTCGATTCACATGAACAGTCAAAAGAGGTTACCACGATATCATATCAAAGTATGAATAAAACAATGCAAGCAAACATTCATATTGTTGGAGATATGCCCTAGAGGCAATAATAAATGTAGTTATTATTATATCTTTGTGTTTATGATAAATGTTTACATTCATGCTATAACAGTATTAACAAGGAAACATTAATACTTGTGTGATTTGTAAACTAAATTAGAGTCCCTGGTAAAGCCTCTTTATAATACTAGCTTGTTGGTTAATAAATGATTGTGGTTTCCCTATCATGAACATTGAGATGTTATTAACAACAAGATCATATCGTTAGGAGAATGATATGATGGACATACTCCTATAGATAAGCGTAGCATAAAGATCAAGTCATTTTAATAGTTCAATTGCTATATGCTTTCTGATACATAGTAACCTAATTCCTTCGACCATGAGATCATGCATATCACCATCACTAGAAGGATGCTTTGATGACATCAAACACCACACCGTAACTGGGTGGTTATAAAGGTGGCATTGAGTGTTCGGAAAGTATTGGTTGAGACACATGGATCAAGAGTGGGATTTGTCCATCCATATGACGGATAGATATACTTTGGGCCCTCTCGGTGGAATGTCATCCAATTGGCTTGCAAGCATGTGACTGGCTCACAAGGGATCACATATCACGGGAACGAGAAAAGAGTACTTATCAGTAACGAGGTTGAACTAGGTATGCAGAGATACCGACGATCAAAACCTCAGATAAGTAAATTATCGTGAGACAAAGGGAAATTGGTATCGTATGTAAGTGGTTCATTCGATCGCAAAGTAATCGTAAAATATGTGGGAACCATATGAATTTCTAGATTCCTATTGGTTATTGATCGGAGAAGTGTCTCGATCATGTCCGCATAATTCACGAACCGTAGGGAGACACACTTAAGGATTCGATGTTGTTGAGTAGTTATGGAATGATGAGTAAGAGACCGAATGTTGTTCGGAGTCTCGGATGGGATCCGGGATATCACGAGGAGATCCGGAATGGTCCGGAGAATAAGATTCATATAAGGAAAGTCCTGTTTTGGAGTTGGGGAATGATTCTAGTGTTTTCATCGGGAATGTTCTAGAAGGTTCCGGAAGGTCCGGCACTCCGTAGGGGAAGGGTACATGAATGTGTCATAACAAGTTCGAATGGTTTCATCATGTAATAGGTGTCATCGCTGAGCAAAATAAAGGGATAAATCAAATCCTAGTTTCAAAAGTCAAACGGCAAGTTTGCTTGGTGGAGGGTCAGCTGCCCTCCACCTTGGCCGGCGCCCTCCACCTATAAAAGGAGGGTCAGGGCTGCACCTCCAAAGACATAACTCCACCACCCAAAACCCTAGCCCTAGCCGCCGATCCTCCTGCAGCCGTCGCAGCCCTAGGGCAAACCCTAGCCGCCGACTTGGGGCTTTCCCCAAGCCATAGCCGCCGACCTAGCCCTCTCTCCTTGGTGTGTCTAAACCCTAGATCACCGAGGCCTCTCTCATAGTCCACCATACTCGCTCCGGCTTAAGGAGAAGCCCTGCGAGATCTCCCCTCTACTTCCGGTACCACGCCGCCGTGCTGCCGGAATCGCGAGGAGAGTGCTACAACCTCAGCTGCCTGCTGGAACAAGGGATAGGAAGGTCTTCATCGAGTACCGAACGTGTGACCGACTGCGGAAGCGCTGCCGGAACGCAGCACCGGAAGGATCGTCTACACGATCTTGAGATCGGCAAGAGTACGACTACATCACCCACGAGAATCCGCTCTCGTTAAACACTTTGGAATCTTCGAGGGTGAGTTATTCCATCGACTCGTTGCTACAATCTAGTAGATAGATCTTGGCTTGTTTGTTTGTATAGAAATTTTTTGTTTTCCATGCTACGAACCCCTACAGTGGTATCAGAGCCGTGTCTATATGTAGATCTGTTGCACGAGTAGAACACAATGGTCATTGTGGGCGGTGGTGCTTTTATTATCAATTGCTTCTTGTGTACTTTGCATCTTGCGGTATGATGGGATGAAGCGGCCCGGGCTAACCTTACATGACATCGTTCATGAGACTTGCTCCACACTGAACATGCGACTTGTATTGCATAAGTGGCTTTGCGGGTGTCTGTCTCTCCCATTATAGTATAGATCCAATTTACAACAGGCACTTTATAGTTCAAACATCAACGCTGTGGTTCTTGTTCGTAAGTTAGATCGACACTTATTGAAAGCCCCAAACCACGTAAAATATGCAAAGAAATTAGAGGCGTCTAACTTTGTTTTGCAGGGGTGTGTTGTGATGTGATATGGACATGATTGTGATCATATTTGATGTATGCAATGTTCCTTATTTTAAGTTGGCAACCGGCAGGAGCCATATGGTTGTCTTTAATTTCTGTTAAGACCCGCGTGTCTATTCAAAGTAGTTGTAATAGTTGAAGCTGGTGGACGACAATCATGGAGCAGCGTCATTAACCTTGATGCAATGCCGGTGATGATGGAGATCATGTTCGTGCTTGAAGATGGAGATCGGAAGCACAAAGAAGAAAGGCCATATCATATCACATATTATGAATTGCATGTGATGTTAATCTTTTATGCATCTTGTATTGCTTAGTTAACGACGGTAGCATTATAAGATGATCCCACATGCACATGAATTTCAAGTTCTAAAGTGTTCATCCTTAGTAAGCACCGTTGCTAAAGCTTGTTGTTTCGAAGCACCAGGTGATGATTGGGTGTGTTAGATTCTGCAAGTGTATACAATGTGAGCAAGCCAGATTTGCTCATGCGGAAGCTAAGGTTTGATCTTGACGAGCCTAGCATGTACAGACATGGTCTCGGAACACGGATCACCGAAAGGTAAAGCATGAATCATATAGTAGATATGATGAACATGTCGATTGTTCGCCATTGAAGATGCATCAACTCTCGTGATGATCGGTTTTGATGTGGTGGATTTGGTTCGTGTGATCACTAAAACAATGTGAGGGATATTGTTTTGAGTGGGAGTTCACCTAGATTAATTTAACTATTAATTAGAACTCAATTTGTCATAAACTTAGTCTAAACTATTGCAAATATGTTGTAGATCAATGGCGGCCCCTACCATCAATTTTAATGTGTTCCTAGAGAAAGAAAAGTTGAAAACAATGGAAGCAACTTCATGGATTGGTTCCGCAATTTGAGGATTGTCCTCAATGCTGGTAATTTGACCTATGTGCTGGATGCACTGCTGGGTGACCCGCCTGCAGCTGATGCTACCGATGAAGTAAAGAATGTTTACCTCGCTCGGAAGACTCAGTACTCCACAGTTCAGTGTGCTATCTTGTATGGTTTAGAATCGGAGCTTCAGAAAAGGTTGAGAATTCAGACCCACATGATATTGTCCGTGAACTCAAACTGATATTTGAGACTCACGCGGCAGTTGAGAGCTATGAGGCTTCTGAAAAGTTCTTTAACTGCAAGATGGAAGAGGGCAGCTCCGTCAGTGAGCATGTGCTTAAGATGTCTGGGCACGCAAACAAACTCCAAAGCTTGGGTATAGTGATTCCTAATGCTTTGGGATTTACCGTGTCCTCCAATCACTACCACCAAGTTACAAGAACTTTTTGATGAACTACAATATGCAAAGCATGAAAAAACAGTTGCCAAAACTCTTCTCCATGTTAAAATCTGCAGAAGTGGAGATCAAGAAAGAGCACCAAGTGTTGATGGTCAATAAGACCACCAAATTCAAGAAAGGCAAGTCTAAGCAAAAGGGACACTTCAAGAAGGGTGGTAAGAAAGTTACCGCACCGACGAAGAAGACCAAGGCTGGACCTAAGCCTGATACTGAGTGCTTTTACTGCAAGGGAGAATGTCACTAGAAGCGGAATTGCCCAAAGTACTTGGCGGATTTTAAGAACGGCAACATCAAGAAGAAAGGTATATCCGATATACATGTTATTGATGTGTATCTCACTAGTACTCGTAGTAGTGCTTGGGTATTTGATACTGGTTCAGTTGCTCATATTTGTAACTCGAAACAGGTACTGTAGAATAAACGGAAGCTAGCGAAGAACGAGGTGACGATGCGCGTAGGAAATTGATCGAAGGTTGATGTGATCGCGGTCGGCATGCTACCTCTTCATCTACCATCGGGATTTGTTTTATACTTAAATAATTGTTATTTGGTGCCTGCGTTAAGCATGAACATTATATCGGGATCTTGTTTATTACAAGACGGTTACTTGTTTAAGTCTGAGAATAATGGTTGTTCGATTTATATGAGTAATATGTTTTATGCACATGCACCTTTGGTAGATGGTCTATTCTTCTTGAATCTCGATAGTGGAAATACACATATTAATAACATTGAAGCTAAACGTTTGAAATCGAGTGATAATTCGACCTATATCTGGCACTGTCGTCTTGGTCACATTGGAGTGAAGGGTATGAAGAAACTCCATTCCGATGAACTTCTTGAATCACTTGATTTTGAATCACTTGAAAGATGTGAAGCATGTCTGATGGGTAAAATGACTAAGTCTCCATTTTCTGGTATGATGGAGCGAGCTACGGACTTATTGGAAATCATACATACCGATGTGTGTGGTCCAATGAGTGTAGCATCACGCGGTGGTTATCGTTATGTTCTTACCTTCACGGATGACTTGAGTAGATATGGGTATATCTATTTCATGAAACATAAATCTGAAACTTTCGAGAAGTTTAAGGAATTTCAAAGTGAGGTGGAGAATCAACGTAACAAGAAGATTAAATTTCTACGTTCTGATCGTGGAGGTGAATATCTAAGTTACGATTTTGGCGAGCATTTGAAGAAATGCGGAATACTTTCACAATTGACACCGCCGGGAACACCACAGCGTAATGGTGTGTCCGAACGTCGTAATCGAACTCTCTTAGATATGGTTCGTTCTATGATGTCACTTGCAGATTTACCGCTACATTTTGGGGTTATGCATTAGAAACAACCGCATTCACTTTAAATAGGGCACCATCTAAATCCGTTGAAATGACACCGTATGAATTATGGTTTGGGAAGAAACCTAAATTGTCGTTCCTTAAAGTTTGGGGTTGCGAAGCCTATGTAAAGAAGTTACAGCCGGACAAGCTTGAACCCAAAGCGAAAAAATGCGTCTTCATAGGATACCCAAAGGAAACTATTGGGTATACCTTCTATCATAGATCCGAAGGTAAAATCTTCGTTGCCAAGAATGGATCCTTTCTAGAGAAGGAATTTCTCTCGAAAGAAGTAACTGGAAGGAAAGTAGAACCCGATGAGGTTGTCGAACCTTCTCTCGAACTTGTGAGTAGCGCAGCACTGGAAGAAGTTCCTGTGATGCCTGCACCAATAAGAGAGGAAGCTAATGATGATGATCATGAAACTTCGGTTGTAGTTTCTACAGAACCTTGCAGGTCAACGAGAACTCGTACCACTCCTGATTGGTATGATCCCGTTATGAGTGTCATGTTGGTGGACAACACCGATGACCCTGCGACGTATGAGGAAGCGATGATGAGCCCAAATTTCAATAAATGGCAAGAAGCCATGAAATCCGAGATTGGATCCATGTACGAAAACCAAGTATGGACTTTGGTGGACTTACCGGATGGCCGGAAGGCTGTCGAGAACAAATGGATTTTCAAGAAGAAAACAGATGCTGATGGTAATGTTACTTTCTATAAAGCTCGACTTGTCGCAAAAGGGTTTCGACAAATTCAAGTAGTTGACTACGATGAGACTTTCTCACCAGTAGCGAAGCTAAAGTCTGTGAGGATTTTGTTAGCAATCGCTGCATATTATGGTTATGAGATATGGCAGATGGATGTCAAAACAACGTTCCTCAATGGAGACATTGATGAAGAGTTGTATATGATGCAACCCAAAGGTTTTGTCAATCCTAAAGATGCTAACAAGGTATGCAAACTTCAACGGTCCATATATGGATTGAAGCAATCATCCCGAAGTTGGAATCAACGTTTTGATAAGGTGATCAAAAGTTTTGGTTTCATACAAACTTATGGAGAAGCTTGTATTTACAAGAAAGTGAGTGGGAGCTCTGTATAATTCTTAATACTATATGTAGATGACATATTGTTGATTAGGAATGATGTAGACCTTCTTAATAGTGTCAAGGAATATTTGAATAATAGTTTTTCAATGAAAGATCTTGGCGAAGCAGCTTACATATTAGGCATAAATATTATAGAGATAGATCGAGACGCCTAATATCATTGTCACAAAGTACATATTTGGACAAAGTTCTAAAGAGGTTTGGAATGGAAGATAGCAAGAAAGGGTTCTTGCCCATGTTGCCCAATACGACCTTGAGTAAAACTCAAAGTCCAGCAACGGCATAAGATAGAGAAAGGATGAGTAAGACTCCCTATGCCTCAGCCATAGGATCTCTAATGTATGCCATGCTAAGTACTAGACCCGACATTGCATATGCTGTTAGTTTGACTAGCAGATATCAAAGTGATCCAGGAGTGGATCATTGGACAGCGGTCAAAAACATCCTTAAGTACTTGAGAAGAACTAAGGATATCGTTCTTTCTTATGGAGGTGATGAACAGCTCCTTGTTAATGGTTACATCGATGCTAGTTGGAACACCGATCCGGATGATTCTGAATCTCAATCCGGATACGTATTTACTTTGAATGGTGCAGCAGTTAGCTAGAGGAGTGCAAAGCAAAGCGTTGTGGCGAGATCTTCAACTGAATCGGAATACATAGCTGCTTCGGAGACTTCACAAGAAGCCATATGGATGAAGGAGTTCATTACAGAGCTCGGTGTGGATCCAAGTGTGCTGGACCCAATGTCTATCTACTGTGATAACATGGGCGCCATAGCCAATGCGCAAGAACCAAGGTCACACAATAAGCTGAAGCACATCAAGCTACGTTGTCACGCTATTCGAGAACATGTCCAAGATGGTGACATAAAGATTTGCAAAGTACACACAGATCTGAATGTGGCGGATCCGTTGACTAAACCTCTCCCGAGGGCAAAACATGACCAACACCAAACTGCCATGGGTGTTCGGTATATTACCATGTAATCTAGATTAGTTGACTCTAATGCAAGTGGGAGACTATTGGAGATATGTCCTAGAGGCAATAATAAATGTAGTTATTATTATATCTTTGTGTTTATGATAAATGTTTACATTCATGCTATAACAGTATTAACAAGGAAACATTAATACTTGTGTGATTTGTAAACTAAATTAGAGTCCCTGGTAAAGCCTCTTTATAATACTAGCTTGTTGGTTAATAAATGATTGTGGTTTCCCTATTATGAACATTGAGATGTTATTAACAACAAGATCATATCGTTAGGAGAATGATATGATGGACATACTCCTATAGATAAGCGTAGCATAAAGATCAAGTCATTTTAATAGTTCAATTGCTATATGCTTTCTGATACATAGTAACCTAATTCCTTCGACCATGACATCATGCATATCACCATCACTAGAAAGATGTTTTGATGACATCAAACACCACACCGTAACTGGGTGGTTATAAAGGTGGCATTGAGTGTTCGGAAAGTATTGGTTGAGACACATGGATCAAGAGTGGGATTTGTCCATCCATATGACGGATAGATATACTCTGAGCCCTCTCGGTGGAATGTCATCCAATTGGCTTGCAAGCATGTGACTGGCTCACAAGGGATCACATATCACGGGAACGAGAAAAGAGTACTTATCAGTAACGAGGTTGAACTAGGTATGCAGAGATACCGACGATCAAAACCTTAGATAAGTAAATTATCGTGAGACAAAGGGAAATTGGTATCGTATGTAAGTGGTTCATTCGATCGCAAAGTAATCGTAGAAATATGTGGGAACCATATGAATTTCCATATTCCTCTATTGGTTATTGATCGGAGAAGTGTCTCGATCATGTCCGCATAATTCACGAACCGTAGGGAGACACACTTAAGGATTCGATGTTGTTGAGTAGTTATGGAATGATGAGTAAGATACCGAATGTTGTTCAGAGTCTCGGATGGGATCCATGATATCACGAGGAGATCCGGAATGGTCCGGAGAATAAGATTCATATAAGGAAAGTCCTGTTTCGGAGTTGGGGAATGATTCCAGTGTTTTCATCGGGAATGTTCTAGAAGGTTCCGGAAGGTCCGGCACTCCGGAGGGGAAGGGTACATGAATGTGTCATAACAAGTTGGAATGGTTGCATCATGTACTAGGTGTCATCGCTGAGCAAAATAAAGGGATAAATCAAATCCTAGTTTGAAAAGTCAAACGCCAATTTGAAAAGTCAAACGGCAAGTTTGCTTGGTGGAGGGAGAGTAGGAAACCTACTTGGGGAGGAGTTCCGCTCCCTCCACCGCCAGCCTTGGAGTCCGAGTTAGGGGAGGACTCCCTCCCCCTTGGCCGGCGCCCTCCACCTATAAAAGGAGGGGCAAGGCTGCCCCTCCAAAGACACAACTCCACCACCCAAAACCCTAGCCCTAGCCGCCGGCCCTCCTGCAGCCGCCGCCGCCCTAGGGCAAACCCTAGCTGCCGACTTGGGGCTTTCCCCAAGCCCTAGCCGCCGGCCTAGCCCTCTGTCCTTGGTGTGTCTAAACCCTAGATCACCGAGGCCTCTCTCATAGTCCACCATACTCGCTCCGGCTTAAGGCGAAGCCCTGCGAGATCTCCCCTCTACTTTCGGTAACACGCCGTCGTGCTGCCGGAATCGCGAGGAGAGTGCTACAACCTCCGTTGCCTGCTGGAACAAGGGATAGGAAGGTCTTCATCGAGTACCGAACGTGTGACCGACTGCGGAAGCGCTGCCGGAACGCAGTGCCGGAAGGATCGTCTACACGATCTTGAGATCGGCAAGAGTACGACTACATCACCCACGAGAATCCGCTCTCGTTAAACACTTTGGAATCTTCGAAGGTGAGTTATTCCATCGACTCGTTGCTACAATCTAGTAGATAGATCTTGGCTTGTTTATTTGTATGAGGTAGAAATTTTTTGTTTTCCATGCTACGAACCCCTACACATATGACATGCTACAAACTATTAGAAAGCTGGAGCTAATCATAGACAAGCAAGAACTACTAAGCATCCATAATAACATACACCTTACACAAACAGACTATGCATGCTCACAATGATGAGTATATGTACAAAAATGAAACAAATAGAGTTTGTTACCATCCTCTCACCACTCATCGAATTGTCTTAGTCTTCATTATTTCTCTTCACTTGTGTGACTTGAATGATAACATGAAACCAAAATCCACTGAGGACGGCTGAACCCTACGAAGAACTCACAAAACCAAAGAAGAACATCAATATTTTTGGTGTTTTCGATTTTTTTAGAAGGCAACCAACGCAAAACCAAACGAAGCAAAAGAAAACAAAAACAAAAACTAAGACGCTCCAAAAACAACACAACTGTGCATGAAATAATAAAAACGAAGTGTCTAGAAAGACCTGAGATTTCTATTGATGAAGAAGGGGTTGCCTTGGGCACCCCCAAGCTTTGACGCTCGCCCCCCAAGCTTGAGCTTTTGTCCATTCTTCATCTCATTACATCATCCTCTCTCTACACCTGAAATTTTTCTTTCATACAAAACTTCACACAGTCTTCATTAGCAACATTAGTTTATTCAAAAGATATTAGACCTCTGGAAAAGCTTTGGAACAGCAAGACTTTTCATTAAAAACATAATATATTGTAGAAACTCCTTCAAAAATCTCAATTTCCCAAAAAGAACCCGAAAAGGAATCAATAAGAAGCAAATGCAAATAATGGCAGAAATCTGTCAAAACAGACCAGCAGGTAGAAACCGAATTTTCCGAAGACCTTCTATTGCTCAAATCAAAAGGTGTTGAACTAACAAAAGTTATATAACATACTGGGGGATTTATTCATAAATTTTCAACTCAATCCGACTTACAGATACTCCTCGCGAATTTTTATGGTGGAGGACAGAAATCTATTTCGGGACAGAAACTCCCCAAATCTTATTTCCCTCTCATTAGAGGTCATTCTTGGCACAAAAAGCAAACAAAAAGGATAAGAAGAGGTCATTACTGAAGTAATAACTTCCAAGACTCAAGGAAACTCTTGGGTTATCTCCCAACAAGTACTTTTCTTTAACGCCTTTAAGTTAGGCACGACGACGAGCAAAGAAGGAGAAAAATAAAAGGGAGCAAGTATAACCACACTGAAAGCATTATTTTGTTCATTAAAATCCTTTTGTTAACAAGGTTGATCAAGTCTTGTTACCAAAACAATCTTATATGAAACAAAACTTTGCATTCCACAAGGTGATTATGTTACCTCATACTTGATAACAATGGTCCCAATTATAATAGTTTCAAAATTTTCTTGTGGAATGGGACAATATATTTCTCCAACCTTGATGCCATCAATATTTTTAATGGAATTCAGGCAATATCTCTTAACAACCTTTTTGGGGAAGTAGACAGTGTGCTCTTTGTCATTAATATTGAATGTTAATTTTCCTTGATTGCAATTGATGACAGCACCTGCTGTATTAAGAAAAGGTCTCCCAAGAATAATAGACATATTATCATCTTCGGGCATTTCAAGCACAACAAAATCAGTTAGAACCATGCAATTATGAGCAACTTGAACATGAACATACTCACATATACCAATAGGAATAGTAGTTGACTTATCAGCCATTTGCAAAGAAATATCAGTTGGTATCGACTTTTCTAGCTGGAGTCTCTTATAGAGAGAGAAAGGCATAGCACTAACTCCAGCTCCCAAATCACATAAAGCAGTTCTAACATAATTATTCTTAGTGGAGCAAGGAATAGTTGGTATACCTGGATCACCAAGTTTCTTTGTAACCTTACCATTGAAGGAATAATTAGCAAGTAAAGTGGAAATCTCCTCATTAGGAATATTCCTTTTATTAGAGACAACATCCTTCCTATACTTTGAATAAGGAGGCAACTTAATAGCATCAGTCAAAGGAATTTGCAAGAATAAAGGTTTCATCCACTCACAAAACTTTTTGTAGTGTTCTTGCTCCTTTGACTTGTGTTTCTTACCTGGAAAAGGCATAGGTTTCTGCACCCAAGGTTCTCTCTCTTTACCATGTTTATTAGCAATAAAATCTTCCTTAGTGTACCTAGTGTTCTTAGTGTGCTTCTCAGGTTCTTCCTCCATTTCCTCATTAGGAATCTCATTTTTATCATTACCATTCTCGGTTTTAGCATCAGAGGCAGGTATACTATTAGGATCTACAGCAGGTTCGAGTGGTTCCTCAACTATCTTATGTTTCTTTTTATTTCTCTTATGAGGACTACCACTATCTACTTGTTGGGAATCCTGCTGAATTCTTTTAGGGTGTCCTTCAGGATATAAAGGATCTTGAGTAGCCATACCACTCCTAGTTCTAATTCCATAAACATGTTTATCTCCTGAGGCATTAACTAGCATATCCCTTTGTACCTTAGCAAGTTGATCAAGTTGGGTTTGAACCATTTGAAAGTGTTTACAAAGCATTTTAATATCATTAGAAGTTCTTTCCACAATATCTTTCAACTCATTGATAGCTCTAGAGTTTTCCAACAAATGATTCTGAACTTGTTTATTAAAATTACCTTGTTTAATAATAAAAATGTCAAGTTCCTCTAAGCATTGATCAGGAGGCTTACTATAGGGAATATCACCTTCATCAAAGTGTTGGAGAGAGTGTACCTCAATAGTAGATGAGTGGGGTATTGGCTTACATAATTCTTCTATAGGAGGTAGATTCTTCACATCTTCAGCTCTAATACCTTTCTCCTTTAGACAATTTTTAGCTTCCTTCATCACTTCATTATTTAATGCAATAATTCCTCTCTTCTTTGGTGTTGGTGATGAAACTGGCTCAGGAATAACTGGTTCAGGAGTAATAGGCTCTGGTGTATTCAACTCAGTTGAAGTCCAATCATCATAATTCTTGCTTATCTTGTTCATTAATTCTTCAGCATATGTAGGAGTCCTTTTCCTGAAAACACAATCAACAAAGCTATCTAGGTAGGTCCTAGAATCATCAGTTAGTCTATTATAATAAATATCAAGAAGCTCATTCTGAGGTAATGGACATCCAGGATATGCATGAATCAAGGAACATAATCTTTTCCATGACTCAGGCAATTTCTCTTCTTCTCCCTGTTTAAAATCAAAAAGCTCTGCAAAGCAGCATGTCTAGCACTGGAAGGAAAATATTTATGGAAGAAAGAAGCAATCAAGAAATCAGGGCTATCAATGGAACCAAGAGGTAATCTATTAAACCAAGCCCTAGCTTATCCTTTTAGTGAAAAAGGAAAGATCTTAGCAACAAAGTACTTGCGCATTTTAAAATCATCAGAGAACAAAGCACTCATAGTATAAAGCTCATTCATATGAGCCACAACACTCTCATTTTTAGTACCACAAAAAGGTTCTTTCTCAACAATATCTAAATAAGATAAATCAAGAGAGAAATCATAATCTTTATCTTTAATATCTATGGGAGAGGTGGCAAACTTAGGATCATAGGAATTCTTAGGCATAATAGTACGTCTAGCAAGGAGAACTTAATAGCACTATCACCATGTGTGTTGCAGCACTCTTCAACAAATTCATCAGTGAGCTCTATGTAATCATCATTAATATCATAACTCTCACTAGACTCAGGTGAGCTAGCAGGTGTAATAGTGTATTCACTAGGAGTTTCGGTATTTCCTAGACTAGCCATAGTAGCATCTAGAAAAGGACCTAATGAACCACTCGCATCAAGCACAGTAGAAGTAACATCATGAGTATCAAAAGCAGTTTCAGATTTAGCAGTAGTAGAAGTGTGTGTAGCATGAGCATGTGGTGGTGGTGGTGTGACAAGCTTACTTATAACAAACGGTGAATCAAGAGCAGCAGAGGTGTTTAGGACTGTATCTCTTCTTGTAGTGGATGGTAAAATAGGGAACTTTCCATCACGATACTTCCCCATGATAAAAGGAGTAGCAGTGAACAATAATAGATCCAAGTGAACTTACAAATAAAGCTATGCTCCCCGGCAATGGCGCCAGAAAATAGTCTTGATGACCCACAAGTATAGGGGATCGCAACAGTCTTCGCGGATAGTATTACCCAATTTATTTATTTGACATAAGGGGAGCCAAAGAATACTTGCAAGCCTTAACAACTGAGTTGTCAGTTTAGCTGTACCTGGAAATAGTTCTTGCTCACAAAAGTTTATCAGTAGCAACAGTTTGGTAGTAGCAACAGCAGCAGTAACAGCAACAGTGAAACAAGAGCAATAGTAACAGTAACGGTAATAGTAGGATTCGAGTGCGGTAGGCATAGGGATGGATGGACGGGCGTTGCATGGACGAGTCTAAACATGTAACTTCAAGATCTAGGGCATTGCAGATAAATAATAACAAGCATTCAAGTACTAAAAAATCCTAGGCATGTGCTCCAAATATAGTCATACGTTCTCGCAATGAGAACTTGCATAACATCTTCTGTCCAGCCAGCCCGTGGCAGCGAGGCCTCTAGGGAACTACTGACAATTAAGGTGCTCCTTTTAATAGAGCACCGGAGCAAAGCATTAACACTCCACAATTATTGTCACTTTGGGGCCTTTGGATCCGGACAATGATATGTGTACACAACTTGCAGATAAGATCACAAACAATACTATCATAATGATTCAATAATAGGTTCAGATCTGAGATCATGGCACTCGGGCCCTAGTGACAAGCATTAAGCACAACAAGTTTCAACAAAGTCAAATAGCACTAATAGAGATACTAGGCACTATGCCCTAACAATTCTTATTCGATTACATGATAGAACTCATCCAATCCCTACCATCCCCAAGCCTATAGCGGGGGATTACTCACTCATGGATGAGGGAAACATCGGTGGTTGATGGAGATGCGTTGGTGATGACGATGGCGATGATCCTCTCCAAATTCCCCGTCCCGGCAAGGTGCCAAAACGGAGTTTCTGGATCCGAATCATGGTTTATGGTGGCGGCGGCGGAGCGGAACTCTTTCTGGAAAACTATCGAACCCCCCTAGGTTTTTAGGTCGAAAGGCAACTTATAGGCGCAGAGGGAGGCCGAGGAGCTGCCTGGGGTGGCCAGACCTCCCGCAGGCACGGGGTCAGTGGGCTCGCGCCTAGGGTGGGTCTGGTCCCCCCAGGCCTCATCTCTGTCTCCCCTTCTGGCTCCGTGGATCTTCTGGTGAGAAATAGGTTTTGGCATATTTTCCGGG
The DNA here is from genome assembly GCA_910589765.1 of Avena atlantica. Classification (NCBI taxonomy): domain Eukaryota; kingdom Viridiplantae; phylum Streptophyta; class Magnoliopsida; order Poales; family Poaceae; genus Avena; species Avena atlantica. Next base: position 18,399,356 of record OU342737.1, on the reverse strand, counting down.
ATTTTTCCAGATAGTTCATTTTCTGCACAAAAACAAGACACCAAGGTAATTCTGCTGAAAATAGCGTCAGTCCATGTTATTTGTATCCAAATCACACAAGTATAGAGAAAAAACAATAGCAAAGTGTTCGACAAAGTAGATACGTTTTGGACGTATCACTCACCAGTTTGCTGTAACAAAGGATTACACATATGGTGTGGAAGATGATGGTTTGCAGCAAGTAACACGTAGCAGTAGAAGATGTATCAATGGTAAAGATTGGACTGGGGTCCATAGTTCACTAGAGGTGCTCTCCTTAGACAACAACATGGCATGAAGGGTAAACAAATTACAGCAGGGCAATTGACAGGAACTGAACAAGGCATAACAATGCAATACTAGTCAAAAAGATCCTATGAGATTCGATTGGGCAATACAACAAGATACATAGACCGCCATCCAACTGCATCTAGGACTAGAAGTCCACCTTCAGGTTATCATCCGAACCCCCTCCAGTATTAAGTTGCAAGCAACAGACAACTTCGTTAGGCAAAGTGTGTAAGGTAAACAGTCCACTTGTTCTATGAACAAGAGACTGTTGTTTTCTCCCACATCTACAACCGAAGAGATTTCTGTCACTTCCCTTTGAAACTAGAAGCATGAACCCACTATCGAGCATAAATACTCCCTCTTGGAGTTACTAGCAACTACTCGGCCAAGATAGCTACTAACAACGGAGAGCATGCAAGATCACAAACAACACAGACATGATAGAATCATAAAGACAAAACCATTAATCAAACCAACATAATAATCTCAATATCCATCAGATCCCCACAAACACAACATGCATGATTACAAATAGATTAGATCTTGTTCATGAACGGAGCTCACAAGATCTATACATGAAAGAACAAGGAGGAGATATAACCATCTAGCTACTACATGGACCCATAGTCTAAGGTGGAACTACTCACGCATCATACCGGAGAGAAGGCCTCCGGGATGATCTCCCCTCCGCAGGGTGCCGGGAAGAACTTCAGATCCCCCATCTAGGGACGACGGTGGTGGCGGCTACAGAAGGTTTCGTGGAATATTGATCGGGTACTTAGGGTTTCTGCATCGGGGGCTTCTTATATGCGAAGGGGGAGGCCGAGGAGGCGACCAGGGGGGCCACACCTTGCCTAGGCCCTGCCTTTCCGTCTCCCCTCTAGACTTCGTGTTCCCCACGAAAAGTTATTGACTTTGACTTTTGTCCCGTCCAATTCCGAGAATATTGATTTTCTGCCTTTCTGGAACCAAAAACAGAAGAAAACAGGCAACTGGCACTGTGACAACTTGTTAATAGGTTAGTTACAGAAAAGATATAAAAACACCTCAAAGTAAGACAAAGCAAAGCAAAGCAGATACTAAACAAGCATGGAACATCAAAAATTATAGATACGTTTCCGACGTATCAGCTACCCCTCTTGTTGTTGAACCGCGCACACACCTGCAAAAAGGTATTAGAAATCCAAAAAATTACATGTACGGTACTAGAAGGTATGGTTTGCTTGTAGAAATGGAAGGTATAACTTGCTTGCATCTACAGGTGAACCTCATTCTCGTGTTGACGCCCTGGAAGACACTAACTGGTGCAAGTAAACGAAGGAAGAACCTAATGTGTTACTCCAAAATAAAACATGGCACCTTGTTTCATCAAATACAAATAAGAATTTGATTGACTACAAATAGGTGTATCATATAAATAAACATGCAAATGGTACAATTGATAGGTATAAAGCTCACCTTGCTATCAAAGGTTTCAAGTAAATGTATTAAATAGACTATAAAGATACGTTCAGTATTATTGTCAAAGAAGCCACAATTTAATTGTTTTGGTCTCTTGAGGTTGGAGTTTAAAGCAACTAAACGTTAAGAAGACACTCTTATATCATGTTCTGAAATAAGAGGTTTACATGAAGAAACCACCAAGTTTGAAAATCCTGATACTTCTTGTTATGTTTGAAAGCTAGATAAATCCCTTTATGGACTAAAACAAGCTTCCCGAGCACGCTATTCTTGCGTTAGCTCAAAACTTTATGATCTTGGCTTCACACCATCAAAAGCAGACACTTCCTTATACCTATATCACAAGTTAGGTATCACTATTTTTATATTGATTTATATTAATGACACCATAGTGACAAGCTCCTCAGATGATTCTATTTCACATTTAGTTCAAGACCTCAACAAAAAATCGTTGAGGATCTTGGTGACATACACCTTTTGTTAGGAATTGAAGTAAATAAAATACAAGAAAGTTTACTTTTGACATAGGAAAAATATTGTGCCTCAGATTTTCTCAACCGAGTTGGTAAGCAACAAGGTAAAGCTGCAGCTAGACCTTTATTTTCTACTAAAAAACTCTCGGTCACTGATGGAGAGCATCTTGGTGATGAAGATAGTGCACACTGTTGTATCATTGTTAGTGCTCTACAATATCTTACTTTGACACAATTAGACTTGTCTTTCTTTATCAATAAGATTTGCCAATATCTTGATGCACCAACTAGAACGCACCGGACAATAGTTAAAATAATTTTGAAATATATCAAGAACACTATAAATATAGGTATTACTTTCAAGAACTCGTCTTCTACACTATTAAGCGATTTTTCAGACGTAGATTGGGCTGGCTGTCTTGATAATTGCCGCTCCAGTGATGGTTTTTCCATCTTTGTTGGCCCAATTTGGTCCCTTGAAATGCTAGAAAACAACCTACATTATCATGCTTAAGTATAGAGGCTCTAGTAATGCTACGACTGAGTTAATATGGGTTCAAACCATTCTTCATGAGTTGGGAGTAAACTTAAAATAAAAACCCTATCTATGGTGTGACTATTTGGGTGCCATGTATTTATCGGCTAATCCTGTTTTTCATGCCCGTAACAAACGTATGGAGGTTGATATTTACTTTGTTTGAAAGCGTGTGACAGACAAACGCTTGGATATACTGTTTGTGCCAAGCAAAGGTCAACTTTTAAATGGCTTCGCTAAGGCACTCCTAGATAGAAATCTTCATGAGTTTAGGCGTAATCTAAATCTTCTACGAAGTTTAGATAACAGGGTTGTTAAACATGTTGTATTCATATCGTATACATATGGTGTAGTACACCAAAGCTATATGGTCCATCCATGTACGCGACGATAGGGGTTGTTCCCACCCCCAAATAACACGTAGTTGAGGCCTCTAACAAGCTCTCCGCCTAGATCAATAGTGGTTCGAGATACTCGTATGGCAACCGGGTGTTGGGAAGTGTCCCCGTTCCACATATTGAGATTGATTTTTTATTTTATTTGAAAGCGTGTGGCAAACAAACGCTTGGATATGTAGTTTGTGTCAAGCAAAGTTCAACTTGCAGATGGCTTCACCAATGCACTCCTAGATAGAAATCTTCATGACTTTAGGCGTAATCTAGATCGTCTGTAAAGTTTAGATTAACGGGTTGTTAACACATTGTATTCATATAGCACACATATGTTGTAATACACCAAGCTATACAATCCATTCATGTACTCCACGATAAGGGTTGCCCCCCCCCCCCAATATACCACGTACCCGAAGCCTCTAACAAGCTCTCCACCTATATCAATAGTGGTCCAAGATACTCGTATGGCAACAGAGGACCGTGATGTGTCCTTAGTCCACATGGGCCGGGTTCCAGGGCGTTTGGGCCATTAACCATTGTTTCTTAATTATGACTAAGAGGCGGTTTCAAATTGATGTCACTGGTCATTGGTGAGTTGATGCGGTGGTGGTCTGTTGTGAAAGATGCAAATTGGTGACCCGTATGGAACAATCAAATGAAAATTTCAACAACTAATGCATTTGATTGAACGAGAGAGGGTCGGACTTCGGAGTGTAGCTCCTTAACGTGCATTCCTTTTTGCCCACAATGGGTATCTTCTCATTCGGTGTTGTACTTGCATGCCTAAGAGGACTATTTTTTTTCTTTGTTACACTCAAGAACACCTTGCTCTCTAGAGGTTTGCCTAGAAAATATAGCATCTTCATTAAACTTTATTGTAATAATGTAATCGATAGGTTGATTTCAAGTGGTGGACAGATTTAGACTTTAAGAAATAGCCGTCAGGCAACACTCGTTGTAGTTTTGTACTATGAATTGTATAAAACATACTAGTTATGGTTTAATAATTAAGCTATTCCGTATTGTTCAGCGTATTGTTCAGCGTGTAGAAACATACAACTCGACTGCTCGTCCACATCAACGGACTTTTGGTATAAGCTCATTGGATCGAGGTGGGACCATTTTCGGTGTATGAAAGGTGTCAGCATTGTATCCTTGCCTTTTACCTTTTCCCTTTCAGCTCGATGCACACAATTTGTATATATCCTGAAGTTGTATTATTAATCTTTTTTCTGGAACAGAATTAGCTAGTGTCTCGCGTCGCTCCCGCGAGGGCGGCCGAGGCGCAACCCTAGCCCGTCGTCTCCTCTCTCCACCTCCTGCCCTCCCTCCCCCGCCGCCGCCGGCGAGCGCCGCGCGGCAAAGTCCGCCCGGTGCCGGCGGCGGCGGGATCTCCTTCACCCGGCGCTTGGGGCTCCCTCGTGGGCGGCGGCTCTTGGCGGCGGTGCAGCTCGGGTGGCGTGGAAGTCGACCGGCGGCGGATCTTCTGGCTGGCGGCCCTCGGTGCGGCGCGGTGGCGGTTCCCCCTCCCGGCGTCGGTGCTTCTGGTCTGGCCGTCGCCCGGCCGGGGATAGGAGCTGCCGCAGCGGCGCAGCTAGGCCTCCGGTGGCGAGTCCTGGCGCCATGACGAGCGAGGCGGAGCGGGTAGGGGCGACTCTGCGTAGAAGGACGGCGGCTCTGATGGCCTAGCTGCGGCAACGCGGCGGCGACACTGACAAGGCCCGATCTAGGCCTGGCCGGGCCTGATCTGGGCCTGGTTGGGCCTGATTTAGGCCTAGTCGGTACGGCTACTGCGTCCGGACGGCAATCACCATGTGTGATGGAGGGATGTCCTCGTCCCCTAAGCTGTCAGGTGGCTACCTTCCGGCAGGTCGGCGCTTGACCTTCTTCATCCTCCTCGTCAGTGCGTTGTGGCGTTGTCCGGAGACCGGGCCCGAGTTCGTGGACGCCGGGGCGGCGGCTCCGGAAGGTGGACTGCGCGGTCGGCTCTTCGGCGAGCGCCGTGGCAGTGGTGATGATTCCCTTCTTCGGCCATGTGGATGGCGAGGAGCGGACGTTGGGAGACTTTGGTGTTGGCGTCGTTTCGGCTTCGGCAGCTCCCGGATCGTGTATCGGAAGCCAGACTCGGGGACGGTGGGCGGGTGACGGGGAGCGGCTTGGAGGTTTTTCCGGGCGAAAGCTCAGTGCTTTGGCACCATCGGCGGCGGTGCCTGCGGGTATCGTTACCCTCTTGGGGGCGCCGATGCGGCTACCTTCTCCGTGATTAGGCTCCGGGTGAAAACCTTTGACTATCGGTCTCGATGGAGGCGGCGCGAGGCGTCGTTACCCTCTTGGGGGCGTCGTCGTGGAGCCCCCGGCTCTTCTTGGTCGCAGGGCATTGTCTTCGGTGGCGGGTCGTGGGCTTCCGTGTTTTTCTCTTGTTTATCTTAATCTGTTTTGTAAGGGGTCTCCCCATCACCTTGTATCTGTTCGGCCGATGTGGTTTATTTTGAGAAGTTGTATTATTAATTAAAACAATTTAAATGAAACCTTTTACCCGATGTAGTAAATAAAATGTAAGTCCCGTCTGGTACAGGTTGTGCGCGAAATAGAAGCAGTTTGCGACGCTATGAATAAGTATGATTATTCTTTAATCCGTTCAAGGATCGAAACCTCTCACTGATCGGGGACAGAAGCATCCATGTGCCAGGTAATTAAGGCAGAAGGATCACGTGCGTCGCGTCGTCGGCTCCAAAGGGAAGGCGGCGTCACTTGATCAGGCTGGTGATGGCGACTGTGAGGAGCGCGATCTGCGCGTTGTCCTGGCTGTACTTCAAGAACGGCGACGCGCGGCGGATCATGGGGAACTCGTGGTCGCACGACTGTCCCTTCGACAGAACACTCGACAGCAACTCCTCGACGTCACCGTAGTTTTGACCGGCGATTGCCTGGCGTGCATCCCCGAACCTGTCCTTGATGACGCCGTAGGACTCTTCGCACCGCATCAGCACTGCCATGTATATCGGGTCGGCTTCCCGCTGGTCGCCATCGTCGAGCCGCTGCAGCACCGCCGAGACCGCGCGCTCCGCGTTGTTGGCGTTGCCGACGCCCTCGGCTGCGGCGGCATCAGCGAGGAAAGACGTATCATTATTGGGGGCGAACGCGCCCCGCAGTAGGGTACTGCAGAAGGTGACGCTCACGCGACTGTCGGCATCGTGGGCCGCCTGGCACGTGGCGGGGAATGTTGTCGCCGGTGGCGGCGTCTGGGTCACGGCTTGCGCGGTGGCGAACGCCGCCGCGGCGACTGTAGCAGCGAGAAGGAGGTCCTCATTGTTCTTCTTTCCTGTGTGGAGCGGGATGGTCTGGAAATATTTTCTTCCGAAGGGACGATTTATAGTCAGCTCAATTACAAAGCTGTAGCAACGCATGCATTTGCTAGACAGAAACGTGCATGTAGCAATTAAGAGTAGTAAAAAATATGTAGCGCGCCCATTTAATTCAAACGTATTAATTGAGATTTTGAGAAACCGGCAATTGTCAAACAATGTCAGCTGAAGTCGCTTCTAAGTAATCTCATCGTCCGAGCTTCTCCAACAAACGATGTATTGGCACAAAAAAACTAAGATAAAACACAATTGTTTTAGTTATAGGGCTCAAAATACAGGGCAGCCATCTCAGATGATGCATAATAGGGCAAGCAGAATTCCAGATACCCTGAAATAGGACACCACGCAGAATGGCTTTCTTCTCACTTTTGCAAACATATAAGGAACAACTATATTAATTCAACGTATTAATTCAGATTTTGAGAAACCGGCAATTGTCAAACAATGTCAGCTGAACTAGGTCGCTTTTTTTATCATAGTAATCTCACCGTCCCAGCGTCCCAACAAACGATGTATTTCTGGGCACAAATAGTTCATCAATTTTTACACAAATAGTTCAAGCTACACAGAAACACACAAAGTTCAGCACATACACCATGAGATATATGGAGTTCAAAGTAGTGGCTTTGTATGCCAAACCATGACAAAAATAAAAAAATGAACGAAGGTACTAGTAGCATTTGATCCCATAACATGTCACTTCCATTGAGTTGTTCAAACCAACAAAGAGAACGAGAGCTTATGTCACAAATTGCATGATACTTTATACGAAACAAACTACAATTGATGACTTCATGACTAGGTTTTATTTTTTCCCAAAGTATGGGTATTCAGCTGAATACCCATGTGTGCCCGCTCCTGACTACAAGATGAAATCCTTTAAAGATCGACATGTCGATCCTCATCTCGGATGGCATCATATGTTTCAAGAAAGCACGTGACTCGATCTTCATTCCTTTACACACTCACGGGATGCCCCCATCAACTCTTAGAAATCATATATAGTTAAAAATTTGTCCGCGCTCGTGTTCAATGATCATGTTATGTCTAATCACACAAACGGTCATGATGTATTAAAGAATCTGTTGATTCCAAAACAAAGCCGGTCCTCTCACAATAGAAAATTGGATTTGCAGAATCCCATATGCTTTATCTACATCTTTCCTAGCTAGGCACCACTTGTTCATTATGAAAATCAAGATGTTTCTTGCCTTTGGGTTCTACAATGCTTCACAGAAGTTTCCCACTTCGGATTGATGTTGTCCGCAAGGTAGTATCCCATGTTGTATTTGTGGCCAGTTGATTGAAACTCGATAGTTGTTGTCTCACCCAAGACTAACTTGGAGAAAAGAGTGGTGAATATTGGAAAACATTGATTGTCACTGCAAGAGCCAGGATTCCCAAAAAAATCATGCCAAATCTATGCTCATGGTGGACCACTGCTTCAAGAATAGTAATGGAATCCTTCTTCTGACCTTGAAACTGTTGGGTTCGCAGCATAAAAAATAAAAAATGCATATGATGGGAACTATATACGCCACGATCCATCTATCTAGATACGATAAAAGGGTGGATATACATCTAGAATACATACCCTTAAAGACCGAAAAAGCTTTACGAGTATAGATTCGTTGGTGATGTAGTCAATCTCTTGCCGTTCTCAATATCGTGTAGAAGTCCGATAACATCGCAAATCAGCTCAGCATCCGTGATCGCACACACGTCCGGAACCCCGACCACCTCCGCGACCTCGCTCCAGCAATGCAGCGAAAGTAGCAAATCCTCGCTCCAGAAAAAGCCATCGGGAACATGTATCTCGCTAAGCCGAGACCATGGGGGAATAGACTAGAGGGGGAGAGAGATCCTTCACGAGGAGGTGTGAGTGAGGAGGGAGAGGGAGTCCTTTTATAGGGATTGGGCAGCCCCTCCCATGGCCGGAGGCCAAGGTGGTGCCTCCACCTCTTCCCTTATTCATGTGAGTGGATCTCCCACTCACAATTTTGACTCTCCATTTCCTCCACTCAAAATCCCACTCAAATCCCATTAAATTTCCACCAAATTTAATGCAATCTCTTATAAAATAAAGCTTATTTTCTTTTTTATTCAGAATTTTGTTAATTACATTAATTAACAAACATTCACATATAACCCCTTACTACATTTCAATTTCACATGCAGAACCAGTTTCAGCAGTTTCACCCGAAACAATTCCGATGTCCATTGAAATAATTCCAGCGCTTTGATATTCTTTTTCTGGCATCTCATTTGCTCCAAATGGTATCGGTGTTCCTTAAGCGTGTCACTCTGGTTCGCGAATAATGCAGACATGATCGAGACCCCCCTACGATCAATAATCTGTAGCGGGACCTGGAAATCCGTACTGACTCCCACACATTCAGCAATGATTTCTTGTGATCGTGTGAACTTTATTACAGTCATAACTAAAACCTTTTGTCTTGTGATATTTTACATGTCCGAGATTCGATCATCGTTATCCTCATACCTAGTTTGATCTTGTTATCGACATGTACTCTTTTCTCGTTCTCGTGATATAACATTCTAGTGATCTCCATCACTTGCTTGCAAGCTATATCAATGTGATATCACCGAGAGGGCCCAAAGTATATCTCTCTGTTATTTGGATGGACAAATACCACTCTTGATCCATGAGCCTCTACATAACATTATCAAAGTATCTGAACCCACCTTTATAGTCACCCTATTATGGTGTGACGTTTGATGTTATCAAGACACTCTTCTATGTTATTGATTGACATGATCTCATGATCTAAGGACTAAAGTTACTTGTAATGATGTTATAGTAATTTAAACATAATGACTTTGATTGTATTACTATACTTCGGATGAATGTTCATCACATCATTTCACCAATGTTGTGACCTCGTTATTAACAACATCCAATGTCCACGATCAAGAAACCTTGATCATCATGTTAATCAACGAGCTAGTTTATATGAAAGGCATAATAAGGAACACTTTATTTGTTTATTAAACACACATGTATTAAAGTTTCCTATTAATATAATTATAGCATGTAAAATAAACATCTATCATATACTTGGAATACGATAATAACAACTTTATTATTGCCTCTCGGGCATATTCCCTTTAGTCTCCCACTTGCACTAGATACAATAATCTAGTTTACGTTGTGATGAATCTAACACCCATAGAGTTTTGGTGTTGATCATGTTTCTCTCTGGGGAGAGTTTTAGCCAATGCGATAGGAACCACACCTAGTTCTGTTATGAACTCCTTCATCCAAACTGCTTCATGTGCTGCTTCTGAAGCAGTAACATATTTCGTCTCCGTTGTTGATCCCGCCACCACGGGTTGTTTGTCGCTCCTCCAACTAACTGCTACTCTATTCATGAGAAATACGTATCCGGATTGAGACTTAGAGTCATCAGGATTGGTGTCGAAGCTAGCGTCAACATAACATTTACGACGAGCTATTCTTCACCTCCGTACACGAGAAACATATCCTTAGTCCTTCTTAAGTACTTAATGATATTTTTGACTGCTATCGAGTGTTTTGAAACTGGATCAGATTGGTACCTAGTAGTTAAACTAACTAGCTGAATGGTCGTGCGTTGCTGCGGTCAAAAAAATTAAACAATTTTCTCAGGATATGCTATCTAATCTTCCAAGGTATATGAATGTTAACGACACGAACGCCCATGGATTTCGTCAATAAGCTCCCACCGTCGTCCCAGAAGCAATGGCACCACGTCGTCTGCGATCGCTCAAGCAAAGACGTGAGTGCAATCGATTACACCAACACACACGACCGTTGGCAACACAGGGGTAAACAATCAGATATGTGTGTGTGTGCAGAAAAACCAAGACCGCTAGCACCAACTCGATCATGTTCTTAATACACACGGGATTTGGGGTTGTCATAGCCGATTAAGTTATGCCTCTGTATATCAGATGTTGGCATGCTAGGTGAGAGCAGTGAAAATTGATTCAACATAGCAGACAAGCTACTGACTTGCAAGCTTCCTTTCATCAAAAAGTTTTTCAAACAGATGACCTATAAGTGTCACTGATAGATTGGATCAATACAGATAACAGTGTGCTTGGTATAAAGAAAATCTCCAAATTAATGATAAATATGTTATAAGTATACAAATCATTAGGAAGTAACTGGTACTGGACAATAGACATCTCTAGTATGAGTATAGTATCACTAATGAATTATCTAACTGTGAAATTGGTTCTAGTGAAAATATACAGAAGGAGACTTTTAAGCAATATCATGTAAATACATTGCAGAAATAATCTATCTTCTCTTCCATCACAAACATTTCAGTTCCATGCGTGATTAATTAAGCATGTACTTGCCACAACCCACGATCAACCAGGTTCCAAAAATAACAGTAACATTGTGTTCCCTGACACCACACCTCGTCCTTCCTCTGTGCCCTTGCTTCTCCATTAGCCTCTATGCCATCAAGTTTCAATAGCTGCACCATAAGCAGCTCCGTCAAGACAAACAATTATTTATCCGCAACCTTTCTCAATGCAAGCACGCTCTTCTCCAAATCACACACCTACTATGGAACAAAGCCAAATAGAGGAATCAGTACTATTGTATAAGAAACAAAAAATGTCTTACAAACCAGTTGAGTATTGTTCCTTCACCTTAGCAGAAAGCTTGTCAACTTCAGATCTGACACGCACAACGGTCTCACAAGAGAGGGTCGCTGCAGATGGGGACACGAGGTCGTAGGCTCGGGAGATCCCTGCCACGGGGTTCTGGGTTCTTTGTCTTCGGTGTTGGAGGACGGCGTAGACAACATGAGTTCGGGGCCGCGATGGCGGTGGCAGCTCGAGCAGGTTGTGGCGCCCAAATTCAGAGGAGGTGGAGACGGGGGATCGTCCATGGTTGGGAACTATGGACAGGGCGGATTCCGGGGTAATGTCCGTTCCATTCCACCGGCCGAAGGAGGGTAGCGGCTCCGGTGGCCGGAGATCGAGGGCATGGAGTCGGGAGGTAAGGAGCGACGGCGGCATGGGGATGGAGCTCGATGGAGAGAGGAGGTCTAGCAGGGGTAGTAGGAGCGAAGGATAGGAGAAGCTCCGGCAGAGGGGAGGAGGTCGGGAGGGGAGGGCGGCGGGGAGAAGGTCGGGAGGGGAGGAGCGACGGCGGCAATGGTGTCGGAGACGATGGGGTTGCAGGCATGCAGCAGGCAGCGCGTGGGGATGGGATTCACGTAGCAATGGCAACATGGGTAATTATCTAGAACAGCCAAGGGCAAAACCGTCTTTTCAATACAGACGGAAATTTCTGGGGATGACGAACGGTCCCAATCTTTTTAATAGTATAGATATGAATAATATAGAAAGCACAATCAAGTAAACTATGCATGTAATATGTTCTAGGACACCTATAGCTCCGAATTTTCCTGTTTTATGAATATGAATAACATAAATAAATGTAGTATTATTTTTTATTTGCTAAACATGGTTATTTTCCCCACATTGGCAGTTGGTTTTATGAGTATAGGCAGCAGCCATGTAATTTTTTACTAACATTTTATAGATTCATCCATGAAATTTGGTTATTTGACTAACATTCACCGAACATAAAATGTAATTAAATGATCAATCAGTTGCAAACACTCGTTGGGAGGACAACCACACTAAGCTAGATTGGAGTTTGCCGGTAGCCTAAGCTATGGTAGCAGCACCAGTAAGCTGCTGCCCGTGAGCCCACGTAAGACAGTAAGAGCGAAAAATTAGTCCATAAAAAATACTCCTGATGCATTAATCTAAGGCCACATCTCAGTGGGACCCACACCATTTATGCCTTATTCTCTACCATTCATCCTCTTCCACAAAATCCCGAGTTCCTCTTTCTCTCTCTCTCAATATTCTTTCCCAAATCCGTCTTCAAATTCGTTGGCAAATCGAGCTAATCTTGAAATTCCAAGTTCAAGTTGACCAATCCATCCATATCCTTGGCCGTTTTTGCTTGCATCTTTGCATTCCTCCTACTTGGATTTGATATCTCATGTAGGTCAAGAGGAAGCAGAACGACAAGGATCAGACCCTTCTTGCCAGAATCCGCTCGTGGGGAAGGGTATGACAGACAGAGGAGAGTTGGTTGGGGAGGGGAGACACGCGTCTTCCCTGGTGGTGGAGAGATGGCGAAGGGCGGCCAAGGTGCACGGCGTCCCACGGTGTTCTCTAGCCCTTGGATCTGGAGCGACTCATGGTGGACAGGCCTGCTCCTCTTCCGGCCGGCCTAGTGCGAGCTCCACGTGACGCTCGTCCCTGCTCGTTTGCCTTCTCCCCGAGGGTCGACGCAGCAGAGCACACGCACATGAGCAGATGAGCATCGGCTGGAGGTGGAGATCCCAGCGACAGCCAGAACACGTACGCGGGGCCGAGGAGGCGGTCGGCTACATGCGACGCTGCGCTTGAGTCTGGGGAGGAGGACGACGACGATTGTGTAGGGTTTGCAGCATAGAAAACAAAAATTTTCCTACGATGTGAACTATATACCAAGATCTATCTACTAGATACAAACAACGGGCAGATGTATATCTGTAGAGAACATACCCTTGAAGACCGACAAAGCTTAACGAGTTCAACTCGTGGTTGATGTAGACGATCTCTTGCCGATCTCAAGATCGAGAGGAAGTCCTAGCGCCGCAAATCAGCAGCGCATCCGTGCTCGCACACACGCTCGAGGCACCGAGCAACCTCCGCCTCCTCGCTCCAGCGATGCAGCGGAAGCACAACTCTTTCTTGCCGAATAGCCACCGGGAACATGTATCTCGCTAGTCCGAGACCATGGGGGATAAATTCTAGAGGGGGAGAGAGATCCTTCACGAGGAGGTGTGAGAGACAAGTGAGGAGGGGGGCTCCTTTTATAGGAGGAGGGGGGGGACCCCAAGGGGGTGGCCGGCGCATGGGGCTGCCCCCTTGCCCTCCCCTCTTCATGTGGGTGGACACTCCACTCACAAATCTCCTTTAAATTCCCTCCACTCAAAAGTCCACTCGAATTCCCATAAAATTTCCACCAAATTTAATGCAAACTCTCATTAAATAAAACTCTTTTATTTTATTCAGAATTTTGTCAATTACTTTAATGACAAACATTCACAAATAACCCTTGCTAGAATTCTATTTCACATGCATAACCACTTTATTTAATTTCACCCGAAAACCTGTTTCGGTATCTAGTGAAATAAATTCCTGCGCTTGTTCATTCTTTCGGCATGAAACATTTGCTCCAATTGGATGTCGGTGTCTCTTAAGTGTGTCACCCTACAGTTCGTGAATAATGCGGACATGATCGAGACCCCTCTCGGATCAATAATCAGAAGCGGGATCTGGAGACCCATATTGACTCCCACACATTCAACGATGACTTTCTTGTGATCGTCGGAAACTTTTACGCTAGTATCTTAATCCCTTTGTTTCACGATATATTACATGTCCGAGATTCGATCATCGGTATCTCCATACCTAGTTTGATCTCGTTACCGACATGCACTCTTTTTCTCGTTCCTGTGATATAACATTCTAGTGATCAAATCACTTGCTTGCAAGCTAATCAATGTGATATCACCGAGAGGGCCCAGAGTATATCTATCCATCATCGGGATGAACAAATTCCACTCTCGATCCATGAGCCTCAACATAAGACTTTATTAGTTCTGAATCCATCTTTATAATCACCCTGTTACGGTGTGACGTTTGATGTTATCAAAAAACTCTTCCGGTGTTAGTGATTGACATGATCTCATGGTCTAAGGATTAGGATCACTTCGTAAGTTTTTATAGCAATATAAACTCAATGACTTTGATCGTAATGCTATACTTCGGATGAATGTTCATCACACCATTACACTAATGTTGTGATCCCGTTATTAACAACATCCAATGTCCATGATCAGGAAACCTTGATCATCTTGTTAATCAACGAGCTAGTTTATGAGAGAGGCATAACTAGGAACTTTCTGTTTGTTTATTAAACACACATGTATTAACGTTTCCGTATTAATACAATTATAGCATGCAAAATAAACATCTATCATATACTTGGAATACACATAATAAACACTTTATTATTGCCTCTCAGGGCATATTCCCTTCAGTCTCCCACTTGCACTAGAGACAATAATCTAGTTACATAGTGATAAATCTAACACCTATTGAGTTCTGGTGTTGATCATGTTTTGCTCTAGGGAGAGTTTTAGTCAACGGATCTGCTACATTGAGATCCGTATGTACTTTACAAATCTTTATATCTCCATCCTTGACATGCTCGCGGATGGAGTGAAACCGGCGCTTAATATGCTTGGAATGCTTGTGAGACCTTGGCTCTTTGGCATTGGCAATGGCACCATTGTTGTCACAATAGATCACCATTGGGTCCAACGCGTTTGCCACCACTCCTAGTTCGGATATGAACTCCTTCATCCAAACTGCTTCCTGAGCCGCTTCTGAAGCAGCAACATATTCGGCCTCCGTTGTTGATCCCGCTACCACAGGTTGTTTGGAGCTCCTCCAACTAACCGCTCCGCCATTCATGAGAAATACGTATCCGGATTGAGACTTAGAGTCATCCGGATCGGTGTCAAAGCTAGCGTCGACATAACACTTAGCGACGAGCTCTTCTTCACCTCCGTATACAAGAAACATATCCTTAGTTCTTCGTAAGTACTTAAGGATATTCTTGACCGTTATCCAGTGTTTCGAACCTGGATCCAATTGGTACCTACTAGTCAAACTAATAGCATGTGCCGCATCTGGTCTTGTACATAGCATGGCGTACATTATAGAGCCTATGGCTGAAGCATAGGGGAGTTTGTCCATTATCTCTCTTTCTTCCGCCGAAGCCGGACTTTGAGTCTTACTCAATGTCTTGCCTTGCAACATAGGTAAGAACCCCTTCTTACTTCCGTCCATTTTAAACTTCTTTAAAATCTTATCAAGGTATGTACTTTGCGATAGCCCTATTAGGCGCCTAGATCTATCTCTATAGATCTTTATGCCTAATATGTATGACGCTTCACCTAGGTCCTTCATTGAAAATTTGCTGTTTAGATAACTTTTAACACTGTTTAAAAGATCTATATCATTTCCGATCAATAATATGTCATCCACATATAATATCAGAAATGCCACATTGCTCCCACTCACTTTCCTATAAATACAAGCTTCTCCATAAGTTGGACAAATCCAAACTCTTTGATCACCTCATCAAAGCGGAGATTCCAACTTCGTGATGCTTGCTTCAATCCATAGATGGATCGCTGAAGCTTGCACACCTTGTTAGCATCCTTAGGATCTACAAAACCCTTTGGTTGTATCATATACAACTCTTCTTCAATATTCCATTGAGAAACGTGGTTTTGACATCCATCTGCCATATCTCATAATCGAAATATGCAGCAATTTCTAACATAATCCTAACTGACTTTAGCATCGCTACGGGAGAGAAAGTCTCATCATAGTCAACTCCTTGAATTTGTCGAAACCCCTTTGCCACAAGTCGAGCTTTATAGACGGTCACATTACCATCAGCATCAGTTTTCTTTTGAAAATCCATTTGTTCTCCACGGCCTTTCGGTTGTGAGGTAATTCCACCAAGTTCCAAACTTGATTTTCATACATGGATTCCATCTCGGATTTCATGGCTTCTAACCATTTGTTGGAATCCGGGATCCTCATCGCTTCTTCATACGTCGCAGGGTCATCATTTTCATCAACCATGAAATTCATGACAGGATTTCCGTACAGCTCGGGAGCTGCACACGTCCTGTTTGACCTGCGAGGTTCGGTAGTACTCTCTTTCGGAGTTTCATGATCATTATCATTAGTTCCCTCTTCAACAGGTGGAGCCAACTCCGGAACAACTTCCGGCGCTGCGCTACTCGCCATACTTTGAAGAGAAGGTTCCACAACCTCTTCGAGTTCTACCTTCCGACTACTCACACCTTTCGCGAGAAACTCTTTCTCTAGAAAGGATCTATTCTTGGCAACAAAAACCTTGCCCTCGGATCTGTGATAGAAGGAATACCCAATAGTTTCTTTAGGGTATCCTATGAAGACGCATTTTCCGCTTTGGGTTCAAGTTATCCGGTTGAAGTTTCTTCACATAAACATCGCATCCCCAAACTTTAAGAAATGACAGCTTAGGTTTGTTTCCAAACCACAATTCATACGATGTCTTTTCAACGGATTTAGATGGTGCCCGATTTAAAGTGAATGCAGCAGTTTCTAGTGCATAACCCCAAAATGACAACGGCAAGTCCGTCAGAGACATCATAGATCGAACCATATCTAATAAAGTACGATTACGACGTTCCGACACACCATTTCGCTGTGGTGTTCCGGCAGGTGTGAGTTGTGAAACAATTCCACACTCTTTCATGTGAGTGCTAAAGTCGTAACTTAGATACTCACCTCCACGGTCGGACCATAGAAATTTGATCTTTCTATTACGATGATTTTCCACTTCATTCTGAAATTCCTTGAACTTTTCAAAGGTTTCAGACTTGTGTTTCATCAAGTAGATATAACCGTATCTACTCAAATCATCCGTGAAAGTAACAAAATAACGATATCCACCTCGCGCCGACACACTCATTGGACCACATACATCAGAATGTATGATTTCCAATAAATCTGTCACCCGTTCCATTGAACCGGAAAACGGCGTTCTAGTCATCTTTCCCATAAGGCATGGCTCACATGTATCAAATGATTCATAATCAAGTGATTCCAAAAGTCCATCCGAATGGAGCTTCTTCATGCGTTTAACGCCAATATGACCTAGACGGCAGTGCCACATATATGCGGATATATCATCATTAAGTTTAATCCTTTTAGCATCAAACATTATGAATATGTGTAACATTATCATCGAGATCTAATAGAAATAAACCATTCATCATCGGTGCATGACCATAAAAGATTTCATTCATATAAATGGAACAACCATTGTTCTCGGATTTAAATGAATATCCACTTCGCATTAAACACGATCCAGATACAATGTTCATGCTCAGTGCAGGCACCAGATAACATTTATTCAAGTTTATAACTAATCCCGATGGTAAGTGGAGAGGCAGCGTTCCGACGGCGATCACATCAACGCTTGATCCATTGCCGACACGCATCTTGACCTCACCCCTTGCTAGCGGTCGCTTGTTCCGCAGCCCCTGATTCGAGTTACAAATATTAGCAACTGAACCGGTATCAATACCCAGGTGCTACTTCGAGCACTAGTCAAGTACACATCAATAACATGTATATCATATATACCTTTGTTTGCCTTGCTGGCCTTCTTGTCTGCCAGATACTTGGGGCAGTTGCGCTTCCAGTGGCCAGTCCCCTTACAATAGTAGCACTCGGAATCAGACTTAGGTCCAACTCGGGGTTTCTTTTCAGGCGCGGCAACAAGCTTGACGCCCTTACTTCCCTTCCGTTTTCCCTTCTTGTCTTTCTTGAAAACCAGTGTTCCTGTTGATCATCAACACTTGATGTTCCTTTTTGATCTCCACTTCTGCAGTTTTAAGAATTGACAGAAGCTCGGGAGAGACTTCTTCATGCCTTGCATATTATAGTTCATCACGAAGCTCTTATAGCTAGGTGGCCGAGACTGCAGAACACGATGGATGCCTAAGTCAATGGGAATCGATATTCCCAAGGACACAAGCTTATCGGCGTAACCCGACATCTTGAGTACATGCTCACTAACGGAGCTATGCTCTTCCATCATGCAGCTAAAGAACTTTTCTGAAGCTTTGTAGCTCTCTACATCAGCATGTGTGTCGGAAATCATTTTCAACTCACCCATTGTATCAAATGCATTGCCGTTTTTGAAATGCTTTCGAAGTTCCGGCTCTAGCCCATACAATATGCCGCAATGAACTAAGTTGTGGTCCTCCTGACGAGTCTGATAGACATTCTTCTCCTCGTCAGGGGCATCATCTAAAGGTGGGGGGCCTAACGGCGCTTCTAGCACATATTGCTTTTGTGCAGCAGAGAGGAGAATCCTCAAATTCATGGCCCATTCGGTAAAGTTGCTACCGTTCGTTGCTAGTTTCTCTTTCTCCATGAACACATTGAAATTAAAAGCAGGTGGTGCCATCTACAACAAATTTGTAAAGTTTAGACTAAGTGTATGATAGATTGAGTTCAACTAATCGAATGAACTCCCACTCAAAAACGACATCCCTCGTGCCTTTTGGTGATTACATGAACCAAATCCACTACACCAAGTCCGATCATAACGTGAGTCGTATAGCTTCAAAGGCGGGCATCAAATGGGCATCATATCAACTATATGACTCATGCTTAACCTTTCGGTCCGTGTTCCGAGGCCATGTCTGTACATGCTAGGATCGCCAAGTTAGAACCTTAGTATTCGCGTGTGTAACTGTTTTACACCCGAAATATGGTCGTGGATCCAAGAACACCCGATCATCACGTGATGTCTTGGAGCGACGAAAACATAATCGGTGCATACTAAAGGAAGAACACATTCTTATCTTGATATTTAAATGAGGGATCATCTTATTATGCTACAAAGCGCTAAACAAGCAATATAAGATGCTATCAAACATCATATGTTTATTAGTGAAATTATATGGTTCCCGCAGATGATCTCTATCATGTGCATCGTGGTATGATCACTATCATACCTATATGTGTAAATCCAAGGTCTATGGATTTTACATGCTATGTGTGTTGTAAGAGTATCATCTCATACTTCTACTTACAACACTACCATATCATAACACTAGCCCAGCAACAATCTAAACTAGACGCCTCTAATTTATCCATTGCAAGTTTTACGTGGCTTAGGGCTTTCGAGATAGAACCGTTCTTACCTACGAACATGAACCACAACGAGGATAATCAAATTGTTGACAAATCGCTTGCAAATAGATATTGACTATAGTAGGAGAGACAGACACCCGCTAGCCACTTATGCAAAACTAGTTGCATGTCAAGCGTGGAACAGGTCTCATGTGCGGGACATGTAAAGTTTGTCCGGCCGCTTCATCCCACTATGCCACCAATATCCAAAATTACAACAAAGAGCAACAACATGATCATCATCGCCCACATACTCATATGTACTACCCGTGTAAAGTATCTACGCATAGATCCGGCTCTGATACCACTGTAGGGTTCGCAGCATAGAAAACAAAAATTTTCCTATGATGTGAACTATATACCAAGATCTATCTACTAGATACAAACAACGAGCGGATGTATATCCGTAGAGAACATACCCTTGAAGACCGACAAAGCTTAACGAGTTAACTCGTGGTTGTGTAGACGATCTCTAGCCGATCTCAAGATCGAGAGGAATCCTAGCGCCGCAATCAGCAGCGCATCCGTGCTCGCACACACGTTCGAGGCACCGAGCAACCTCCGCCTCCTCGCTCCAGCGATGCAGAGAAGCACAACTCTTTCTTGCCGAATAGCCACCGGGAACATGTATCTCGCTTTCCGAGACCATGGGGGATAAATTCTAGAGGGGAGAGAGATCTTCACGAGGAGGTGTGAGAGACAAGTGAGGAGGGGGGCTCCTTTTATAGGAGGGGGGAGGAACCCCAAGGGGGTGGCCGGCGCATGGGCTGCCCCCTTGCCCTCCCCTCTTCATGTGGGTGGACACTCCACTCACAATCTCCTTTAAATTCCCTCCACTCAAAAGTCCACTCAAATTCCCATTAAATTTCCACCAAATTTAATGCAAACTCTCATTAAATAAAACTCTTTTTATTTTATTCAATTTTGTCAATTACTTTAATGAACAACATTCACAAATAACCCTTGCTAGAATTCTATTTCACATGCATAACCACTTTATGCATTTCACCCGAAAACCTGTTTCGGTATCTAGTGAAAAAATCCTGCGCTTGTTCATTCTTTCGACATGAACAATTTGCTCCAATTGGATGTCGATTCTCTTAAGTGTGTCACCCTACGGTCGTGAATAATGCGGACATGATCGAGACCCCTCTCGGATCAATAATCAGAAGCGGGGATCTGGAGACCCATACTGACTCCACACATTCAACGATGACTTTCTTGTGATCGTCGGAACCTTTACGCTAGTATCTAATCCCTTTGTTTCACGATATAATTACATGTCCAGAATTCGATCATCGGTATCTCCATACTAGTTTGATCTCGTTACGACATGCACTCTTTTCTCGTTCCTGTGATATAACATTCTAGTGATCAAATCACTTGCTTGCAAGCTAATCAATGTGATATCACCGAGAGGGCCAGAGTATATCTATCCGTCATCGGGATGAACAATTCCACTCTCGATCCATGAGCCTCAACATAACACTTTATTAGTTCTGAATCCATCTTATAATCACCCTGTTACGGTGTGAAGTTTGATGTTATCAAGAAACTCTTCCGGGTTAGTGATTGACATGATCTCATGGTCTAAGGATTAGATCACTTCGTTAAGTTGTTTATAGCAATTAAACTCAATGACTTTGATCGTAATGCTATACTTCGGAGAATGTTCATCACACCATTTACACTAATGTTGTGATCCTGTTATTAACAACATCCAATGTCCATGATCAGAAACCTTGATCATCTTGTTTAATCAACGAGTAGTAGAGAGAGGGCATAACTAGGAACTTTCTGTTGTTTATTAACACACATGTATTAACGTTTCCGTATTAATACAATATAAGCATTGAAAATAAACATCTATCATATACTTGGATACACATAGTAAACACTTTATTATTGCCTCTCAGGGCATATTCCCTTCAGATTGGAGATGAGGAGGAGCACACACGGGGGAGGGAGGCGGCGGGGAAGGCGGTGGAAGGGCGTCGTCGATTTCCTTTCTTCCATACTCTCTCTCGGGCTCGGGGTGGAAAAGAATACGCCGAACATAGCCCTAGGTTTGACTCACGCGTGCATATTTTGTAATTGTTTTTGAATAGCAGGGGTAAAACGGTCCCAGAAAAAGGCGGACAGAAATCTGGGCATAAGACGAAACTACGCAAGCAAAATTAGTAGATAGATATCATGTGCCACATCTAGTCTCGTTACATAGCATGGCATACATTATAGAGGCTATGACGGAGCATAGGGGTTATATTCGGTATCTCCCTTTCTTCTGTCATAGCCAGACTTTGAGTCTTACTCAAAGTCTTCTTCTCTCCCTACACTTGAAAACTTCCTCATACAAAAACTTCACACAATCTTCCTTAGCAACATAGTGTATGCAATAATATAAACTTTGGGTTTAGTTTCAACTCAAGTAAATCACACTAAAACATAAGCTACTATAGCAACTCCTTTTAAAAGCTCAAGTGATCAAAGAGAACTCAAAAAGAAACCGAGTAAGAGGCAATT